>JAJJWW010016591.1:0-119500 GCA_023531295.1 Papaver armeniacum
TTTCCGTGGACCAATATGTGCAGAATTTTGTGAGAATATTCTAGACTCATGGGTGTGAAGACTTGGACTTGGAATTGGATGGAGAATTTGGCTCAAATTTGGAAAGAGAAGATGGAAGATTGAGAAAGACTTGAATTTGGAAATTGAATTATTATGGAATGAGGATTCTATTCCTTGGAAGATTTGGAGAACATTGAAGCTTATAAATAGAGAACTTCTCTACACATCTTTTTACACACCTCTCTACACACACAACACTTGTGTTTTTGCTTTCTTTTTAAAATTCTCTCTTTAATTATTTGTGTGAATTTCAAAAACATGAGTAGCTAATTTTCTTATTGATTGAGGATGAATTCCTAGTTCTTAATATATGATTTAAGTTTTGTTTTCAATTCTATCTTGAAGTTTTTCACATGATTATCGTTTGTTTTTACTAATAGGAATGTTTATACATTCATGGTTGTTTGATAGGTTATTTAGAGTGCACGCTAAATTGATTTGTTAACTCAACCTAAATCTAGTATAAGTTAGGGAATAAGTAATCGTTCTCGACACTTTACACAAGTAGAAAACACGAGACCTTGCGGAGGGATTCCGTGGAGCGATTGTGTGTAAAAACAACGCTAGAAAGTGGACCAAGCGAACCGAGTTTAACTACTAGTACTAAACCTAAATTCATAAATCTTAATGCATTCATGGAATTACATCTTGTAAGCGAACCTCAAGGTGGTTCTTTTGAATAGAATCTGATAACTAAGCGGACTTGTTACTCAGTGAAATAAGGGATTTTGGGGCTAGCTAAGCGAACCTGCTATCCTACGGTTGGTGATAATCTGTGACTAATAACATGTGGATGAAAAACATAATTTGAATCATTGTTTTGCAATGAAGAAGGATTCCTTGATCTTGTCTCTCTTATTGATTTCAACTTTATCTTTTAATTGCTTTGTTTACTTTCTTTTGCTTTACACCCCCCTTTTGTAACAATTTTTACAACTAAGAATCTCTTGCTCCTCGTGGGAACGAACTTGACTACACTATATTACTTGTTAATTAGGTGGAAAAATATTGATTAATTTGTTGTGGTTAACGACACGCATCAAATTTTGGCGCCGCTGCCGGGGAGCAGCGGACGATTTTAGTTGTTTTTATTTTTCTTTTTGCTTTATTCTTGCTTTGTTAGATTCTATACCGTATCTAACTTAGTTTTCGAGAATCTTGTTTCAGGTGTTATACCTTTGGTGAATGCTTAAAAAGGGCAGACCGAGTCCAATACGTCTTCGATCCGGCACTCAACTAAAGGATTTCATTCGAGCGGTTAACACTCCACTTCCTCCTTCTTCATCAAGTGAGTTCGCAGATTCGGACAAAGAGGAAGACACAATGGCTGAACGTACACTCAAGGACCTAGCTTCTCACAAGCTTGATACACAACAATGGTGTATCCAAACTAACTCAACCTTCGAGATCAAGCCGGGGTTGATTAGAGAGTTACCAAAGTTCCATGGCATGGTGAATGAAGACCCAAACAAACATCTTATGGACTTGTGTACCATAGTTATGGCTATGCTTCCACCGGAGACTAATGCGGATGGAGCAATGTTGAAAGCTTTCCCGTTTTCTTTGGCGGGCAATGCTAAGGAATGGTTATATTATTTGCCTTCCGGAAGTATCACAACATGGAATGGGATGAAGAAACTTTTCCTCGAGAGATATTTTCCCGCATCCAAAGCTACTCAAATTCGCAAGGAGATTTGTGGGTTGAAGCAACATGTGGGAGAGTCATTGTATGAATGTTGGGAGCGATACAAGAGATTGGTGGCAAGCTGTCCTCACCACCAATTCAGTGACGCTATGATACTCCAATACTTCTATGAAGCACTCCACTCAAGTGATCGATCTCTTCTTGACGCCGCGGGTGGTGGTGCACTAATGAACAAGACTTTGACCCAAACTAGAGAGTTGATTGAAAGTATGGCTGCAAACTCGCAACAATTCTACACAAGACCTTGTGGAGGGATTCCGTGGAGCGATTGTGTGTAAAAACAACGCTAGAAAGTGGACCAACGAACCGAGTTTAACTACTAGTACTAAACCTAAATTCATAAATCTTAATGCATTCGGGAATTACATCTTGTAAGCGAACCTCAAGGTGGTTCTTTTGAATAGAATCGATAACTAAGCGGACTTGTTACTCGTGAAATAAGGGATTTTGGGGCTAGCTAAGCGAACCTCGCTATCCTACGGTTGGTGATAATCTGTGACTAATAACATGTGGATGAAAAACATAATTTGAATCATTGTTTTGCAACGAAGAAGGATTCCTTGATCTTGTCTCTCTTATTTATTTCAACTTTATCTTTTAATTGCTTTGTTTACTTTCTTTTGCTTTACACCTCCTTTTGTGACAATTTTTACAACTAAGAATCTCTTGATCCTCGTGGGAACGAACTTGACTACACTATATTACTTGTTAATTAGGTGGAAAAATATTGATTAATTTGTTGTGGTTAACGACACGCATCAGATACACGACAACAAGGCAACACTGGGAGTTTGCCCTCTACCAGCTACGACACCTGAAAGGATCTCTAACAAGCCGTCTGGACCTGCAGACTGTCTGTTGCCGCACCTGCAGCTTGCCAATGTGACACAACTCCCTGGAGAGAGCCCATCAGCATATATTAAGAGGTTCCGAGCTCAAGTAAGTCTCATCACGCAACCCTTCTTGCAACCAATCACTCCTCACTCTGATAAGTCCTGGGGACTGGCTCCAACCAACAAACCAACCCCGGCTAGGAGATGTGAATGGGAAGCCGACCCCTTCAAACGTTTTATCAAGGGCGTAGAGGATGTCTTGGTCAAAGACGATAAGGCCAAGGACCGGGAATCTGCACGCCCAAACCCATTTGGAATTGGAGATCTAGTGACGAAGACAACCGCATTCAAGCTTGGAAGCATTACGGTGAAAGTGGCTACCCCACATGACTCACCCACCGAAAAGGAAGATGAACCATACCTGGTAGCAGATGTTATCCTAGGCGGCTACTGCAAGCTCATCAACGCTGACAAGCTAGAAGGCGTAACAATTCACTCGCGATGGCTCCATCCCTACCATACTTAAGACGTTGTGCTACCACTTTACAGCGTCCTCCACACTTTAAAACGATGTGCTACTTCCTCCAGCGTGTTTCCTTTTACAATTTCACGTCATATTTGTAATTCCTCCGGAAAATGATTGCAATACTTGCATTCATAGTTAGGGTTTCAATTTTTAATTTTTAATTTAATTGAAGCATTATTTCCATCTGAGAACCTCTTTACCCCTAAAATCACAAAGTCCTGAGCCAGCCTAAATCAACCCACTAGAGCAAGGAAGGAAACCCTAAGCAAACATCTCACGGGAAGGAGGAAATAGAATGTGTGCACATTTACCCCAGCAAGACCAAGGAGATCTCACGTCAGGAGAACATACAGATGCAATCTTAACGAGGGGTTATGACATAAACCTTTATTCAAAGTAAACAAACAGAAGAAAAGATCTTGAACTCAGCTGCCACTGAGTATAAGAAAGATGTTCAAGAATTACGGGAATACACTTGAAAAGAGAAAAAAGAAGCAAAGAGGTTTAGCCGTCAAGAAGAACGACCGCGCCTGCACCACTGCTAGGTCCTGCTTCAACGCCATCACCTGCTACCGCTTCTCCCTTCGGAGCCTCAGCTTCCGCTTCAGATGTTTCCGCAGCAACACCCTTCGTCCTAACATCATCGGCAGGAGCAGCTTCCAAGTCTTCCTCAAAGGCCACAACAACATTAGGGTTTGCGCTGACTGCTTTCGAACACTCAGGTCCGTCTGTGTCAGAGTCAAGGATTATCACACCGTCCTGGATTGGATAATCACGCCTATCTTCATCCGGAGGCCATTTATGCTCCACCCTCCGCCTCTTTAACCGCGCTGCAAATATCTCTGCCCTTGCGCTTACTGGTGCTCGCAACGCTTCCTCATGCCTCCACCGCTCTTCCATGTCGATCGCAGCTGAAAGGGCACATATGCATCCCCTGGAAATAAGTAGGTACAAAATGGACATCCCCTGTATAGCACGAGCGACTTCGCGAAGTGGGGGGTCAATTTTAGCCATTACCTCTTCGTGCGCATTAGTTTTGGGTTTGTCAACTTCGAAACTTTTTTCTGGAGAAGTTACAGAATGATCATCGCCCACTGCTTCCATGATAAGCTGCAAAGAAGAAGAAGTTATGAGCACACAAAAATGTATGTATCATCATCAGTCAATCAGAAGATCAGATAAGTACGGAGCAATACCTGAGATATAGAAGGAACGACTATGTGATGAGAAGAATCCTTAGAATTTTTCTTTATAATCTAGCAAGTCAACAGAATCCCAGGAGAAAAGGAGTCTTTACTTGCCACCTATAAAGGCTACCGATTCGAGATAGCGATCAACGATGCTTATCGGATATATCTGAGGAAAGCTACCGTGTAACGAAGGGGAGTGCACCTAGTCCAAGAAATGGGCCAAACTTTGTCTAGATACGTACGGAGGAAACCAAAGCGACTCGCCAGATCAAGTCCTACTTCCTTCACCATCCTAATCAAGACCGACCAGTTCTGGGACAACACCTGACGATGTCGACCTATGCGGTAAATGTATATTCACTTTAGCTTGGTCATTTATGTATACAAACTTGTCACCATCTTATGCCTACCCCACAATAGCGTAACCATTATGCGCTAGGCAGGGGACTTAATGTTGATGGTGATTTTCATTTAAGGCTAAAATTCGTAAAAGCCAAAATTATGCGCTAACATCTTGTAAAAGATAAAGCCATTAATAAGTGATGAATACTTCTTCACTTTACTAATTCACATAGGATGGAGCATGTGGAAACAATCCCAGTATTCTGTGAATTAAAAACACGAAATTCATCCAGGTTGGAGTATGTAGCAACAATCCCATATACCCTGTGAATTTACAACATTATTAATTAATGCATAACCAGCCTTGTATTTCCTGTACTCATTATTGGTGCGGCATGACGACTGAGTGTTGTTCTCAGCAGAGCAACACGAACCTCCAAGCATTAATAATGAAGCATGTACGAAATACCCGTACGGGCTGCGACTCTCATTGTGTTATACTAGCCCGATTGAGCATACGACTCTTGGTGTGTTATACTAGCCCGATTGAGCATACTTGAATCTGGATTGTCCATATCAGTCTCAGAAACGGTCACAACCATCCAACTTCACCAGCATGATTGGATGACTTGGATTGGCTCCATAACCCCCAAGCAGGTATTGGAATATTCACCACCGACCCAACGCGGGCCCCGCATAGTCGGCCTCCCCAAAAGGGTGACATAGCTTGCCAAACCGTCCAAGCCAAAGCAGTATGGACGAAAAACCCTAAATTAGGGTTTGCGGCACATTACATGTGTCGCAAAACAGTCTCAACCATCCATCTTCGCAGGCATAGATGGAGGGTGTAGATGTAGATTCAAAGGGCCCAGAGCATGTCAACACGCTCACGGTAAGCCCGCCTACACACATGACCGATCGGTCAGGACCAACCATGGCTGGTCATTCCAGATTGTGCGCCCAAAGTAGGCATGCCGCACGGCCGGCAAAACCCTAATTAGGGTTTGCATTGATCGCAAACGTCCGTTTTCTCCTGATCGAATGGAGGGTTTAGGAGTCGACTGAGCAGGTCCAGTGAGCATCAACATGATCACCGTGGACCCATCTATCTCCACACCCGATCGTCCAAGGCATACCATGCCTGGTTATTCCAATTCGCACACCCAAACTAGCATGGTCACACCTCTCAATCACGAAATGATCTCGACCACTCAACTTCGCCGGACAAATTGAGTGGTTTAGATCACGTTTCCATGGGACAGTAAGGTATAGGCGTGAACACCGGCCTACCACCTACACGCCGAACCAATCGGCCGGGACCAACCAAACTTGGTCGTCTCGAAACGCGTGCCCGAAGTTGGTATGAAGCGCGGCGTTTGCGGCACCAAACTGTCGTAAATCAATCCTGACCGCTCCTATTTGCCGGAAAAATTAAGCGGTCCAGATCACACTTTCACGGGACAGTGAGGTATGGGCATGTATACCGGCATGCCGTCTACACGCATGCCCGATCGGCCATGCCAAAATCGTGTCCCAAGCTTGGATTCGACCAAGCTGAAAAGTGGTGCTTGCGCACCTCTTCTAAAACCCTAATTCCACTAACGGTCGCAGATGAGTGTCTCAAAGATCATCTCGTCCGTCCAACTTCACCGGCTTGGTTATACATCCCTGGTCAAGAGTTAATTGGTCAGTAAGGCGTTATGGTGATCACCACCCATCACTTTACCACACCATGTGGTCGGCCAAGGGAGGACTTGCTTGCGCAACCTCCAAACCATCACATGAAGTAGGCTGGACATGAGGCTATTTTGAGATGCTCAAACGGCAATGCTTCATACATGCTGAATATACTCGATGCAGTACCTGCATAGAATACACACGATACTTCACAAGTATCGACTTCCTAAATAACTTAGTTATTTAATCTAGCATTACATACTACTTTCTGTGGGTCCCACGATCCACACACTCGAGACATCAATTGTAGGATCATAATATCGCAACGTACAAGGCTCGCGGGATTAATAAACGACGGTGTCGCGAGGGAGTCGCAGGGAGCTACAATAAACGACGCGATGAATAACGACACCCAAAACAATTGGAAGACACAAAACCTGGCGAGAGTTAAGAAGTGTCGCGAGAATAAATATTCGTGCATTTGCGACACTTCGCGAGACATTCCCGAAAATAAAGGATAGTTTAGCTGTCATCCATTATGTATTACCCTATATAAAGGGCACAATGAGTCTGTTGAAAGGGGGATCTTTTTGGAGAAATTGTTGAGCAAGTCATTAGGAGAGAGAAAGTTTAAGAGTGTTTTAACTTCTAAGTGTAATTCTATTTTCCTGTGTAAATATTTCATGAACTCAATCAATAAATATTCTTGATCTTACATCTTTCAATGGATTAATTAAGCAAAATTGAGTAAGGGGTGTAGTGTGGGATTTCCCGCAACTACATATGCGCTAGAAACAGGGATTGAGCAGAGATTGACATCGTGATTTGAAAGAATTTGGATTAAAAAAAAAGATCTGGAGAAGATACTCAAGAATTCATTGAAAAACAAAAATGGCTAGAAGAAGAAATGTACAAGGGCAACCAACGATTGTAAGGAGAAGTGGGAGACTTGGCTGGAGAAATGAGGAATGAAACAGAGAATCGTCAAGGATGAATATGAGAAATGATGGAGAAGATCAAAATCAGCCACCGATCTCCCCAAAGAGCAAACGCGGCTGTGGATTATGATAGAGTAAGTGTACATACTTGGAGGTCTCGATTCAAGACGAAAGGGAAGAGGAGCAGCAGTTGGTGAACAATGGACAAGGAGGAGGAGAGCAAGAAATGAATGGAGAAATGAATCCAGGTAACGAAGAAATCGCAGCATTAGAAAGATTGAGACAAACAATACACGAAGAGAGACGGCTAGAGGCGAGAGGAACGAGCAAATTTGACAAGACAGAATCATGAATTGAGGATGGAAAATATAAGATTGCAAAATAGAAGATCAAGAAGTAGTGTGCGATCAAGTTCAAGATCGATTAGGGAAGAAAGAAGGAGAGTTTTACCAACAGTAAAGTACCGAGGAAGAAAACCAACAAGAAACACAAAATCCAAGCATAGAGCATGGCGAAAGAAGAGGGGAAATGGAAGATCGTTATATTCCTCACCAGAAAATTTTCAAAATGAGCGGAATAGGGAAAATCAAGGAAACATGCAACTCCAAGGGCCGAATGATCCAAATTCTTTGAAGGGAGAATAATCTTGCATGGGAGAGAAGAATTGAGAAGAAATCGAGAGATTGAGGATGACATTGAGAGGCATTACATTGAACAAGCACGGCTAGCTCGCGAGAGAGAAAGGATAAGAGCAGAAAGGGAGAATCAAGAGATGGAAGAGGCAATCCGGCAGAATAACCATGACAACCGAGAAAGGAGGAGGGAACAAAATCGTACCAATAGAAATATTAATGAAGAATATGAGAGGGTGCAGATGAGAGCTGAGAGACAGCCAAGAAGAGAGAACAACCGATATAATGGCGTGCGAATTGAAGAAAGAAACGAAGAAGAGCGTCGCAGGGAAAGGAGAGAAGAAAATAGCGAGCAAGAAGGTCAAAACAGGCACGAGCGTAGAAGGAGAGAAGGGAAGAGCTAAAAAGACCAGTAGAATCAAATTCTGAGGCAAATGAACAAATCTTAAGAGAACTGGCTGAAATGAGAGGATTGCTGAACAATAGAAGGGAATGAGGAAGGAAACAATTGGACGAAGCCATCGCAGAAGCTGCGAAGAATCCCTTCACGCTAGAAGTACAGATGGGAGGAATACCTCCTAAGTGCAATCTTCCTGCATTAACAAACATCTTCGATGGAACAACCTGTGCGGTACAACATATCAAGGCCTATATGAGGTGTATGTTGCAGTGGGAGAATCATGATGCTATACTGTGCAAATATTTCGCATCAAGCTTAATTGGAGAAGCACTAAAATGGTTTGAGGGTCTACCAAGGAACACAATCACATCATTTAATCATTTACAAGCCACTTTCGGGAGCATACATAAGTAACAACTCTTCACGACCACTGTATTGAAGATGTATTCGGGTTGAAACAAAGGGTTGGCGAGAGCTTAAGGCGTTGACAATAAGATGGAGAACCATGTGTAGCGAAATGGCAGACGGGTTGAGGAAAGATATCTCATCCTATCATTTGTGAATGCTCTCTTCGCGACTAACTTGTTATACATTCAAATTTTTAGAATCAAAAATACAATCACGATGGCAGAATCGCGAGAGTTACAGAAGAATATATCGCCTTAGAAGAAAGAGAATGAAATGAATTCTTATCCAATCGCGAACACAAACTCGAATGTTGCGAACGCAAGCTTGTTGCCTCAATTCATAAATACAAAGGGCGAGCACTTCGCAAGGACAGCAAGCGTGGAAGGGCTGATGAGGGACAGCGGAAGATAGTAGCCATGGGAAGCCACGACCAAGAAGAGTTTGAACGAGAAAAGAACTACTATAACCGTAATAGCAATAATAAGATTCAGAGGCTAGATCATGTGCAAGAAACTTACGGTGGACGAAGGCAATATAACCATGGAAGGCAAGAGAAGTCGCAGAATAGTATGGGAACAGATTAAGATGCCTCCACCGAATGCTAGTGTGGAAAAGATCTGGGAAGCTATACTTGTGATGGAAGATGTACCGGCACCTTGGAACGTGGGAATGGAACCACCGCCAAAGCGACGAAGTCATGAGTTTTGTTCTTACCATCGCTTCCATGGACATCAAACAAACGATCGCAGAAACGTAAAGAGAATTATTCTCGGATGATTGATCAAGGGAAGTGAATCACTTTCTAAAGGGAGAAGAAAAAGGCCAGACATTACCACCACCACAGAAATAAATGCACACAAAGGTGTCAGCGAAAGGAAAGGAAACATTTGTGATAGAAGTCGGAACAAAAGCTAAAAATTTGAATTGCAACTCTATTGTCCACTCTTATCGCACAATCGAAGATTTTCATGACAACGTGCTCAGTAGAGTCTTTGCGAGAGATGCTAACGATAAAGAAATAATGAGTCTGGCGAGAACGACGCAGTTAGAAAAGTGGCAGCTGAAGACTATTTCTTTCTCTGCAGATGAAGTGCCAAAAGGAAGAGAAACACATGATAGCCCGTTGGTTGTGAAACTAGAGATTAACCCGAAACCAGTTGATGGGGAAGATGATGAAGCAGAAGCTTGCTGGGCGATCAACCGAATCCTAATCGACACCGAAGTTCGGTGAATATTCTCTTTTACCATACTTACAAGACGATGGGAGGAAAAGATGAGGATTTGATCCCCTCGACATACAAGATATATGGCTTTAATGGCACTGCAAACAAACCAAAGGGAGAGGTTCACATGAGAATACCTCTACAAGGATTATCAATCGATATCTTATTTCGTGTAGTTGACGTGGAATCTCCATATAATGCGCTGATTGGGAGGCCATGGCTTCATGAGATCTTGGGAGTCGCATCAACATATCATCAATGTATAAAATTTCCACATCCAAATGGCATTGGTATTATACAGGGAGATTGGAAGGAGTCGCAACAATGTCATGAGGTCGATGTAGAAAGCTGCGAAGAAAGAAATGCCAAAAGAAAAGGTTGGAAGCAACATGTGAGAGATGAGCAGAGAAAGGAAAAATTGATGGTGGATGTTATAGAAGTAAGGACTGAACATACCACGCGAGGTGAATGCCTAGAGACAGGCAAATATTATGATAATAAAGAAGCAAAGGATGTGAGGAACAAAAGGCATAAGAAGTGAATAATCAACAAAAACAGGAGAAAAAGTAGCAATTGAAGAAAGGATGTGCGAGAATCTCGCAGCCAAGAATATATGAGCATTCAGTTAAGAAAGAAAAATGAAAATACAACAAATAAAACAGAATTGTGCGAATACTTCGTAAACCAATATCAGCAAGTAATGAAACATGAATGATTGAATGATTTAACAAATATGAATGAGTAAAAGAATGGGACGAACCTTTATGGCGTGCACCCTAGTTCGCGAATAACATTTCGTAAGAGGCAAATGTAAGACCTAAAGTGCGTCATATAAGGGGGTATCTCTCAACATGGCTCAGGGGAAAGGTTACACCGCTCCTGAAGCCTGAGTCATGAAAATTTGGGGCCCATGAAAGCCTATCCGGAAGAGGTACCTTGGATTCCCAACTATATATATAAGGTTATACCTGGTTGGGCGACCGAGGGTCTCTTCTTAGGAGTCGGTGTATGCTCAAGGCGCCGAGGTACACGGTTGAGCGAGTGCCCGGGATGGATGAACCTACCCTGGCCATTCTTGGCAAGTCTTGGCATATGTTGCACTCGCCCGAAGAAAACTCCACTTAGGGTGCAGCCTCGTAACCATAAACCCTATAGGTATAAGGGATAAGAGGCTGCGAAAACAACTGGTTGTTGTTAAGACCGGATGGGAGGAGCTAGTCTTGTATGGCCGATGTTTCGCCTCCTTGAAGGGGCAACCGGGGAGATGATAAGGGCGACGCTCTCCATTAGGGGGGGTGTCAAAACAGACGCAAATGTCATAAGGCTATGTTTTCGCAAGAGAATTTAGGCTTGTCATATTTGTGCAATGATCCTGAAGAGGCAATAATACTAACGCGAGGGTAAGGCGAGATCAATGGGTCTTTACACGACAAGTGTACGGACGTCTGCGATTTCGTCGCACGACGGCAATGTCATGGGGCTTTATGTTCGCAAGGATATCTAGACCTGTCATATTGTCGCAACTAAAACATCCTGCAGAGGCAAAAATACTTGGAAAATGATAAGGCAAGATCAATGGGTCTTTACATGCAAGTGTAAAGACGTCCTGCGATTTTGTCGCGATGAAAGGTGGCAGGGGAAGACCTCTAATTAGGGAGGTCTGACTTGGAAGACCACACAAAAATGATAAGGCAAGGTCAATGGGCCATTGCATGAAAATGTAAAGGCGGCCTGCGACCTTGTCGCAACAAGAAAAGATAAAACAAAGACTACCGAAATGGTAAGGCGAGACAAGTAGGATTCTTGATTTATAAAGATACCCGCGACCTCGTCGCAATGATATGTTTCAATAACAGAGGCAAAATACATGATGACAACTAAAATCTTTCATCTGAAGATAAATAACAGAGGCAAGTATGGGAATGGAAAAGATGGAATATTGTATTCATCTTCTGATAAAAAAGTTATACATCAATAATATTAACCAATTATGTTACAAAGAAGAACTACCAAAAAAGGGGAGTAAAAGATTGAATTTAGAAGGGAACAGTCCAAGAAGTACACTATAATAAAGAAATACAGAAATGTACAGATATTACAGACAGTGAAAGAAAACAAAAAGAACTATCTCTTTGGTGATTCTTCTCCTTCATCTGATTCTTCAGTCTGATTATTCTCATCGCTAGAATTTTCTTCTTCGCCAGCCTCACTATCAGAAACGTCTGAGACAGGCAGATTCTCAGGAACCTTTTCAAGAAGCCAGGGATATGAATGCAGAGGGATATTGTGGTCCTTACAAACATACTCCATGGCTCCATTACGAAAACGAACAGCATCATTATTAAAGTTCTCCACTGTCGTTAGAAATTGTTTCTTCAACTTGAAATATTTATTCTCGCGAAGGGAGAGACTCTTTGCGAGATGTTCTTTTTCAGTTTCGAGTTCTTCAATTCTCGCTGGAAAATTCCTGGCGAGTTGTTCTTTCTCAGATTCAAGTTCTCTAATTCTAACCCGAAGCCTCTTCTCGATTCTCGCAAATAAGCAACAACAAGTTAATAATTTACAAGCAATACTACAAAAGTAAGAAATAAAAGAAGCCCAGTGAATTCATCATCACTATTAATAACAAGAAGAGAACGAACTTGCTCTTCTCGCCGCTTAAGTATGGTATTCGATGAAGGAGTTCATCTCGTTCAACTTGCACACCTAGAAGAGATTTGTGGAATTCTGCTAACGCCCGTGCACCTCTGTTAGTAATGCGATCGTTCTCATCTATGAGATCACTAATTTTCTTCCTTAAAGTCTTGATTTTCTTCTCGGAATCAAGATACATTCGTTTAAAGCGATTAGTTAAATTTAAACTAGATCTGTGTTCGATCTCTAAGAGATGATGTTTGGATTGAAGATCCTTTAATGAAAGGAGGTTAGTTTTATTTGAGGAACTACTTAGAGATTGATTGAGGTAAGTAAGAAGGACATCATCATTCATAGGCTCGGGAAATGAATGGAGAAGAATGGATTCTTCGGAGAGATTATACACGTCTGCGAGAATAATAGTCAGATAGAGAAAGATAGAAGATAACATGACAAGGATTTGAGAATTGAAAATTACTATACCGTAAAGTTGCTGATTTGAGCTCTGAAGAGTAGATACTCTATCCTTTTGGGAGTCCAGATCGGCTTCTAATTTTTGAATCCTATCGCGAGATGACGCGGCTTCAGCTTCCAGCTCTTGGGTCTTCTTGTTCAGTTGTAAATTTCTCTTTTCAAGATTGTTGCGTCTTCTCTCGAGATCTGAGGCAACTACAAAGGAAGTTTTTCCAACCTATGAAAGAAGATAGAAAAACTGTCAATACATATATATTTAAAAAAAAAAAAAAAAAAAAAAAAAAAAAATATTTTAAAATTAACAGGGAAATATGACTGCATGCATACCAAAGACCCAAGTGCGTTCAAGAAGTCAGGAGACACAATTCTAGAGGCTCCATTGAAAGAATTATTCCCCTCTAGTAAAGCAAAGATTACACACATTTGCGAGAGTCTTGCAAAGGGAAGCTAGGGGAGCATCTCCCATTCCTTGGAAAGAATCTGAGAAGATGCTAGATAACTGATCCATAGGGGAACCGGCCAACGGAATCTCTTTAGCGAGAGAGGAATTCGAATTATGGTTATCCTCGTCAGAAGATTCGGAGCTTGAGCTAAGGCGAGAAGAAGACTCGAGTCTTTCGCTTCTTAGTTAAGGGAGCGGAAGATTTACCTTTGCGAACGACGGTTTTACCCTTACTTTTAATTTTCATGCTGCAGCCTTCTTCAACTCCAACCTTCGCATATGGTTAAAAATAAGAAACAGAGGCAACAATATTGTTTCAAATAACAAAGGAAATGTTTCTTACCTCACTGTAAGCGATCGGAGTATCGTCGAGTACTCTCCAACGGATCATCCTTATAGCTTTTTCTCAATTTGGCGATCCGAAAAATTCCACAAACTCAAAGAAATATAAAAAGAAAGTTGCGAGGGCAAGATTTGGAGTGGAAAGCATACCTCTTTTTGCCTTATCGGCCATTTGAATTCCCAAGGATGATATCCTGCGAGATTCGCAGGAAGAATATGCGAACCCGCGATGTAAGGGCCATTTAAAATCAAGGGTACAACCCACCACTTCTCATCCTTGGAGTGGCTAGGAGAAGTATTATTGCCCGGTGCCGGTCAATATCTTGCATGAGTAATTTATCCTCGGGGACATTATCCTTCTTTTCGGGCGAATGCCCCAAATGAGATTTCACATTCCTCATCTTTATCACTGAATAATTTTCAAAAAAGTTCTCTACAAAGTGTATTTCTCAAAGATCTATTTCCAAGTCTGCGAATTCGGGGTTTCTAACGGTATTAGGGTATAAAGATCCTTTGCAAAGCACCACGGTTCGCGAACTCAAGCATTAGGCGAATGCAATCGCCACATAATTGATAAACAGCCCGAGAGAATTTTTCATGGGCCAAGATTTCATAAAATAAGGGCATCTCAGATTGTATAAGGGAATGGGAAGTCCTGCGAGAAGTCGACCTAGCGAGACTATAATTTTTGATCATCACATTGATGATCGAAAAAAACAACTTTTGCGTAAAGGATAGATGAAGGTTCTTGATCAGGAATGGTTGATAGAGTAAAACCCTTCTCAAGCAATTTCGTTGAACTTCATCAAAAGAAGCTTTGTATGCACGACTAATGAAAGCCATTATCGTGATGGGAATGGATGGGAGGTTGGAGATTAGGATCGCGTTAGAAGGGATGAAGAAAAGATTTACAAGAGAGCAGGAGCACAAATTGCGGAAGGAGAGAGTCAAGAAGAGTTGCAGAGAAAAACTAAAGGAAGAAAAGAGGAGGAAAAGAAAACTATATATAGAAAAATTAAAAAGATTCTTGAGAAAAACGAGGGCATTTAATGCGAGAAGAGACACGAACGGTCGAGAATAAGCGGTTGGAAGAGACGTGTCAAGAAAAGACTTTAATAGTCAAAATCTGTGTAATAGTACGGAGCCGAAATAGATAAAGATAAGTAGTCGCGGCAAATCAAAATATTGATTCTCATGACATTCTCCCCCTCGCAGAGGAGATGTAAGGAGAGACAGGAGATGGAACTTCATATATATACCACAAAGAAGCTTCGGAACTTCGCTAAAAGAATAGAGGCAAGTACGTACTTTTCAAGAAAATATTCTTTCGCTCGTTCCTTCACCAATTGAAACCAAGGAATATTACAAACAACGAATTTTTCCTTCAAATCGCTCTTCAAGCAATATTCAAGGAAAAAGAGGCAAGATGTAGGATCATAATATCGCAACGCACAAGGCTCGCGGATTAATAAACGACGGTGTCGCGAGGGAGTCGCAGGAGCTACAATAAACGACGCGATGAATAACGACACCCAAAACAATTGGAAGACACAAAACCTGGCGAGAGTTAAGAAGTGTCGCGAGAATAAATATTCGTGCATTTGCGACACTTCGCGAGACATTCCCGAAAATAAAGGATAGTTTAGCTGTCATCCATTATGTATTACCCTATATAAAGGGCACAATGAGTCTGTTGAAGGGGGATCTTTTGGGAGAAATTGTTGAGCAAGTCATTAGGAGAGAGAAAGTTTAAGAGTGTTTTAACTTCTAAGTGTAATTCTATTTTCCTGTGTAAATATTTCATGAACTCAATCAATAAATATTCTTGATCTTACATCTTTCAATGGATTAATTAAGCAAAATTGAGTAAGGGGTGTAGTGTGGGATTTCCCGCAACTACATCAATCATGTCACAAAATGGGGGATACATACTGGGGTATTGGTCTGGCGGTTTACAGCGTGCAGCGCACAACGCGCCATCACAAGAACGTGTCAGGAAGTCATGGACGGTTAGTGATGATTGGAGAAGTGGGCAAGACTGGTCGTGTGACACCAACACACGACTCCACTACTCTATCACTCTACTTTCTCCACTTCCCACGAGATACGAGGGTTAGGCTTAAAGACTTGTATAAATAGGTTCTCCTCCCTATTTTCCAAACAAGAACAAGGCAAGACAAGACAACAGAGGCAAGTGTTGATACAATCGTATTCAAACACCGGAACTGATAGCTTACATCCTGCAAGCCAGTTTAGCTTTCTGATACAAGTCATACATAGCCAACACCTTCACAATCTCAACACCTTCTTCGCTTCCCTCCCTAAGATCAACCCCATCTCCTTCACTTTGTGACCGAAACAAGTCTGGAACGGACATTTCTTGGTTTAGGCCGGATTTGCACAGATTGATTTATCGAATCTACAAGCACTCCCGTGCAGTAAATTTGTTTAAGGTTTAAACTCATTTCTCATCCACACACCCTAAATTACCAAAACCGGCAGAAATAGTTTTCACCCATAAACAGAAGAACACAAAAAGAAGTTGTAGAAACACACTGCATAATAAGTTTACACCAGTTTTCATTAAATCCAAAAGTAGAAAAAATCTTCTCAAGAAAGACCCATTCGACTCTTTCAAACGCTTTGTACAGGTCGAGTTTTAGAGCAAAAAACCTTTTTTATTTTTGGAAGTTTTCATCTTATTCAGTATTTCATACGCAATGATTATATTATCAGTAATTTGGAGACCTGGAATAAAGGCAGCTAAGAAATCAATTTTTCTAAGAAAGGCTTTAAGGCTAGTTTGGTATTGCTGTGAATTTTAGAAAAGCGCTTTTCTGTTGTGCTGTGATGTGCGTTGCTGTGCTGTGTTGTGAAAATAAATCTGCATGACGTTTGGTAAACTATAATTTAAAAAACACTGTGCTATTAACAAACTGTAAATTTTGTTTGGTAAACTGGTATTTAAAAGTGCTGGTGATGTAGTTAATGACGAAAATAGACATATTTCAAAAATTAGTTTTAATATAATTTATTATAATAAATTATATTTCTAATTTTAATATATTTAATAAAATATAAGTAATATTTTTTAAATTTTTTAATTGTTTTTATTATTTAATTAAAAAAAATTATGATTGTGGTTTGCTATGAAGATATTATTATTTTTAAAAAAAATTCAAAAAAAATATTTATTAAATTTATTATTTTTTTCATTTTTCATTTTTCATTTTAATATTTTTTATTTTTTTTATTATTTTATATAATAATTTTAATTATTATTTTATATAATAATTTTAATTATTATTGTATTTATTATTTTAAATAAAAAATAAAATAAAATAGAGAAATAAAATTAAATTATAATTATAATGTCAAATGTACAATATTTGAGGGTAAAACTTGTCTTTATAATAAATTAACAAGGTTAAAATAGAGAATCAGTTAAATCGAATTATGTGGGTCCATAGCTTCTGCTTTTCCAGCTTTTAAAAGCTAGTGCTGAGTAGCTTTTAAAAGCAGGCCTAAAATGAAAGTGCTTCTCTCCAAAATCACTTTGAAATTTTTTTACCAAACACAATTTTTGGTAAAAGTTTGTTACAAAGTGTTTTTGGTTGAAAAAAAGCAATCCCAAACGGGGCTTTAGTCTATACTCAAGCTAATTGGCCTAAAGTCATTAGGATTAGAAGGATTTTGAACCATGTAAATTAAACTAATTTAAGAATAATTTAACTGCTTGGTTGGATCTTTTAACAATCTTTTATCCCATCGGAAGGAAGAATTTTATGGAATAATATTTTTCCTTAATAATTAGTTTTATAAATAAATTAAATTAGACAAAAATTATGTTGTAATGCAGCTTCAAGTTTTATATTTTTTTCATTGTGATAAGGATTTTCCATATTATAATATGTAACTACCGTCCGTCTGAATCAAAATGTTACATGAATCAGATCAGTCTGACTGAGTCAGAATCTATTAGAGCAAGTCCACAAATCGGCTGATTTGCCATGCCAGGTGGATGGGTAGACCTATGTTTGGGCAGTGGTAAAATAGTATATCGGGCCAAGTTGAGCCGACCGATCTGGTAGAGACGAGCGTCTAAACTTGAGACGAGACGACTTGTCTCATATTGAGTCGGTAACCTTTTCTACTAAAAATATTTCTAGTTATTAATTTCTCAATTGAAATGTCTCAAAAAAATATTTCACTTTTTTGTGAAGCCAAACTTGAAGTTGTTGTTGTAAATAAGATATATGTTAATGTAAAATAGGAAGAAAAAAAAATGCAAATAGTAAAAGGTTAGAACTGTGCAAGATTTAGAAGGTAATCTAGTAAAAATGTTGTGCGAAAATTCGAACAAGAGCTCAAGTTTTGAAAGCTAACAACCGAAGTCTTAAAAATCAAAGAAAAATTGTTCAAGAACGCGTTGAATGGAAGATATGTCAAATGAAGATGGCCAGGATTCCAAAGATTGTTCAAGATTTTACTGAAGTTTATATTGTCTAAGTGTATATCTTGTAAAAGAAGAGGCGGTAATATTAAATAATGAAAATATTTAGACCTTAAATTAGACTTTATTTTATATTAAATAAACAATACTTATTACATTATACATCCATATAAAGTAACTTGATTTCATAACGTCGGCAATGACATCAAACTGCATTGGATTAAAACAACTAAATGTATTAAACCCAGGCACGTATAGGTTATAAAGTTCATTAAACTCTCTTCTGTTTTCTTCAACAAATTGGGCTTGGGCTATGGTATTCTGAATAATAGATTAACAACAAGTTAATATGATTTTAATTAAATTATGATAGAATTGTACAAAATGAAGAAGAAAAATATATGAAGATACTCACTAGTTCTTCGTTGGACAATCCACAAAGCATTGGTCGGTCGAACTCACAAGTGTTGCTATCTCAAGCTTGTTGTCAAATTTAGTTGTCAAAACTATATATTGATTTCTAGTCTACAATTAGTTAAGTCTCGGACTAGGATAAAAGATGTAGTTAATAAACAAACCAGTCATCATTGCGTTATACCGTTTGAAGGCAAAGATTACCCGAAGCTTTTGGATAACTTCATCAACAAAAGGTAACTGAAGACTGAACCACCTGTTTCTCAAGTTATATTCACTTTTCTATCTCTGAGATGTTGTCGCGTAACTAATTAGACTATCATGCATATAGAAGAATTCCAATTCAAGTTTATCTTGGTAATTAGTTCTCGAAATATAATGACTAAGCTTGATGAGCATTTGTTCATACTTGATGAACTTCGGCTGAGGACAATTTATTGTTCGCAATTATCATTCGAAAATAACCTGGAACAATGATATGTGTCATTGATGTTATTCGGGAATGTTTCGAAACGATTTAGAGAAAAATATAGAATTATTATATATTCAGATATAAGACAATGCTATCAGTCTTACAAGCTGGGAAAAGTGTTATAAGTCTGAAGTTGTATTACATGTACTGGTACACGTAGAGGAGTAGTTATATGTCGACAAGCAGATTTTTGGTACGGATATTCTTATGCACATCCTGTAAAAATCTGTTAACTCGTGAATCGGATTTGTACGCATACCCGTATTCAAACCGAAAAGGAACTGTGCTCACGGAACCGGTTTTGTATCCATACTGGTACACGTACCAGAAAGATTTTATGTTCAGGAACTCGGTTTGTGTATCCACATCCATACGCATACCAAAATAGTTTTGTGGACTCCGGAGCCGGTTATAGTCTTAAGGTACGCATACCTAAATAGTTATGTGAACTCTGGAACTTGGTTGTGCTTAATAGTACACAAACTAGTACACGTATTGTGGCTGACCTGACTCACGAATGGCTATGGTGTTTGTACTTTGTACATCTACTAACCATGTCGATTATTTTCAAATGCAATAAAATTATTTCTACGAGATAATTAGCATTTGATCACATGATTGTGACTCAAGGTTAATGTCTTAAGTGTTTATGAAAATGAATATTAAGCTTATAAGTTCAAATCGGCTAGTTTAGGCTAGCCACCTTGAACACAGTCTTTATATACAGTTTGGTTACGGTTTCACCTAACTAGAGTGTATATCTTGTTTATGTAAATCAGATTCAAAGATTTATCTAATAGTGGATATTGATTGCTTGGTTCCAAAGCTACCTTAGCTTAAACCTAAAGCAACCTATGCTTTTAATGTTTATAAAAGGGGAACTTCAAGCAACTAGGATTTTTGAATCCCGACACTACTTTTTTTGGTGTGTCCTAGTTGTAACTAGAGTTGTCCTCTTCCTAACCCTTTTAGGATTCAGCGTACAAAGACTTCATTGGGATTCGTGAAGTCAGGTCCAGTTATCTTTTCTTGATAACTCGAGTATCCTGATCTTGATCGATTGTTGAGCTACTCACTTGATCAAGATAGATAGAAATCATCAAAGTTCTCTTCTTCTCATACTTTGTTGATTCCACAAGTTTTATATTTGTGAGGTGAATAATAATCTAGGCTGCACTTTGGGTTGCATAAGTCTGGATTTTGAGGTTAGCTAGACTTTGTCTATTGCTATCGATTTCCATCACATTGATCAAAAAATTTTGATCGTAAAGGAAATCACATATAAGATTAATATGTGGAGGCATATTGGTGTAAAGTGTCCAATTGAGTTGAAGTAACTCTTAGTTGGTGTGATGTCAGCTAAGGGAATCAATTGCGCGGAGTTCTGCTGGGATTCAAGAAGCATAAGGAGTACGATTGTAACTTAATCAGCGGGAGACTTGGTTAGGGCTCAACTACATTCCAGTCCGAAGTTAATCGGTAGTAAGCTAGTGTCTGTAACGGCTTAATACAGTTTGGTATTCAATCTGGACTAGGTCCCGGGATTTTTCTGCATTTTCGGTTTCCTCGTTAACAAAACTTCTGGTGTTCGTGTTATTTCTTTTTTCCGCAGTATATTAGTTATCTTTATAATTGACAGGTTGTGCGTTAATCAATAATAGTAGAGACATCAGACCTTGTTTGTTGGATACGACTTGATTGATTCTTGGAAATTGGTCTTTGGTACCGGCCAAGTAATCTCTTTGTAATTAGGTTCACGGACTTGGTTTTGTAAACGTTCTAATTACAAGATATATATATATATATATATATAACTCTAGGTATTATTCCTTAATTGAGTTGAACTCTCGGAATTGTGATGAGTTTTTCCATACATATTGCCTAAGAAAAAGTTGGTGGTGCATTTTGTTACCCCCGCATTTTCAATTGATATCAGAGCAGGCAAACACGTTAAGACCTAATAAGTCTGTGTTTAACACGTTAAGTAAATTGTATCTTCGCACAAAGATTATGTCAACTAAATATTTTGATTACGCCAAGTGCTTGGGACTTTCCTCAAAGAATAACTCCTTAGTTGATTCTTCCGAATCCAGGGGAAAAGAACTCATGTTGTCAATTTATGATAATATGCTTCCCATAATTACTGATGGTTCAATATCAGAATCTGAGCTGGAACTTATCAGAAGTTAAAAAAATCCCCTGAGATCATTGATTTTCAAGCCTCTAAAATTAGAGATCTTGAGAAAAAAGTGTGATCTGTATTTTGGCGGGCTTGATAAGTCCTTTGATAGGGAACGTGAACTCTCTGATTATATTAAAAACTTTTTTAACGATATTCAAAAAATTGTTCAAGATACTAGTATACTACTATTTAAAATGAAAATATTAGTATGCTTGAAGATATTGTTAGAGAAGGAACAATAAGACAAGAATGCTTACTGAAGACTCACTCATCATAATTAGACTGCCTTCATGTTGAAAAAAGAGAAACTGGTTACATATCTCCTTCTAGCTCAGGAACAATGTATCTCTTTGAAACAAGAAAACTTTGTGCTAAAAAGTAAAATTACCTTGTTGCCTGATATTATTTCCCCTGGGGCACTACCTAGCATTGAGAAAATTACTTCCAAAAAGATGTCCGGAAAAAAACCTTTACGTAAACTACCAGTATCTAAAGAAGCTATTAGTAGAGACAACGTACCAACAAAGGTTTCTAGTCCACGAATATGTTCACACTACGGAAGAAGGAATCACACTGCTCTGAATTGTTATTCTAGAAAGAAACATATTTCTGGTATTCAAAAACTGCTTATCTTTGCAGTTAAGGAAGTAAAAAATCTGACTACAATGGATTTCAATTCTGCAAAAAGCAAGAAAAATTATGGAAGAAATAATCTGGGTGATTCCTCGCGAAAATTCCATAAGAAAAAAAAATCATAATGCAGTGTCCAACAACACTACAAACATCAGTTTCTCTATTGACAATAAAAGTAACTCTGGGAGATTCAAGTTCAGAAAATGGAATTCAAGTGATTCCGACTCTCTGAAATAAATATTAATTGCTTAAAACTGGTGAATATATGAAAACTTCCCTTAAAACTGGTGTCGTTGTGTGTGATAGATGGTATGAGCTGGTGTACGTACTGGTAGTGTGGAAGCGAGCAGATTGTGCTAAAGGTTACCGAGATCAAAATTTTTTTTGTAAAGCCCAGGTCGTGTATAATGCAAAATTTTGGTGGTTGTTATTTTTCAGGTTGGATTGATGTTGCTTTAGCAAAGGGGAGATTTGATTAATTGGTGTTGCAAATATTTTGTTTCACTTCTATAATTAGTTTGACAAAAATGGTTTGGTTAATGATTGCCATTTTTTATTTGCAGAGATTAGTAATTGCTTGAATTAAGGTATCTAAAGAAAATCCATCATCACTGTTATCTTACGCAATTCCATGGCATTTTCTTGGAATGCTCAACTGCATTCCTTGGAACACTCAGCTGCATTCAAAGGAACCTACATAGTAGCAAATTTTAGAAGGGTTTTGCATGTGAGCAATTACCTGATACAATTTGTAGAGAAAGTCATGTTTCATTTTCATGCTTGATTAATTTACCGTGACGTGAATGTGAATATGACTCGCAAATATTGTTTGAATAGTGATATCTTTTGGATTAAAAACACTGCCACTTACAATCTTTGTTTGCGTCTGCTAAATATCATGTTGGTTCTAAATTATTTTTAGCTTAGATTCTGCTCTTGAACCCCGAATTAACTCGACTATAGGTAGAATTTATCCAAATGTGCATTATAAGTTATATATATGTTTTACTACAAACTTTATAGGCAAGTATTTCGTTTTGTAAATCCTTCAAAATCTAATTCGTTTTAGGCCCAATTCAGGGGAGAATCAATCGAGTGATTCTGGTGAATCATCTCCAGGAAGCATGGCTATAGGCCAGAAGTTCTCTAATCCTGAGGAGGTGATTTAAATTTTCAATTTTGCTATAGCCTGAGTATAGTGAATCTGGTAAATCATCTCCTGTCAGCATGGCTATAGGCCAGAAGTTGTCTAATCCTGAGGAGATAATTTAAAATTTTCAATTTTGTTATAGCCTGAGTATAAAGATTATGTTCACCTTTACGGTACCAAATAATATATGTTTCACATTTTTCCGGGTAAGGGGGTACTTGCTTAGTTGAGCTATGACAAGTTGGATAATGTTATCGGGCCAACGACTTTAATCTCAATAACATTTAAGTAGTATATGTGGTGAGACACTTTAGATTTTACTTGCGTAAATCCTTAGCATCCTCGTATTTCCACACCCTACTCATATAATTTCTCACATAATTTATATATGTTCTGAATGACTTCTAGAATGTTGGGTCACCGAAGTGGAACTGCGCTCATATAAGAAATCAAACGTTCACACAAATGTTCCTTTCTTGAAAGACGTTTTTGCTCTTTGATCCAGAGGTAAAGACTACCTTTAATTTTACTTAATCTTGAGAAAAACATCATATTTAAGTTTGATTATTTCTTTTGAGTTTCATATTTATTTGAAAGATAAACTTTGCTGAAATTTTATTCGTGTGAGGAGAAATTATCATTGTTGGCATTTTTTATAAATCTCCATTTCCGAATAATCTTAAAGTTTTATCCCGATTTTTTTAGTAGAATTAGCAGTTCTTTTACCAATGTTATTTTACCAATATTCACCGTTAGAATGGTTTTCCTTTATAATAATGGGGGAATATGCTTACTTTATCATGATGATTAACTGGGTTAGTCGGTGTAGGATTGTAACAGTTTCTGCAACTGATACGGTCTTGAGTGATGTAAAGAAAATTCTTGAACTTAAAAGTAACAACTATAATCTTGACAGTGGATCACACATCGTGGGGAATACCTGCGAGAGTATCTTATAGTAAGTAATTGATCAACTCATACATTATTGTTATATTTTTTAAATAGATAAACTTAATACTTGATAGTTAACATGTAACGGTATGAATATGTAAAAAGTTTTAGCAGGACAATGGATGGAATTGTCTGGCTATAAATGGGTCGATGGTGTTACTATGAGTAGTTTATCTTATGGAAGTTCCTGCTATTACATTTCATTGGCTTCTTTTGTTATCAAATTGATCGCCGTTGAGAATACAATTCATTATGAAAATGCGGGGGTCTAACAACTACACCCAACAATTTGTTTGGAAATCTGAGAGGACTTACTCCAATACACTTTCTAGAGAATCAACTAGACAGTAAGATTCAATCTAGAGTAAAGTATATCAAAGAGTTTAATATCTCTAACTCTTAATTTAATCTGCAATCAGCAAATAGAAATCTGCGAGCCTGATTGAATATAAGAGGAATAACTTGAACGGTACCAAAGACCAATGTTGAAGTGTCAATCAATGTAAATCAACAACCAAAGGTTGGATATTCTAATTGATTGAACTTAACGCACAACCTGTGACATTTCAATTATATATAAAATATAATGTGGAAAAGAAATAACACAGACACCAGAATTTTGTTAACGAGGAAACCGCAAATGCAGAAAAACCCCAGGACCTAGTCCAGATTGAACACCACATTGTATTAAGCTGCTACAGACTCTAGCCTACTACCAATTAACTTCGGACTGGACTGTAATTGAACCCTAATCAATCTCACACTGATTCAAGGTACAGTTGTGTTCCTTACGTCTCTGATCCCAGTAGGATACTACACACTTGATTCCCTTAGTTGATCTCACCCACAACCAAGAGTTGCTACGACCCAAAGTCGAAGACTTGATAAACAAATCTGTCTCACATAGAAAAGTCTATAGATTTAATAAATCTGTCTCCCACAGAAATACCCAAGAGTTTTTGTTCCGTATTTTGATAAATCAAGGTGAACAAGAACCAATTGATAAACCAGACTTATATTCCCGAAGAACAACCTAGTATTATCAATCACCTCACAATAATCTTAATCGACTAGCGAAACAAGATATTGTGGAATCACAAACGATGAGACGAAGATGTTTGTGATTACTTTTATTTTGCCTATCGGAGAAATTAATCTCGAGTCAATTATTTCAATTGAACTCAATACGATAGAATCAGGCAAGATCAGAACACGCACCTACAAAGAAAATAGTTGGGTCTGGCTTTACAATCCCAATGAAGTCTTTAAAGTCGTTAACCTACAGGGTCTCGATAGAAACCTAAGGTTAAAGGAGAATCGACTCTAGTTATGCAACTAGTAACACACAGAAGGTGTGGGGATTAGTTTTCCCAGTTGCTAGAGTTCTCCTTTATATAGTTTTCAAATCAGGGTTTGCAATCCAAGTTACCTTGGTAACAAAGCATTCAATATTCACCGTTAGATGAAAAACCCGATTCAACCAAGCTAATATCTTTCAACCGTTAGACCGAATTTAGCTTGTCACACACAAATGAAATGCACCCTCATTTGGATTTATGTAACCGTACCCAAACCATGTTGGTTCACAAATAGTTAACCGAGGTTAGCCATATAATTACTCTCATATCAACCTTATTCATCTTAACCATAACTAGTTCAAATGACTCAAATGAAACTAGTTAAAGAGTTGTTCAATTGCTATATTCTCATAGAATTATGCAAGAACATAATTGAAGCAAAATCGGTTTGATTCACTCGAATCAATCATGAACATTATAGCCACGGTTTGCAATGATTGCATTCCTTATTATATAAATGTTTATGTTCATGTTCATAACCGATTTTAGAACTTTAACCTTCAAGTATGCAAACGAGTACGCATACTTGAAATACCCGGACTGAGATTGGGTTACGCGAGTACGCAAACGGGTACGCGAACTTTAAATCCCAGCAAAAATTCTCGGACATGAACTTGTACGCCAGTACACAAACGTGTACGCATACTAAGGTTCCCGGATTTCTCAAACCAATAGGTACGCAAACGTGTGCGCATACTATGGTTCCCGTACATGGATTACATATGTGCAAGAGTGCACAACATGACATATCCAATAATGGCTAAGTGTTCTAAACTCTTATTTCAATCATTGAAACTTTCTTAGAGGATGACAATAGCCGTTTTCACACACTATTAGCATCAAAGCAATTTTCAAGTTATTGAAATAATCATAACGAAACATTCCAAGACAACACCAAATGATTGTATCACACAAACCATGTAAGATGTTACTCGGCAATTTTCACATGATATAAGATGAACTTGGTCGAAGCGAAAGCTTGCCAACACATATTTCGAGAAATATGTAAGCGAGATAAACTCAGTTCGAAATCTCAAATGTGTATATAGAAAACTATATCGTAATACGACTTATGTCTCAGTATAGGAGATAGAGTAGAAATAGACTTTCCAAGTGATAGATGAGTTTAAGTCTCCACATACCTTTTGTCGATGAAATTCCACAAGCTCCCCTTAGTAGTTCTTCGTCTTCAAATGATGAACGTCGTGAAGTATAAGCTCAACGACACAATCTATGTCCTAGTCTGAGACATCTATAAATAGAAATCAAGACTTATAGTTTTGATCACTAACATTGACAAACATGCTTGAGATAGCAACGCATGCGAGTTCGACCGAAGTGCTCTAACAATCTCCCACTTTGTCAATTTAAGTGACAAAATTATCAATAAATATGGATTACAAAATAAATAAAAATTTGTAGCTTCTCATCCCAATGCTTGATCTCCTTGGCAACTTCAACACGGCTCGAAAACTTCGTCACTTCCAAGTACTCCATGATTCTAAACGTGTTCAACTCAGCATCTGATAGGGTGTAGAATACATCCTATTTACTATCTATTGTTTATGCTTTCTTTGTTATTTTTCTTGTAAATTATGTATTTTATGCTTGTTTTGAGTTTTATAGCTACTTTGGAGTCGCACGGAGGAAAAGAAAAAGAAATCACCTAATTTGAGCCAAAAGGGTAAAAAGGTCATTTAAAGGGCGAAGACTATTTGGAGCCCAGAGGTGGTTAAGGGGCTCTCATTCAGGGTACCCCTTATCACTCAGCAGTGGGTGTTACTAACACCAGGTAGCCCTTATCCAGAGGATGGTTATGCTGGATAGCATCCAATTGGGTCGGTCCTATCCATGGCTCAGATCCGGATCCAAACCCGAAACCGAATCCGCCCCAGCTTTCATATCCTACCCTAAATCGAGAGAAGTCTCCCAATCGCTCATTCATTACATTTCTCTGAAACTGAGAAGAAAGGGCATGCGGCTGGCCGCCGCCGTGGCGATCATGACTTCTTTATTCTTTGTGATTTTGGGTAATGGAGTTTGAATCGTTGAAGGAGGTGATATATTGAAGTGGTTGATGGTGCTGTTGAGGTGATTTAGGGTTTCCGCCTCAGAAACTGCAGATGGAAATCACTGAGAAGAGATTGATGAAATAGAAGGTTAGGGTTTGAAGATGGGTTTGTGATTTCATTGCTGATGGTGCGATTCAGAGATTGAGAGCTGAATGTTTATCAGATGTTTCCATCGAACTCAGTAGATGGAAGAAGAGTTTGGTGACGCTGTAAATCGAGGGTTTGATTCGAATTGTTGATGTCGATTGAGAGATTGAGATAAGCGAGAGATTGCTCACGGTCGGGAGAAATGGAGTTGAAGCTCGGGGAGATAGGGTGCGATTCGGGTCCGTGGTTGAATCAAGAGAAGAAATTGGCTGTTGCCATTGATGGTGTTGATGAAGCTCGGTGAGAGGAGCAAATTGTTGTTGAATTAGATGGATTCGAAGATTTCGTGGATAGTTCGTGGATCGATGAATGAATCAAAGAGATGGCGAAATTGAATTAAAGGGTTTTCTCGGTTTAATGAGATGATGGTGTTTGAGAACTATGTTGTAGAGATGCCACTTTGAGAGAACCGAGTTCTACGTGTTACCATTGAAGATGCAGATTGAGAAATTGGTGGTGATTTTGGCATTAAGATAATGGGTCTGGTAGCTGTTGTTGATTTCCTGTCACTGTTGGTGGTTCTGTGAGCTGTTGAAGATCATGTCAATCTCAGATGGGTTTTGAAGATTGTGGATGTGGCTGTCAAATTATAGGAACTGCAATGGAGCTGAGCCTTTGTTGATGCAAGAAGAGAAGGAGGTGTTTGTTGTTGTTGCAAAGGAATTGTGCAAGAATGAAGCTGTTGATTGCACTTAGATGTATGTGTAGGTTCTTAGCAGGGGAAGACTGAAGAAAATTGAGGCCGAATTCTACGGAAAGCCCCGAAATAAACGAACTCGGCCAGTTTTCTACACCGCGAGTCAACTCGGCGATGACCGATTCGGACGAGTCGAGCGACTCAACTCACCCCAAGAAGACTGCATACGGTGAGTCGAAGGCGGCTCGGTAGCTAACTCCCTCTTCTTACTTGACCCAGTTGACTAACTAAGACCGTTAGTTTGACCTAACCGTAACGGAATCTTGGACAGAATATTCCGTCGACGGACATAATTCTCAGGTGGCCGGCGGTGACGTTTTCCGGCCGGATTCCGGCCATAATCCCAGTTTTCCGGCGAGCCAAAATTCCAGAATTTTCTATGGACTTCTCTCATGGGTGTGAAGACTTGGACTAGGGATGGAGAATTTGGAGAATTTGGCTCAAATTTGGAAAGAGAAGATGAAGAGTTGAGAAAGACTTGAATTTGGAAGTTGAATTGCTAAAGGAAAAGGATTCTAATCCTTGGAAGAGTTGGAGAATATTGAAGCCTATAAATAGAGAAGTTTTCTACATCTTTTAGACACATCTCTACACACAATTCTTTTCTTTTCTTATTCTTTGTGTGAACTCTTTAGCATGAGTAGCTAATTTTATTGATTGAGGATGAATTCCTAGTTCTTAATTTATGTTTTGAGTTTTTGTTTTCAATTCTATCTTGAAGTTTTTCACATGATTATCGTTTGTTTTTACTAATAGGAATGATCTTAAAGACATTCATGATTGATTGATAGATTGTTTGGGTGGCCAACTAAATTGATTTGTCGGTTTAATCTAAAGCTAGTGAAAGTTAGGGGATAAGTAATCGTTTCTTGACTCTTTACATAAGTAGCAAACACGAGACCTTGCGGAGGGATTCCGTGGAGCAATTGTGTGTGAAAACAACGTTAGCAAGTAGACCTTGATCTAAGAGTCCAACTACTAATATTGACCTAATAAGTTCATAAATCTTAATGCATTTATTTAAATTACATCTAGAGTGATCTACTACTAGGTGGTTTGGTAAATAGAATCCGGTAGTCGAGAACTTCCGTATCCGGTGATATAAGGGATTTAGGGGTTTAGCACTGATCTAGCTGCTTTACCTACGGTTGGTGATAATTTGTGACTAATAACAAGTAGAAAAGAACATAACTTGATTCATTGTTTTGCAACGAAGAAGGATTCCTTGATCTTGTCTCTCTTATTGCTTTCAACTTTCGATTTTAATTGCTTTGTTTATTTTCTTTTGCTTTTTACACCCCCTTTTGTGACAATTTTTACAACTAGAATCTCTTGCTCCTCGTGGGAACGAACTTGACTTCCATTATATTATTTTTAATTAAGTGGAAAATCTTGAATTAATTTGATTGCACCTACGACACGCATCAAATGAATTCACAGATTGGACAAAGAGGAAGAACCAATGGCTGATCGTACACTCAAGGACCTAGCTTCTCACAAGCTTGACACACAACAATGGTGTATCCAAACTAACTCAACTTTTGAGATCAAGCGGGGTTGATTAGAGAGTTACCAAAGTTCCATAGCATGGTGAATGAGGACCCAAACAAACATCTTATGGACTTCTATACCATAGTTATGGCTATGCTTCCACCGGAGACTAATGCGGATGGAGCAATGTTGAAAGCTTTCCCGCTTTCTTTGGCGGGCAATGCTAAGGAATGGTTATATTATTTGCCTTCCGGAAGTATCACAACATGGAATGGGATGAAGAAACTTTTCCTCGAGAGATATTTTCCTGCATCCAAAGCTACTCAAATTCGCAAGGAGATTTGTGGATTGAAACAACAAGTTGGAGAATCATTGTATGAATGTTGGGAGCGATACAAGAGGTTGGTGGCAAGTTGTCCACACCATCAATTTAGTGACGTTATGATACTCCAATACTTCTATGAAGCTCTTCACCCAAGTGATAGGTCTCTTCTTGACGCCGCGGGTGGTGGTGCACTAATGAACAAGACGGTGACCCAAGCCACCGAGTTGATTGAAAGTATGGCGCGAACTCGCAACAATTCTACACAAGAGATGAACCCATGGTTAGGCGAGTGCATGAAGTTAGTGATTCATCATCACATCTTGATCAAAGAATGAGTAACATGGAGATAATGATTCAAAGGATGGCCGCGGTGATTATTCCGGATAATGAGACCGAACAAGTGAATGCTTTATATCCAAATCAAAGGCCAAGGTACGATCCATACTCGAATACTTACAATCCCGGGTGGAAGGATCATCCTAACTTTAGCTATGCAAATAAGCAAGCGGCGGCTCCTAATCCATATGAGCAACAAGGTGGTTTCCAAGTTCCAACAATCACGTTTCCAACCTCAACAACAATTCCAACCTCAAGTGAAGGAACAAGGATCTTCGATAGATGATAAGCTTAATGTCATGATGCAAAGTATTACGTCATTGTTTCAACAAAATCAACAAAAGACCGATTCGGCAATCAAGGATTTACAAATTCAAGTGGGGCAATTAGCGACCGATGTGAACTTATTGAAAGCGCAAGCGTCCACAAAACTTCCTTCACAACCATTTGTTAATCCAAGAGAGCGTTAATGCGATTACTTTGAGGAGTGGGAAACAAGTGGAGCAACCAAATCAACAAGATAAGGTGTATGATGAGAAAGAGGAAATTGAAACCGCACCAAAGGAGAAAACATCTCCAACCAACCAACCCGAGGAGACGGTTCCTACTTTCACAACTCCACCCCCGTTCCCTAGCCGATTTGCTAAATCAAAGAAAGACTTGGAATACATGGATATTTGGGAGATCTTTAAGAAAGTACAAGTCAATATTCCACTCATAGAAGCTATTCGTCAAATTCCTCGTTGTGCAAAGTTCTTAAAGGAGTTGTGCATGAAGAAGAAAAGGTTGAAAGGGAATGAAGTCATGAGTGTGGGGGAGAATGCTTCGGCGTTTATTCTCAAGAAACTCCCACCAAAATTAAAGGACCCCGGTAGTTTCAATATACCTTGCACAATTGGTAAAACAAGGTTTACTCGAGCTTTGCTAGATTTGGGAGCATCGGTTAATGTTATGCCTTCCTCGATTTATGATTCTTTGAATCTTGGTCCTCTTAAAGAGACCGGGGTAGTTCTTGAACTTGCTAACCGATCTAATGTTTACCCGAAAGGGATTGTTGAGAATGTTTTGGTGCAGGTTAATGAGCTTGTATTTCCGGCCGATTTCTATGTCTTAGACATGAATGATGAGAATTCTTCCAAGTCTACACCTTTGCTATTGGGTAGACCATTCTTAAGCACCGCCGGAACAAAGATTGATGTCCAAAATGGCACCTTGATTATGGAGTTTGATGGTACACTCATCCACTTCAATATCTTTGAGACAACGCGATACCCTAGTGATGTGAAATCATGTTTTCCGTGAAAGAGATTGATCGGGCTAATGAATCTTGCAAGAGCTAAGTCGGGCCGTCGACTTTAAAACAAGCGCTTAATGGGAGGCAACCCATAGGTTTTGTATTTCTTATTTTTTTTTTGCTTTTTGTTATTTCTTTTTCTTGTTCCTTATCATGTTAAAATTTCCCACCTTGACTTTACTAGGAGGATTCAATTACATTGAGGACAATGTAAGGTTTAAGTGTGGGGGAGTGGTTAAGCATGTTTTTAAAACAAAAATTACAAAAAAAATTAAAAAATTAAAAAAAAAAAAAAAAAGTTTTACTTAAAAACTCCAACTTTTAAAGATTTTAGAGTCACTAGCATACTTCTAGGTATGTTTACATAGAGATTTTGACCGACATAATTGAACTTGGAAATGTTAGAGAACTACATTCGGATTTCTTGTTTGTTAGAGTGTTAAATAATGGATTTAATCATGCCGGTGATGCGAATTTGGTGCATGGAGAAATGCATTATTAGAGTTGCTGATCAATCATTAGTGGAGACTACCCGTATTCATATCATGTGAGGCACCGACCAAAAATTTTCCATCTACTAAAGAGCTTCTTTTGAGTGTGTGTCACCGTACGTTAATTAGGGTAGAATGGTGAGCTACCCAATCTCCCACCAATAGAAGCACTACTCTTTGATCTCTTGAGTGCTAATTTTGTCAATCATGAGGGTGACGTCTATAGATGAAAGCCTCCTTCTTGTAGTTCGATTTGCAGTTAGCACCATTCTCTCTCTCGACAACAACGCATCCATAGAAACACTCTCATCATCAACAAGGAGCGACATCAAAATTTACAAGGAAAGTTGGAAAAGTTTAAGGTTTACAAGCAACGGAACGAGAAAAAGAGCAAATTTCAAATTCAAGTAAAGCAACATATAAATGAGCGAATTTTACATATATGTTGAGGACTTACAATACAATGAGGTAATTTTATATCCAAGTATGAAGACTTATTCACAAGAGCAAAGAAAAGTAAAAGGTGAGAATTGTTGAAGTTTATGATTTTGAGGCGATACAAGTTGTGAAAAATCAAGCGGTAAAATACTTCTCCCACGGCCATGGTTTATTTTTTGTATTTTATTTCTCTTGTTTTCAAAAAAAAAAAAAAAAAAAAAAAAAAAAAAAAAAAAAGAAAAAAAAAAATTTGAAAATTTCAAAAAAACAAGAGAAATATTTGTTTCTTATTTTTATTTAATGAGCCGTGGGAAAGGAAAATTTATAAGGAAGTTTCAAGCGACAAGGATTTTTAAGATACAAGAGTTAAAAATTGTCAAGGATTTATGAAATTCGAGAGTTTATCATCAATAGTTGAAACCGAAGACGAAGGAAGATCAAGACGAGGAGCGGAAGACGTTTCTATTGGATGCCATGAGTGGTGTTATCATAATTGGCGATCGGATGTGAAGGTAAGTAAGTAATCTCATCCTCAATAATAAATGGTTGATTTCCTTTCGTAGAGATCGTCAGAAAAATGGTTTTTCAAAATATTAAAAGATGTGGGTTTTTAAAAAATATTTCGGAAGTTGTCCTTCCCACCATTCAACGTGTTGCAGGATTTCTCTCTTAATTCCTACCCGCACACATGTGTGACCCATAAAAAAAGCTATCTTTTTAGTGCAATTATCATAAAATCCTTTTGGTGAGGCAGAAGTCGAGGCGAAATGCTTATTGATCGTTTCTCAAACACGCGTTCTCTCATTATGGGGTGGTTATTTCTCACTCAACATTTAAGAATGAGAATATGTTCTTTAGTATTTCTAACTTCTTATTACTAGCATGCAGAAACTCTATGTCCTCATAACTCTTTGGATGTTTGGGACGCTTGAACGCTTTGAAGTTGTGAGTTTTTAGTTTAATTTGCTCGAGGACTAGAAAAGTCTAAGTGTGGGGGAATTTGATAGGGTGTAGAATACATCCTATTTACTATCTATTGTTTATGCTTTCTTTGTTATTTTTCTTGTAAATTATGTATTTTATGCTTGTTTTGAGTTTTATAGCTACTTTGGAGTCGCACGGAGGAAAAGAAGAAGAAATCACCTAATTTGAGCCAAAAGGGCAAAAAGGTCATTTAAAGGGCGAAGACTATTTGGAGCCCAGAGGTGGTTAAGGGGCTCTCATTGGAGGGTACCCCTTATCACTCAAGGTTAATGGGTGTTACTAACTGGGTAGCCCTTATCCAGGATGGTTATCTTGGATAGCATCCAATTGGTCGGTCCTATCCATGGCTCGGATCAGGATCCAAACCCCGAAACCGAATCGCCCCGGCTTTCATATCCTACCCTAAATCGAAAGGAGTCTCCCAATCGCTCATTCATTACATTTTTCAAGCGAGAAGAAAAGGAAAGCCGGCTGTCGTGGCGATCATGACTTCGAAATCGATTTTGGGTAATGGAGGTTGAATGCGTTGAAGGAGGTGATATATTGAAGTGGTTGATGGTCTTGAGGAGGTGATTTAGGGTTTGATGCCTCGTAGTTTGAGATGGAAATCATTGAGAAGAGATTGATGAAATAGAAGGTTAGGGTTTGAAGATGGGTTTGTGATTTCATTGTTGATGGTGCGATTCGGAGATTGAGTCGAATGTTTAATTGTTGCCATCGAACTCGGTAGATGGAAGAAGAGTTTGGTGACGTTGTAAATCGAGGGTTTGATTCAATTGTTGATGTCGATTGAGAGATTGAGATAAGGAAGAGAATGCTCACGGTCGGGAGAAATGGAGTTGAAGCTCAGGAGATAGAAATTAAATTCGGGATCGTGGTTGAATCAAGAGAAGAAATTGGCTGTTGCCATTGATGGTGTTGATGAAGCTCGGTGAGAGGAGCAGTGTTGTTGAATTAGATGGATTCGAAGATTTCGGGGATAGTTTGTGGATCGATGAATGAATCAAAGAGATGGCAGAAATTGAATTAAAGGGTTGAACGGTTTAAGAGATGATGGTGTTTGAAGCTGGCTTTGTTGTAGAGATGCCACCGCCGAGACAACCGAGTTCTCTGTGTTACCATGAAGATGCGGATTGAGAAATTGGTGGTGATTTTGGCATTAAGATAATGGGTCCGGTAGCTGTTGTTGATTTTAATGTTGATGGTTGAGATTTGAAGATAATGTCAATCTCAGATGGGTTTTGAAGATTGTGGATGTGGTCATCAAATTATAGGTTGGCAATGGAGCCGAGCCTTTGTTGATGCAAGAAGAGAATGATTCTTTGTTGAAAGCAATAAGAATGGTGCTTGAACTTAGATGTATGTTAGGTTCTTAGCGGGGAAGATGAAGAAAATTGAGGCTCGAAATGGCCGGAAAATTGTCGAAATAAACAGAACTCGGCCAGTTTTCTACGGGCGAGTCAACTCGGCGATGACCGATCCGATCCAATCGAGCGACTCAACTCACCCCAAGAAGACCGGCGAGTGACCAAGTTTCCGAGACTGCTTAGCTAACTCCCTCTTCTTACTTGACCTGATTGACTAACTAAGACCGTTAGTTTGACCCGTTTAACCGTTAGTCGGAATCTTGGATGACGGAATATTCCGTCGCACGGACGGAGAAATTCTGGTGGTCGGCGGTGACGTTTCCGCCGGATTCCGCCATAATCCCAGATTTTCCGTGAGCAAAAATTCCAGAATTTTCTATGGACTTCTCTCATGGGTGTGAAGACTTGGACTAGGAATTGGATGGAGAATTTGGCTCAAATTTGGAAAGAGAAGATGAAGAGTTGAGAAAGACTTAAATTTGGAAGTTGAATTGCTAAAGGAAAAGGATTCTAATCCTTGGAAGAGTTGGAGAATATTGAAGCCTATAAATAGAGAAGTTTTCTACATCTTTTAGACACATCTCATACACACACACACTTGTGTTTTTTCTTTTTTCTTATTCTTTGTGAACTCTTGAACTCTTTTAATTATTATTTGTGTGAATTTCAAAAACATGAGTAGCTAATTTTTTATTGATTGAGGATGAATTCCTAGTTCTTAATATATGATTTGAGTTTTTGTTTTCAATTTATCTTGAAGTTTTTCACATGATTATCGTTTGTTTTTACTAATAGGAATGATTTAAAGACATTCATGATTGATTGATAGATTGTTTGGGTGGCCAACTAAATTGATTTGTTAATTTAATCTAAAGCTAGTGAAAGTTAGGGGATAAGTAATCGTTTCTTGACTCTTTACATAAGTAGAAAACACGAGACCTTGCGGAGGGATTCCGTGGAGCAATTGTGTGTGAAAAACAACGTTAGAAAGTGAACCTTGATCTAAGAGTTTAACTACTAATATAAACCTAAATTCATAAATCTTAATGCATTTAAATTACATCTTGAGTGAACCTCTAGGTGGTTTTTTGAATAGAATCCGATAACTAAGAGAACTGTTACTCGGTGAAATTAGGGATTTTGGGGTTTAGCTAAGCGGTTCGCTATCCTACGGTTGGTGATAATTTGTGACTAATAACAAGTAGAAAAGAACATAACTTTAATCATTGTTTTGCAACGAAGAAGGATTCCTTGATCTTGTCTCTCTTATTGCTTTCAACTTTCGATTTTAATTGCTTTGTTTATTTTCTTTTGCTTTTTACACCCCCTTTGTGACAATTTTTACAACTAGAATCTCTTGCTCCTCGTGGGAACGAACTTGACTTCCATTATATTATTTTTAATTAAGTGGAAATCTTGAATTAATTTGATTGCACCTACGACACGCATCAAATTTTGGCGCCGTTCCCGGGGAACAACGGCGATTTTTAGTTGTTTTTGTTTTTCTTTTTGCTTTATTCTTGCTTTGTTAGATTCTTTACCGTATCTAACTTAGTTTTGAGAATCTTATTTCAGGTGTTATACCTTTGGTGAATGCTTAAAGAGGGCAGACCGAGTCCAATACGTCTTCGATCCCAGGCACTCAACTAAAGGATTTCATTCGTGTGATTAACACTCCACTTCCTCCTTCTTCATCTAGTGAATTCACGATTCGGACAAAGAGGAAGAAACAATGGCTGATCGTACACTCAAGGACCTAGCTTCTCACAAGCTTGACACACAACAATGGTGTATCCAAACTAACTCAACTTTGAGATCAAGCCGGGGTTGATTAGAGAGTTACCAAAGTTCCATGGCATGGTGAATGAGGACCCAAACAAACATCTTATGGACTTCTATACCATAGTTATGGCTATGCTTCCATAGGAGACTAATGCGGATGGAGCAATGTTGAAAGCTTTCCGTTTTCTTTGGCGGGCAATGCTAAGGAATGGTTATATTATTTGCCTTAGGAAGTATCACAACATGGAATGGGATGAAGAAACTTTTCCTAGAGAGATATTTTCCGCATCCAAAGCTACTCAAATTCGCAAGGAGATTTGTGGATTGAAACAACAAGTTGGAGAATCATTGTATGAATGTTGGGAGCGATACAAGAGGTTGGTGGCAAGTTGTCCACACCATCAATTTAGTGATGTTATGATACTCCAATACTTCTATGAAGCTCTTCACCCAAGTGATAGGTCTCTTCTTGACGCCGCGGGTGGTGGTGCACTAATGAACAAGACGGTGACCCAAGCCACCGAGTTGATTGAAAGCATGGCGGCGAACTCGCAACAATTCTACACAAGAGATGAACCCATGGTTAGGCGAGTGCATGAAGTTAGTGATTCATCATCACATCTTGATCAAAGAATGAGTAACATGGAGATAATGATTCAAAGGATAGCGCGGTGATTATTCCGGATAATGAGACCGAACAAGTGAATGCTTTATATCCAAATCAAAGGCCAAGGTACGATCCATACTCGAATACTTACAATCCCGGGTGGAAGGATCATCCTAACTTTAGCTATGCAAATAAGCAAGCGGCGGCTCCTAATCCATATGAGCAACAAGGTGGTTTCCAAGTTCCAACAATCACGTTTCCAACCTCAACAACAATTCCAACCTCAAGTGAAGGAACAAGGATCTTGATAGATGATAAGCTTAATGTCATGATGCAAAGTATTACGTCATTGTTTCAACAAAATCAACAAAAGACCGATTCGGCAATCAAGGATTTACAAATTCAAGTGGGGCAATTAGCGACCGATGTGAACTTATTGAAAGCGCAAGCGTCCACAAAACTTCCTTCACAACCATTTGTTAATCCAAGAGAGAGCGTTAATGCGATTACTTTGAGGAGTGGGAAACAAGTGGAGCAACCAAATCAACAAGATAAGGTGTATGATGAGAAAGAGGAAATTGAAACCGCACCAAAGGAGAAAACATCTCCAACCAACCAACCCGAGGAGACGGTTCCTACTTTCACAACTCCACCCCCGTTCCTAGCCGATTTGCTAAATCAAAGAAAGACTTGGAATACATGGATATTTGGGAGATCTTTAAGAAAGTACAAGTCAATATTCCACTCATAGAAGCTATTCGTCAAATTCCTCGTTGTGCAAAGTTCTTAAAGGAGTTGTGCATGAAGAAGAAAAGGTTGAAAGGGAATGAAGTCATGAGTGTGGGGAGAATGCTTGGCGTTTATTCTCAAGAAACTCCCACCAAAATTAAAGGACCCCGGTAGTTTCAATATACCTTGCACAATTGGTAAAACAAGGTTTACTCGAGCTTTGCTAGATTTGGGAGCATCGGTTAATGTTATGCCTTCCTCGATTTATGATTCTTTGAATCTTGGTCCTCTTAAAGAGACCGGGTAGTTCTTGAACTTGCTAACCGATCTAATGTTTACCCGAAAGGGATTGTTGAGAATGTTTTGGTGCAGGTTAATGAGCTTGTATTTCCTACCGATTTCTATGTCTTAGACATGAATGATGAGAATTCTTCCAAGTCTACACCTTTGCTATTGGGTAGACCATTCTTAAGCACCTTAGGAACAAAGATTGATGTCCAAAATGGCACCTTGACTATGGAGTTTGATGGTACACTCATCCACTTCAATATCTTTGAGACAACGCGATACCCTAGTGATGTGAAATCATGTTTTCTGTGAAAGAGATTGATCGGGCCAATGAATCTTGCAAGAGCTAAGTCGGACCGTCGACTTTAAAACAAGCGCTTAATGGGAGGCAACCCATAGGTTTTGTATTTCTTATTTTTTTGCTTTTGTTATTTCTTTTTCTTGTTCCTTATCATGTTAAAATTTCCCACCTTGACTTTACTAGGATGATTCAATTACATTGAGGACAATGTAAGGTTTAAGTGTGGGGGAGTGGTTAAGCATGTTTTTAAAACAAAAATTAAAAAAAAAAATTAAAAAAAAATTAAAAAAAAAAAGTTTTACTTAAAAATTCCAACTTTTAAAGATTTTAGAGTCACTAGCATACTTCTAGGTATGTTTACATAGAGATTTTGACCGACATAATTGAACTTGGAAATGTTAGAGAACTACATTCGGATTTCTTGTTTGTTAGAGTGTTAAATAATGGATTTAATCATGCCGGTGATGCGAATTTGGTGCATGGAGAAATGCGTTATTAGAGTTGCTGATCAATCATTAGTGGAGACTACCCGTATTCATATCATGTGAGGCACCGACCAAAAATTTTCCATCTACTAAAGAGCTTCTTTTGAGTGTGTGTCACCGTAAGTTAATTCCGGGTAGAATGGTGAGCTACCCAATCTCCCACCAATAGAAGCACTACTCTTTGATCTCTTGAGTGCTAATTTTGTCAATCATGAGGGTGACGTCTATAGATGAAAGCCTCCTTCTTGTAGTTCGATTTGCAGTTAGCACCATTCTCTCTCGCGACAACAACGCATCCATAGAAACACTCTCATCATCAACAAGGAGCGACATCAAAATTTACAAGGAAAGTTGGAAAAGTTTAAGGTTTACAAGCAACGGAACGAGAAAAAGAGCAAATTTCAAATTCAAGTAAAGCAACATATAAATGAGCGGATTTTACATATATGTTGAGGACTTACAATACAATGAGGTAATTTTATATCCAAGTATGAAGACTTATTCACAAGAGCAAAGAAAAGTAAAAGGTGAGAATTTTTTGAAGTTTATGATTTTGAGGCGATACAAGTTGTGAAAAATCAAGCGGTAAAATACTTCTCCCACGGCCATGGTTTATTTTTTGTATTTTATTTCTCTTGTTCAGAAAAAAAAAAAAAAAAAATTGAAAAAAAAAAAAAAATTTGAAAATTTCATAAAAAACAAGAGAAATATTTGTTTTGTTTTTATTTATTTAATAAGCCGTGGGAAAGGAAAATTTATAAGGAAGTTTCAAGCGACAAGGATTTTTAAGATACAAGAGTTAAAAATTGTCAAGGATTTATGAAATTCGAGAGTTTATCATCAATAGTTGAAACCGAAGACGAAGGAGATCAAGACGAGGAGCGGAAGACGTTTCTATTGGATGCCATGAGAGTGGTGTTATCATAATTGGCGATCGGATGTGAAGGTAAGTAAGTAATCTCATCCTCAATAATAAATGGTTGATTTCCTTTCGTAGAGATCGTCAGAAAAATGGTTTTTCAAAATATTAAAAGATGTGGGTTTTTAAAAATATTTCGGAAGTTGTCCTTCCCACCATTCAACGTGTTGCAGGATTTCTCTCTTAATTCCTACCTGCACACATGTGTGACCCATAAAAAGCCGTCTTTTTTAGTGCAATTATCATAAAATCCTTTTTGGTGAGGCAGAAGTCGAGGCGAAATGCTTATTGATCGTTTCTCAAACACGCGTTCTCTCATTATGGGGTGGTTATTTCTCACTCAACATTTAAGAATGAGAATATGTTCTTTAGTATTTCTAACTTCTTATTACTAGCATGCAGAAACTCTATGTCCTCATAACTCTTTGGATGTTTGGGACGCTTGAACGCTTTGAAGTTGTGAGTTTTTAGTTTAATTTGCTCGAGGACTAGCAAAGTCTAAGTGTGGGGGAATTTGATAGGGTGTAGAATACATCCTATTTACTATCTATTGTTTATGCTTTCTTTGTTATTTTTCTTGTAAATTATGTATTTTATGCTTGTTTTTAGTTTTATAGCTACTTTGGAGTCGCACGGAGGAAAAGAAGAAGAAATCACCTAATTTGAGCCAAAAGGGCAAAAAGGTCATTTAAAGGGCGAAGACTATTTGGAGCCCAGAGGTGGTTAAGGGGCTCTCATTCAGGGTACCCCTTATCACTCAGAGGTGGGTGTTACTAACACTTAGGGTAGCCCTTATCCAGAGGATGGTTATCTTGGATAGCATCCAATTGGGTCGGCCCTATCCATGGCTCGATCCGGATCCAAACCCGAAACCGAATCCGCCCATGACTTTCATATCCTACCCTAAATCGAGAGAAGTCTCCCAATCGCTCATTCATTACATTTCTCTGAAACTGAGAAGAAAGGGCAAGCAGCGGCTGCTGCTGTGGCGATCATGACTTGCTGTTGCTGTGATTTTGGGTAATGGAGTTTGAATCGTTGAAGGAGGTGATATATTGAAGTGGTTGATGGTGCTGTTGAGGTGATTTAGGGTTTGCTGCCTCAGAAACTGCAGATGGAAATCACTGAGAAGAGATCGATGAAATAGAAGGTTAGGGTTTGAAGATGGGTTTGTGATTTCATTCTTGATGGTGCGATTGAGATTGAGAGCTGAATGTTTATCGATGTTGCCATCGAACTCAGTAGATGGAAGAAGAGTTTGGTGATTTGTAAATCGAGGGTTTGATTCGAATTGTTGATGTCGATTGAGAGATTGAGATAAGCGAGAGATTGCTCACGGTCGGGAAAATGGAGTTGAAGCTCGGGGAGATAGGGTGCGATTCGGGTCTGTGGTTGAATCAAGAGAAGAAATTGGTCATTGCCATTGATGGTGTTGATGAAGCTCGGTGAGAGGAGCATTTGTTGTTGAATTAGATGGATTCGAAGATTTCGGGGATAGTTCGTGGATCGATGAATGAATCAAAGAGATGGCGAAATTGAATTAAAGGGTTTTGGTTTTAATGAGATGATGGTGTTTGAGAACTTGTTGTAGAGATGCCCTTCTTTGAGAGAACCGAGTTCTCTCGTGTTACCATTGAAGATGCAGATTGAGAAATTGGTGGTGATTTTGGCATTAAGATAATGGGTCCGGTAGTTGTTGTTGATTTTTCATCCTTTGTTGGTGGTTCGTGAGTCATTGAAGATCATGTCAATCTCGGATGGGTTTTGAAGATTGTGGATGTGTTTGTCAAATTATAGGAGGCGCAATGGAGAGTGAGCCTTTGTTGATGCAAAGAAGAGAATGAGGTGTTTGTTGTTGTTGCAAAGCAATTGTGCAAGAATGAAGTCATTGATTGCACTTAGATGTATGTGTAGGTTCTTAGCAGGGGAAGATCAAGAAAATTGAGGCTCGAATTCGGCGGAAAGCCCCTGAAATAAACGAACTCGGCCGTTTTCTACACAGGCGAGTCGGCTCGGCGATGACCGATTCAGACGAGTCGAGCGACTCAACTCACCCCGGTAAGACTGCGGTGAGTCGAAGGCGACTCGGTAGCTAACTCCCTCTTCTTACTTGACCCGGTTGACTAACTAAGACCGTTAGTTTGACCTAACTGTAACGGAATCTTGGACAGAATATTCCGTCGACGGACATAATTCTCAGGTGGTCGGCGGTGACGTTTTCCGGCCGGATTCCGGCCATAATCCCAGTTTTCCGGCGAGCCAAAAATTCCAGAATTTTCTATGGACTTCTCTCATGGGTGTGAAGACTTGGACTAGGAATTGGATGGAGAATTTGGCTCAAATTTGGAAAGAGAAGATGAAGAGTTGAGAAAGACTTGAATTTGGAAGTTGAATTGCTAAAGGAAAAGGATTCTAATCCTTGGAAGAGTTGGAGAATATTGAAGCCTATAAATAGAGAAGTTTTCTACATCTTTTAGACACATCTCTACACACAATTCTTTTCTTTTCTTATTCTTTGTGTGAACTCTTTAGCATGAGTAGCTAATTTTATTGATTGAGGATGAATTCCTAGTTCTTAATTTATGTTTTGAGTTTTTGTTTTCAATTTTATCTTGAAGTTTTTCACATGATTATCGTTTGTTTTTACTAATATGAATGATCTTAAAGACATTCATGATTGATTGATAGATTGTTTGGGTGGCCAACTAAATTGATTTGTCGGTTTAATCTAAAGCTAGTGAAAGTTAGGGGATAAGTAATCGTTTCTTGACTCTTTACATAAGTAGCAAACACGAGACCTTGCGGAGGGATTCCGTGGAGCAATTGTGTGTGAAAACAACGTTAGCAAGTAGACCTTGATCTAAGAGTCCAACTACTAATATTGACCTAATAAGTTCATAAATCTTAATGCATTTATTTAAATTACATCTAGAGTGATCTACTACTAGGTGGTTTGGTAAATAGAATCCGGTAGTCGAGAACTTCCGTATCCGGTGATATAAGGGATTTAGGGGGTTTAGCACCGATCTAGCCGCTTTACCTACGGTTGGTGATAATTTGTGACTAATAACAAGTAGAAAAGAACATAACTTGATTCATTGTTTTGCAACGAAGAAGGATTCCTTGATCTTGTCTCTCTTATTGCTTTCAACTTTCGATTTTAATTGCTTTGTTTATTTTCTTTTGCTTTTTACACCCCCTTTTGTGACAATTTTTACAACTAGAATCTCTTGCTCCTCGTGGGAACGAACTTGACTTCCATTATATTATTTTTAATTAAGTGGAAAATCTTGAATTAATTTGATTGCACCTACGACACGCATCAGCATCATAGTTGTTGAAGATCCGTAGCGATAACAATGAGAAAACAAATGCTCTCAATCATTGTTATACAGTGTCATAGTATTATTACACAACATCAAAGTTCAATTGTATCACAACTTTGACAACAATACTATGGTGATATGTATCACTCCCCCTTAGTCAATACTTCATCTCAACATGAAAACCACTCCCCCTTACATAATGATTAGTAAACCATATGTATTTATAGTATGAAACTACACATTAATTCCCCCCCCCCCCTTTTGTCAATATAAATTGGCAAAGGTACGAAAACTAGTGGGATCCTCATGAAATTTTCATAGAGATACTTCATGACCAAAAGAGAATAACATACCAGCTTATTTAGATGCAATCATAAAGCCGAAGCTAAATGCATTCATCAAGGATATTATAAAGATACAAGATAACCCCTATAATATTCCACAGCCGCACTCCCCGCAAAGATTTGGCAATTAAGCACAAGTTCAATTAAGAACTCTCCCCCATAATATGTCATTCCCGAAAGATCACAACAAAGGCGACCTTGCTTTTACAAGAAAATAAGGATTTCTTTGGATATAACCAAATCACATGAAAACATGGATTTGAATCCAAAAATCTCAATTGAATCAACCACCAAAATGATCAACTCAATTGGTCATGCTCGACATAAGAGAACTTACGGAGCAACACAGCATTTGCACAAAAATGTGGATCGGAGATCGGCCAATACTGCAGAATACACAAGGATTCATTCTATTTTCCATCACTATTTGCACAATGACATATAATAGACATAATCCTTGTAAACAAAAGTTCATCCTTTCTTCCATCAAAAAATGACATAAAAGGCATTAACTTTTGTTAGTCAAAAGTTCATTCTATCTTTTATCAATACTTTCATACCGACATAATAGAGATAACTTTTGAACAAGTATGGGACGATTCTGAGGTTCACGAGACGTAAACAACATATCCCATAACAATTTGAAATATATAAAATCATAAAGATTAAAATTGCAAAAATCATCTTCCAAAAAACTTAGAATTCAAACAAATAAATCTAAAAAAATGAAGATGAAAACGTTGGACATAGCTATGTGTACTCACAATAATGGCTATTTTAAACCCTAGTTATTCTTCTAAAAAACATAATAAATAAATTCTCATAAGAAGATTTACTAGACAAAATAAATAACAACTCTAAAACCAAAGAGCAATCACAAGTGATAATAAGATTTCCGGTATGGAAACTTCACTGGTTCCAAGTCCTTCAAGCTTGTGACAAACAGAATGGACAACATATTCCGACACGACATTGAGACGATCCTTAAGTCGTGTCTTCATTAGAGCAAGTTCGGTGTTGACCTTTATCAATTCAGTTCTCAACCATCTAGCTCTTTTAGAGTGTTAACCAGCAATAGTTTTGCATCATTAAATTTTTCGATAAAGTTTTGAACAACTTCATTAGAAATCTCTTCATCATCCTCAATATCAGACAAGTTATTAGGAGATTGAGAAGACGTGTCGTCAACTTCCACAAGAGTCCCTTTTTCCTTCTCCTCGAGTGTGAGACCAAAACCCTTATCAAGAAAACCTCTTGGAAAATAACAAGTTCCTGAAGGTGATGCATTCTTGACAAAAAAAAGTAGCCTGGAGTATGCGTACTTTTCAACAGGTGGGTTTGGTATTTAAATGGTTTCACAGAAACCCTAAGATTAGGGTTTCCAAGGTCGGTTCGCGAGACGAAACAAGGATACCCGTACCAACACGAGCTTGGCCCGTTATTCATAAACAACTCAAAAGGAGAAGTACTCAAAAAATAAGAGAACAACTCAAAAGGAGAACTATACATACAATAATGTCTGCCTATGTGAGAAGAACTCACAAATCTTAGCTCAATAAAAATTGTATTCATACAAGAGAATGTTGATGTTGGTTTTTAGTTCGGGGCTAAAATTGTAAAACCCTATATTTAATGCGCCATCATTCTGCAGAGAAGATTGAGCCATTTAAAAGGGATGAGTGCCCAAGCCTCTTTACTTATATATGTATTGAGCAATTCAGTATATTTATGTGAAATTTATCCAGAATGGTGCGTGTAGCAACAACCACAAATATTCTGTAAATTTCTGAGTATTTATTCTATGCCATGTTCCCCAGTTGAACTCTTAATACTGACATGACATGACGAATAATGCTCGTTCCCATCCGAGTAGCATGAATCTCTCGAAGTGTCAGGATTAAGATGCGTGTGGAAGTATGTAGGATCATAATATCGCAACAGACAAGGTTCGCGGGATTAATAAACGACGGCGTCGCGATGGAGTCGCAGAGAGTTAAGATAAACGACGCGATGAATAACGACCAACAAAACAAATGGAAGACATGAAACCCGGCGAAGGCTAAGAAGTGTCGCGAGAATAAATATTTGTGCATTTGCGACACTTCGCGAGACATTCCCAAAAAATAAAGGATAGCTTAGTGTCATCCACTATGTATTACCCTATATAAAGGGCTAAATGAGTCTGTTGAAGGGAGAGATCTTTTTGAATTGGGAAGCAAGTCATTAGGAGAGAGAAAGTTCAAAGAGCGCTTTAATTTCTAAGTGTAATTCTATTGTATTGTGTAAACATTTCATGGAATCAATTAATAAATATTCTTGATCACACATCTTTCAATGGATTAGTCAACAAAAACCGAGTAAGGGGTGTAGTGTGGGATTTCCCGCAACTACATATGCGCTAGAAACAGTGGATTTGAGCAGAGATTGACGAAGAAATTGGAAAGAATTTGGATTAACAGAGAAAAGGTTTGGAGAGATACTCAAGAATTCATTGAAAAGAGAAATGGCTAGAAGAAGAAACGTACAAGGGCAACCAACGATTGTAAGAAGAAGTGGGAGACTTGTCTGGAGAAAGGAGGAATGAAACAGAGAATCGTCAAGGATGAGTATGAGAAATGATGGAGAAAATCAAAATCAGCCACCGATCTCACCAAAGAGCAAACGCGGCTGTGGATTATGATAGAGTAAGTGTACATACTTGGAGGTCCGATTTCAAGACGAGAGAGAAGAGGAGCAAGCAGATGGTGAGTAATGGACAAGGAGGAGAAGAGCAAGGAATGAATGGAGAAATGAATCCAGAAAACGAAGAAATCGCAGCGTTAGAAAGATTGAGACAAACAATACACGAAGAGAGACGACTAGAGGCAGAGGAACGAGCAAACTTGACAAGACAGAATCATGAATTGAGAATGGAAAATATGAGATTGCAAAATAGGAGATCAAGAAGTAGTGTGAGATCAAGTTCAAGGTCGACTAGGGAAGAAAGAAGGAGAGTTTTACCAACAGAAAGTACCGAAGAAAACCAACAAGAAACACAAAATCCAAGCACAGAGCGTGGCGAGAGAAGAGGGGAAATGGAAGATCGTTATATTCCTCAGCCCGAAAATCTTCAAGATGAGCGGAATAGGGAGAATCAAGGAAACATGCAACTCCAAAGGCCGAATGACCCAACTGCTGAAGGAAGAATGATCTTGCACGGGAGAGAAGAATTGAGAAGAAACCGAGAAATTGAGGATGACATTGAGAGGCACTACATTGAACAAACGCGACTAGCTCGCGAGAGAGAAAGGATAAGAGTAGAAATGGAAAATCAAGAGATGGAAGAAGCAATCCGGCAGAATAACCATGACAACCGGGAAAGAAGGAGGGAACAAAATCGTACCAATAGAAATATTAATGAAGAATATGAGAGGGCGCAGATGAGAGCTGAGAGACAGCCAAGAAGAGAGAACAACCGATATAATGGCGTGCGAATTGAAGAAAGAAACGAAGAAGAGCGTCGCAGAGAAAGGAGAGAAGAAAATAACGAGCAAGAAGGTCAAAACAGGCACGAGCGAAGAAGGAGAGAAGCAGAGCTAAAAAGACCAATGGAGTCAAACTCGAGGCAAATGAACAAATCTTAAGAGAACTGGCTGAAATGAGAGGACTAATGAACAATAGAAGGGAAGGAGGAAGGAAACAATTGGACGAAGCCATCGCAGAGGCTGCGAAGAATCCCTTCACACTAGAAGTACAGATGGGAGGAATACCTCCTAAGTGCAATCTACCTGCATTAACCAACATCTTTGATGGAACAACCTGTGCGGTACAACATATCAAGGCTTATATGAGATGTATGTTGCAGTGGGAGAATCATGATGCTATACTATGCAAGTATTTCGCATCAAGCCTAATAGAGAAGCACTAAAATGGTTTGAGGGTCTCGCCAAGGAACACAATCACATCATTTAACCATTTACAAGCCACATTCCCGGGCGCATACATAAGTAACAATTCTTCACGACTGTGTATTGAAGATGTATTTGGGTTGAAGCAAAGGGTTGGCGAGAGCTTAAGGCAATTGACAATAAGATGGAGGACCATGTGTAGCGAAATGGCAGGACGGGTTGAGGAAAGATACCTCATTCTCTCATTTGTGAATGCTCTCTTCGCGACTAACTTGTTATACATTCAAATTTTTAGAATCAAAAATACAATCACGATGGCAGAACTGCGAGAGTTACAGGAAGAATATATCGCCTTAGAAGAAAGACAGTAATGAAATGAATTCTTATCCGTCGCGAACACAAGCTCGAATGTCGCGAACGCAAGCTTGTTGCCTCAATTCATAAATACAAAGTGGCGAGCACTTCGCAAGGACAGCAAGCAGGGAAGGCTGATGAGGGACAACGGAAGATAGTAGCCATGGGAAGCCACGACCAAGAAGAGTTCGAACGAGAAAGGAACTACTACAACCGTAACAGCAATAATAAGATTCAGAGGCTAGATCATGTGCAAGAAACTTACGGTGGACGAAGGCAATATAACCATGGAGGGCAGAGAAGTCGCAGAATAGTATGGGAACAGATTAAGATGCCTCCACCGAATGCTAGTGTGGAAAAGATCCGGGAAGCTATACTTGTGATGGAAGATGTACCAAAGACCTTGGAACGTGGGAATGGAACCACCGCCAAAGCACGTAAGTCATGAGTTTTGTTCTTACCATCGCTTCCATGGACATCAAACAAACGATTGTAGAAACATAAAGAGAATTATTCTCGTGGATGATTGATCAGGGGAAGTCAATCACTTTCTAAAGGGAGAAGAAAAAGGCCGACATTACCACCACCACCAGAGATGCACATGTAACGGTGTCAAGAAAAGGAAAGGAAACGTTTGTGATAGAAGTCGGAACAAAAGCTAAAAATTTGAATTGCAACTCTATCGTCCACTCTTATCGCACAATCGAAGATTTTCATGACAACGTGCTCAGTAGAGTCTTTGCGAGAGATGCTAATGATAAAGAAATAATGAGTCTGGCGAGAACGACGCAGCTTAGAAAAGTGGGCATCAAGACTATTTCTTTCTCTCGCAGATGAAGTGCCAAAAGGAAGAGAAACACATGATAGCCCGTTGGTTGTGAAACTAGAGATTAACCCAAAACCAGCTTGATGGGGAAGATGATGAAGCGTAAGATTGTCGGGCGATCAACCGAATCCTAATCGACACCTAAGTTCGGTGAATATTCTCTTTTACCATACTTACAAGACGATGGGAGGAAAAGATGAGGATTTGATCCCCTCGACATACAAGATATATGGCTTTAATGGCACCGCAAACAAACCAAAGGGAGAGGTTCACATGAGAATACCTCTACAAGGATTATCAACTCGATATTTTATTTCGTGTGGTTGACGTGGAATCTCCATATAATGCGCTGATTGGGAGGCCATGGCTTCATGAAATCTTGGGAGTCGCATCAACATATCATCAATGTATAAAATTTCCACATCCAAATGGCATTGGTATTATACAGGAGATTGGAAGGAGTCGCAACAATGTCATGAGGTCGATGTAGAAAGTCTGCGAAGAAAGAAATGCCAAAAGAAAAGGTTGGAAGCAACATGTGAGAGATGAGCAGAGAAAGGAAAAATTGATGGTGGATGCTATAGAAGTAAGGATCGAACATACCTCGCGAGGTGAATGCCTAGAGACAAAGCGAATATTATGGTAATAAAGAAGCAAAGGATATGAGGAACAAAAGGCATAAGAAGTGAATAATCAACAAAAACAGGAGAAAAAGTAGCAATTGAAGAAATGATGTGCGAGAATCTCGCAAATCAAGAATATATGGGAATTCAGTTAAGAAAGAAAATGAAAATACAACAAATAAAAATGGAATTTGTGCGAATACTTCGCAAAAACAAATATTAACAAATAATGAAACATGAATGATTGAATGATTTAACAAATATGAATGAGTAAAAGAATGGGACGAACCTTTATGGCGTGCACCCTAGTTCGCGAATAACATTTCGTAAGAGGCAAATGTAAGACCTAAAGTGCGTCATATAAGGGGGTATCTCTCAACATGGCTCGTGGGAAAGGTTACACCGCTCCCGAAGCCCGAGTCATGAAAATTTGGGGCCCATGAAAGCCTATCCGGGAGAGGTACCTTGGATTCCCAACTATATATATAAGGTTATACCGGTTGGGCGACCGAGGGTCTCTTCCAAGGAGTCGTGTATGCTCAAGGCGCCGAGGTACACGGTTGAGCTGCAGAGTGCCCGGGATGGATGAACCTACCCCGGCCATTCTTGGCAAGTCTTGGCATATGTTGCACTCGCCCGAAGAAAACTCCACTTAGGGTGCAGCCTCTTGTAACCATAAACCCTATAGGTATAAGGGATAAGAGGTCGCGAAAACAACCGGTTGTTGTTAAGACCGGATGGGAGGAGCTAGTCTTGTATGGCCGATGTTTCGCCTCCTTGAAGGGGCAACCGGGAGATGATAAGGGCGACGCTCTCCATTAGGGGGAGTGTCAAAACAGACGCAAATGTCATGAGGCTATGTTTTCGCAAGAGAATTTAGGCTTGTCATATTTGTGCAATTATCCCGCAGAGGCAATAATACTAACGCGAAGGTAAGGCGAGATCAATGGGTCTTTACACGAAAGTGTACGGACGTCCTGCGATTTCGTCGCAAGACGGCAATGTCATGGGGCTTTATGTTCGCAAGGATATCTAGGCCTGTCATATTGTCGCAACTAAAACATCCTGCAGAGGCAAAAATACTTGGAAAATGATAAGGCAAGATCAAGGGGTCTTTACATACAAGTGTAAAGACGTCCCCGCGATTTTGTCGCGATAAAAGGTGGCAGGGGGAGGACTCTAATTAGGGAGGTCTGACTTGGAAGACCACACAAAAATGATAAGGCAAGGTCAATGGGCCATTGCATGAAAGTGTAAAGGCGGCTTGCGACCTTGTCGCAACAAGAAGAGATAAAATAAAGACTACCGAAATGATAAGGCGAGATAAGTAGGATTCTTAATTTATGAAGCACCCGCGACCATGTCGCAACGATACATTTCAATAACAATAAAATAATTATCCAACAAAATACATGATGACAACTAAAATCTTCCATCGAAGATAAATAACAGAGGCAAGTATGGGAATGGAAAAGATGAAATATTGTTATTCATCTTCTGATGAAAGAGTTATACATCAATAATGTTGGCCAATTATATTACAAGGAAGAACTACTAAAAAAGGGATTGAAATCGAAATGTACAGATATTACAAGCAAATAAAGAAAACAAAAAGAATTATCTCTTTGGTGATTCTTCTCCTTCATCCGATTCTTCACTCCTATTATCCTCATCGCTAATTTTCTTCTTCGCTAGCCTCACTATCGAAACATCCGAGACAGCAGATTCTCAGAACCTTTTCAAGCAGCCTGTGATATAAATGCAGAGGGATATTGTGGTCCTTACAAACATACTCCATGGCTCCATTGCGAAAACGAACGGCATCATTATTAAAATTCGCCACCTGTCGTTAGAAATTGTTTCTTCAACTTGACATATTTATTCTCGCGAAGGGAGAGACTCCTCATGAAATGTTCTTTTTCGTTCAAGTTCTTCAATTCGCTACTGAAAATTCCCGGCGAGTTGTTCTTTTTCGTATTCAAGCTCTCTAATTCTAACTTGAAGTCTCTTCTGATTCTACAAATAAGTAACAACAAGTTAATAATTTACAAGCAATACTACAAAAGTAAGAAGCAAAGAAGGTATAATAAGTAACCTTCTCTATCGATATCATATCTTTAATCAAGGAAGTATGCTCGGCATGAAGACTAACATCAACACCTAGGTTATTCCCGGCATTATCTAAAACTTTCGCAGCCCTGTGCGAATTCATCATCATTATTAATAACAAGAAGAGAACGAACTTGCTCTTCTCGCCGCTTAAGTATGGTATTCTCGATGAAGGAGTTCATCTCGTTCAACTTGCACACCAAGAAGAGATTTGTGGAATTCTCGCTAACGCCCGTGCACCTCTCGTTAGTAATGCGATCATTCTCATCTATGAGATCACTAATTTTCTTCCTTAAAGTCTTGATTTTATTCGGAATCAAGGTACATTCGTTTAAAGCGATTAGTTAAATTTAAACTAGATCTCGTGTTCGATCTCTAAGAGATGATATTTGGATTGAAGATCTTTTAATGAAAGGAGGTTAATTTTATTTGAGAAACTACTTAGAGATTGATTGAGGCGAGTAAGAAGGACATCATCATTCATAGGCTCGGAAATGAATGGAGAAGAATGGATTCTTCTGAGAGATTATATACGTCTCATGAGAATAATAGTCGACAAAGAAAATAGAAGATAACATGAAAAGGATTTGAGAATTGAAAATTACTATACCATAAAGTTGCTGATTTGAATTCTGAAGGGTAGATACTCTATCCTTTTGGGAGTCCAGATCGGCTTCTAATTTTTGAACCCTATCGCGAGATGACGCGACTTCAGCTTCCAGCTCTTGGGTCTTCTTGTTCAATTGTAAATTTTTCTTTTCAAGAATGTTGCGTCTTCTCTCGAGATCTGAGGCAACTACAAAAGAAGTTTTTCCAACCTATGAAAGGAGATAGAAAAATCGTTAATATATATATATTTAAAAATTTAAAATTAACAGGAAATATGACCGCATACATACCAAGGAACCAAGTGCATTCAACAAGTCAGAGACACAATTCTAGAGGCTCCATTGAAAGAATTATTGCCCTCTAGTAAAGCAAAGATTACACACATTTGCGAGAGTCCCGCAAAGAGAAGCTAGAGGAGCATCTCCCATTCCTTGGAAAGAGTCCGAGAAGATGCTAGATAACCGATCCATAGAAGAACGGTCAATGGAGTCTCTTTAGCGAGAGAAGGATTCGAATCATGGTTATCCTCGTCGAAGATTCGGAACTTGAGCTAAGGCGAGAAGAAGACCGAGTCTTCCGCTTCTTAGATAATGGAGCGGAAGATTTATTTTTGCGAACGACGGTTTTACCCTTACTTTTAACCTTCGCGCTACAGCCTTCTTCAACTCCAACCTTCGCATACAATTAAAGATAAGAAACAGAGGTTACGGTTAAAGATAAGAAACAGAGGCAACAATATTGTTTCAAATAACAAAGGAAATATTTCTTACTTCACCCGTAAGCGATCGAAGTATCGTCGAGTACTCTCCAACGGATCGTCCTTATAGCTTCTTCTCAATTTGGCGATCTGAAAATTCCACAAACTCAAAGAAATATAGAAAGAAATTTGTGAGGGCAAGATTTGAAGTGGAAAACATACCTCTTTTGCCTTGTCGTGCCATTTGAATTCCCAAGGATGATATCCTCGCGAGATTCGCAGAAGAATATGCGAGCCCGCGATGTAAGGGCCATTTAAAATCAAGGGTACAACCCACCACTTCTCATCCTTGGAGTGGCGAGGAGAAGTATTATTGCCCGGTGCCACCAATATCTTGCATGAGTAATTTATCCTCGTGGACATTATCCTTCTTTTTCAGCGAATGCCCCAACGAGATTTCACATTCCTCATCTTTATCATCGAATAATTTTCAAAAAGTTCTCTACAAGTGTATTTCTCAAAGATCTATTTCCAAGTTTGCGAAATCGGGGTTTCTAACAGGATTAGGGTATAAAGATCCTTTGCCAGCACCACGGTTCGCGAACTCAAGCATTAGGCGAATGCAATCGCCACATAATTGATAAACAGCCCGAGAGAATTTTTCATGGGCCAAGATTTCATAAAATAAGGGCATCTCAGGATTGTATAAGGGAATGGGAAGTCCCGCGAGAAGCTGACCTAGCGAGACTATAATTTTTTGATCATCACATTGATGATCAGAAAACAGCTTTGCAGAAAGAATAGATGAAGGTTCTTGATCAGGAATGGTTGATAGAGTAAAACCCTTCTCGAGCAACTTCTGTTGAACTTCTTCAAAAGAAGCTTTGTATGCACGACTGATGAAAGCCATTATCAGTATGGGAATGGATGGGAGATTGGAGATTAGGATCAGTGTTAGTAAGGGATGAAGAAAAGAGTTACAGTAGCAGGAGCGCAAATTGCGGAAGGAGAGAGTAAAGAAAAGTTGCAGAGAGAAATTAAAAGAAGGAAAGAGGAGGAAAAGAAAGCTATATATAGAAAAATCAAAAAAAGATTCTTGAGAAAAACGAGGGCATTTAATGCGAGAAGAGACACGAACGGACGAGAATAAACGGGTGGAAGAGACGTGTCAAGAAAAGACTTTAATAGTCAAAATCGTGTAATAGTACTGAGTGAAACAGATAAAGATAAGTAGTTGCGGCAAATCAAAATATTGATTCTCATAATATTCTCCCCTCGCAGAGGAGATGTAAGGAGAGACAGAGACGGAACTTCATATATATACTACAAAGAAGCTTCGGAACTTCGCTAAAAGAATAGAGGCAAGTACGTACTTTTCAAGAAAAGTATTCTTTCGCTCGTTCCTTCACCAATTGTGACCAAGGATTATTACAACAATGAATTTTTCCTTCAAATCGCCCTTCAAGCAATATTCAAGGAAAAAGAGGCAAGATGTAGGATCATAATATCGCAACGGACAAGGTTCATGGGATTAATAAACGACGATGTCGCGAGGGAGTCGCAGGAGCTACAATAAACGACGCGATGAATAACGACCAACAAAACAAATGGAAGACATGAAACCTGGCGAAGGCTAAGAAGTGTCGCGAGAATAAATATTTGTGCATTTGCGACACTTCGCGAGACATTCCCGAAAATAAAGGATAGCTTAGACTGTCATCCACTATGTATTACCCTATATAAAGGGCTAAATGAGTCTGTTGAAGGGGAGATCTTTTTGAATTGGGAAGCAAGTCATTAGGAGAGAGAAAGTTCAAAGAGCGCTTTAATTTCTAAGTGTAATTCTATTGTATTGTGTAAACATTTCATGGAATCAATTAATAAATATTCTTGATCACACATCTTTCAATGGATTAGTCAAGCAAAACTGAGTAAGGGGTGTAGTGTGGGATTTCCTGCTACTACAAAGTACTCAATCAGAGGCACGCAAAGTTATGCCGCCCTTTGATATTAAATTAGTGATTTTTTGTATCAGTATGCAAAATTCACCCAAAATTGATTGATTTTGCGGCAACCCGCAAAATTCAGTTCTTTAATCTAATTTTATCAATTTGCAAAAATTAGGTTTTTGCGCCCTGCGCAATATCTCGAACCATATTGGTCGAGACCAAACCTAGGTAAGCTAGGAAATTAATCCGCCATAGACTAGTAGGAGCAAAGTCCTACCAAAAATCAGAAAGCAAGAAATAAAAATGGAGTTGCGGCAAATAGGAGCAGCAACAAGAGGAGGCGTGGCCGCGCCACATGGCTGGCCAGTTCGCCCTAGCAGGCACCACCTGTAGCAGGATGGCCCGCTCCATGCTTCCCTTGTCGGCCCCCCTTTCCATGACCAATCAGGTCACTCTAAATGCGCTACACACATTTAGAATGAGGCCGGCCCCATAATGCTTGTCGGCCCCCTTTCCATCGACCAATCAGGTCGCTCTAAATGCGCCACACGTACTTAGAATAAGGTCGGCCCTATGCTTGCCGGCCCCCTTTCCATCGACCAATCAGGTCGCTCTAAACCCGCCACGCGCATTAAGTAAAGCCAAACTGCGCCAACACCTAGTGGTCGTCGCATTCATAGCCGCTCCCACATTATGGCCTTGCCATAATTTCTTTATTCAACGTGGCCACGACAGTATTTGCCCAAATACCACCATATCACGGCCACATAGCCGCACACACTAATTAGGGCTTTGACATGCCAAACCCTAATTTGGTTAAAACCTCTATACCGTCTTATGCCAAATAATGCCACCTAAGGCACTAGGTTTGATACGACAACTAGAGCCAATATTGTTGGGTCATATTTGGATCTAACACCAACATGCCAAGATATAGTGGTCGCGCCATCACACCACTATGCCAGTGGCAGGCGCTAACGAGATGTGGCCATAATCAACGGCCACCCTCTTCCATAAATTACAATCTCGGTCGTCTAACTTCACCAGCCGAATTGACCGGCCTAGATTAAATCTTAGGCGACCAACCAAGACTAACTCAATAGCGTCACACATTATTTCTTGCAGCAAGTCTCATACCTTAGCTCGCCACACATGATTACCCGCCGCCTAGTTTGCGCGTGATTGGTAAGAATAACTAGGTCTTGCACACAAGACCCACTCAGCAATCTGCTGCATATTTTCCACGAAAATACTCGAGACATCAAATATGTCACGAACTGGGGGATGCTCACTGGGGTATTGGTCGGGCGGTTTACAGCGTGCGGCGTGCAACACTCCCATTACGAGAAAGTGTCAGGAAAGGGCGGACGGTTAATGAACAGTAAATGAGTAGTGGGTGTAAGGCTGACCAGTCTTCCCTCGTGATGGAAACATGATGGTCACCACTTTTTACACGACTCCATTTCTCCATTACTTAACTGTCTCCACTTCCTACGAGATCAGGTGTGCTCAATCATGACTTGTATAAATAGGTTTTCGACCTATTTCGACAGGGGGACAGACAAGTGTTATCAGCACAAATATCCAGAAAAACACCAAGAACTGATAGCTTACATTCCGCAAGCCAGTTCCATATTCTGATACAAGTCATAAAACAACCACACCTTCAAAATTCAATATTTTGATCTCAACACATTCTTCGCTTCCCTCCCTAAGATCAACCCTTCTCCTTCACTTTGTGACCGAAGCAAGTCTGGAACGTCCATTTCTTGGTTTAGGCCAGAATTGTACAGATTGATCTATCGAATCTAAAGTACTCCCGTGCGGTGCATTTGTTTAGGGTTTAGATTCGTTTCTCGGCGGCACACCCAAATTTACCATTTCCAGCGGAATCAGTTTTTACCCCAAAACAGAGAACAATTTTTAGAGTAAGAGTAGCAATTTTGACACAGCGAAGAGATTTACGATTAAGAAAACACATTTTTTGTCAAAACCAAATACTCAAGCAGAAAAGTTTGTGAATAATCATCTAGCTAAAAATGGCAGGAGATAGCATAGAAAATAAAAATAAAAAACATTTTGCCATCAAGTACACCTAGAAAAAAAATCTCACTCAGTCAGTATTTTTATTGAGAGTGAGGTTTCAACCTTGTGATTAATTAGCACAAGTATGAGCCTTGAGCTCATTAAATGAACGTTGTTTCTGGTTAAACCTCTTTTTCCCGATCTTTGGAGGAAAACCATTATAAAGTGAAAAGTTATCATAAAATTTACTATCATCAAAATATGACGCATCGTGTTGATTCTTACCTGAAGAATTTTGGTCAGAGAGAATTGACAACCTGTTGATAATTTCTTTATATCCTTCTATTATACTTTTTAGGTTGATTTTCATTTCTCCATTGTATCCTTCTTCTGGTACTTTTTCCACATCATCAACAACATAATCTCCCTTCTTTATTGAAGAATATCCATGAGATTTTCTTCGACGAAATGGTTTAGGAAGACTGTTACGTATTTGGACATTTGAGGAACACATTGAACTGACTTTCCTGGTGGGGTACACAGGATGAGTACTAAAACCAATTGGTTTAGACATACGAATGTCGGTTACACCTTCGAGAATTAAATCTAAGGTGTGTTGAAGACGAATGATAGAATTGTCATTCAACCTATGATTCATCTTTTGTTCACCAAGTCCTTTTGAATTACAAAATAGAAACACTTTTTTATCACCTGAGTGATTAGGCAGAACAGTCTTAAAACCATTGTTGGGAGGATTCTTCCTTCCATGTGATAAGCACGTAAGTGCTACATTTTGTACCCATATTTATATTAGTTGGGACTCGATATTTTGGCTAACAATACTAGTTTAGTGCTTTTATAGAAAGTACAAATGAACCCGATCAATGGAGAAATAACTAGCTAAACTGGGAGTTACAATGACGTTCGCGACGAAAATCACTTCGGCATCGGCGAGAGCCAGCTAAATTGTCGAGCTAGGACGTCATGAGCACCACTATTATACATTCCACGGCCATGAAGCAAAGGGAGGAATTGTCTAGGCTTGTTCAAAATGAGCCAGGCCCATTAAAAGACAGAGACGTGGCCTTCCACTACAACCACAATATGAGCTGGTGTTGTCTCAATTTCATCACAGAACTTGGGAGATTTATATATTGCAGAATGGTATCGAGATGGAGACCTCACCGGTTGGAATTCCATTTATCATCTTCAGCAGCAACGGAGATGGAAGAAATTGGTTGAGCTAGGTTGGTTTCAAGAGCAAACCAGCTGGGAGGAACGAAGGTTGAAAGTTAGTGAAGATAGAGTTGTTGATGCTGGTATTTGGAGATGAGCCATGAACTGGTGGTTAGTCGAGGATGGACTGGAATCGATCAATTTTTGCCGATGATTGTCTTGGGTTTTGTATGGCTGTGAACCGAGCGGCTTTAAGACCAGAGAGTAATAGCAGTTGGCTGAGATGTATTGATCAGTGTTGGAAGTAAGAGGAGAAGAGTTGGCTGTCGTGGTGGTTGCGGATTTGAGTTTGCTGTGAAACTCAGTTGAGATGAATCTTGGATTTTCTGTTCGCAAAGTGGTGATTCCGACAGCAGCAGCAATGGGTTCATGGGGTTTCGAATGTGGATTGAAATTGAGTTCAGTTAGGGGTTGGAATTTAAGTTGGACTGCATCTCCATCCGCAAGAACAGCCGAGAAGAAGACGTGCTTCCTGTTGATGAATGACATAAGATTAAGTTGGGTTTGTGCTTTCGATGAATGTTTTAGAGCTTTGAAATCAATGGGCTTATTTTACTTGTGAAACAAAATTGCAGGGAAGGAGTTTGTGCAATCTCAAATATACAACCGGTGCACAACCTTGGCCAGTTTGCTAGCCGCACACAAGCTGTTTGTGAAAAGGCCTGATAGAGGAAAGGAAAAGGTTCTGTTTGTTGGCAGATTGAATCAATGGGGTCAATAAACATTCGTGTGTTGGCTTAGTCGATTCTAGAGTGGAAATAAAGGATTTTCTGGCTGGTGTTACATGTTACATTACAAGTCTCATGGGAAGTGATGATGATGTGCTCAAGTTAGAGAAATCAAAATGAAGTGTTCATGGCTGCATGCAAGAAGTAATCACAGCAACAATAAGACCAAGAAGAAATGAGTCTGAGATGGTCGAGGTTTGTATGAATTGGTGGCAATGGTGTTCACGGCAACAGAACAATGGAGAAAATGAGCTCGAGTTGTGGCTGGAATGATGTCGAAAGAGCAATGCAGGAGATGGTAATGGGTTGTATACCAACTGATAAATGAACAAGTGAACTGATGATGCTCGGTGATGGCTAGAGACTGCATGTGTTGCAGGCAGGGATGGCAGCGACAACACAAGGATATGAGTTGCATATGTGATGGTATCAAGAAGAAAACGGTGGAGCTTAAAGTTGGAAGTTGCATTCGGGTCTTTGGGCTGGGCCTTGGAAGATGTCACTAGGGCTTGACGGAACTTATTCTTTGGACGAGTATATATCAACAACTGAGACGAACAGAAAGGCAGGAACGGCCACAGCCGTAAACAGAATAGCTAGGGTTTGATGTTTTCTTTTTCGATTCCGTTTCTTATTAGCTAGAGATTTTATTTTGATTCATTTGTGGCTTTTAAGAAAGCCATGGCTAGCTAGAACCATGTTAGGGTTTAGGTAGAATCCAATTTTATTATGAAAACTCTACATTTATATGCTTAATAATGATTTGAATGACTAGTAATTTATCTTCATAAAAGCTTGTATCTAATTGTTTATGTGATTTTCTTGATTATTTATGCTTTTGAATTGATATTTCGTGCTTCGGTTAAATCCCTAGACGTGGTATGCAAGGATAGATAGGTAATGCTTTAGGATCACTACATAAGAAGCGAAGGAAATTACAGCGGAGAAACAATATTTAAAAATGCATGAAATATATTTTTAAAAGATTAGTAGAGTTTGCATAATTAATTGGTGGAAACCGAAAACCCTAATAACCCCATTCTCATTTGTTTATCATTAGAATTATTTATTATTTCATTTTGTTCCGAAATCTGAAAAATTGTTAAGCATCATCTTGTTTGATTACTTTGTTTTTGGTATTAGTTAGTAGGGTATTTCACACTCCTCGTGGGAATGACCTGTACTTGCCATTGTCTACTAGTTAGACGTTGTGCACTTGCAGTATTATTATTGTAGGTTTCCGAGCCTACCAAGTTTTTGGCGCCGCTGCCGGGGAGTGGTTGCATAATACTCTCTAATTGATATCAATTTTTCTTGTACATAGCTTATTTTTATTTTATTTTTGTACATAATTTATTTTTATTTTTCTTTTAGATCCTTTTTACGCAGTTTGTTTAATTTTTTTAGGTACCTTTGCCTGAAGTGTTGTGGGCGAAAAGAAAGTATGCACTCGCAAGGCTTTTGCAAGAGCCACTCGGAAGATCCATTAGAGGTTCGCTTGGCTCATTTTGGGTATGATTTTGATGATGATAGTGTTATTTGTGAAGTCAATGCCTTGTTAGACTCCACACCGCTGTTAGACACTAATAAATGGAAGCCCAAACTAGAACCTCTAGTTATGCCCGAGTCTCGACTAGTTTCATCTGTCGAGAAAGCTCCGACCTTGACCCTTAAGCCATTGTCTAATTTTTCTCATCTTTATGATATTAATAATGAAACTGTTGTAGATGATAGTGGGTCTACGAGTCGTAATATTATTGCTCCACTGAGCCCTTTTTCAGCGAATGAATTTGAACCAATATCTGCCGAGCAAATTATTTCCTCGGACTTAGAACCTGATTTAGGGAGTACAACAACTGTTCAATTCTCTAAACAATCTTTCTTTGTTATCCATGAACCTGATTTACTTCATATCCAAGGTTCGAATTTTGTTCGAAATAAGATTGAATTCAGTTTTAGCTCTCTGGGTACTAATCATTTCTGTTGCAGGATCATCTTTTCAACTGACCGGATTAGTTGGGTTGATCCCCAACTTTTCAGACTCTATATATATGATCTGCAGCTTGCTTTGGTGTATCAACACCTTATTTGAGAACGTGCTACTGAAAACAGGGAAACAAATATATTTCGCTTCATGGGAGTCAACCCATCAGATTTGTTCCCTTTAATCTATCTTTTATTTGATTTTTATTTGTTATATCTCCCATCTTAATTTCTACGTTGGATGACTCAATTACATTGAGGACAATGTAATGTTTAAGTGTGGGGGTGTGGCACTTTCGTTAGAAAATCTTTAAAATAAATAAATAAATAATAATAATAACAACTAAAAAAAAAAAAATAATAATAATAATAATAATATGACCAGCTGTATAGCGGGTCTTAAAAAATATAAAAATAAAAATTCGAATATTATGACCAGCTGTGTAGCGGGTCTAAAAAAAAATTATTGTGTCGGTGGTCTTGTGTATGGCATTTGTCATGACCAGCTGTATAGCGGGTCTAACTCTCTTTTATGATATGACCAGCTGTGTAGCGGGTCAATTTTCTGTTTTGCTCGAGGACTAGCAAAATATAAGTGTAGGGGTGTTGATAAGCACGTAAGTGCTACATTTTGTACCCATATTTATATTAGTTGGGACTCGATATTTTGGCTAACAACACTAGTTTAGTGCTTTTATAGAAAGTACAAATGAACCGATCAATGGAGAAATAACTAGCTAAACTGGGAGTTACAATGACGTTCACGACGAAAATCACTTCAGCATCAGCGAGAGCCAGCTAAATTGTCGAGCTAGGACGTCATGAGCACCACTATTATACATTCCACGGCCATGAAGCAAAGGGAGGAATTGTCTAGGCTTGTTCAAAATGAGCCAGGCCCATTAAAAGACAGAGATGCGGCCTTCCACTACAACCACAATATGAGCTGGTGTTGTCTCAATTTCATCACAGAACTTTGGAGAATTATATGTTGCAGAATGGTATCGAGATGGAGACCTTACCAGTTGGAATTCCATTTATCATCTTCAGCAGCAACGGAGATGGCAGAAATTGGTTGAGCTAGGTTGGTTTCAAGAGCAAACCAGCTGGGAGGAACGAAGGTTGAAAGTTAGTGAAGATAGAGTTGTTGATGCTGGTATTTGGAGATGAGCCCTGAACTGGTGGTTAGTCGAGGATGGACTGGAATCGGTCAATTTTTGCCGATGATTGTCTTGGGTTTTGTATGGCTGTGAACCGAGCGGCTTTAAGAGCAGGGAGTAATAGCAGTTGGCTGAGATGTATTGATCAGTGTTGGAAGTAAGAGGAGAAGAGTTGGCTGTCTTGGTGGTTGCGGATTTGAGTTTGCTGTGAAACTCAGTTGAGATGAATCTTGGATTTTCTGTTCGCAAAGTGGTGATTCCGACAGCAGCAGCAATGGGTTCATGGGGTTTCGAATGTGGATTGAAATTGAGTTCAGTTAGGGGTTGGAATTTAAGTTGGACTGCATCTCCATCCGCAAGAACAGCCGAGAAGAAGACGTGCTTCCTGTTGATGAATGACATAAGATTAAGTTGGGTTTGTGCTTTCGATGAATGTTTTAGAGCTTTGAAATCAATGGGCTTATTTTACTTGTGAAACGAAATTGCAGGGAAGGAGTTTGTGCAATCTCAATTATACAGCCGGTGCACAACCTTGGCCAGTTTGCTAGCCGCACACAAGCTGTTTGTGAAAAGGCCTGATAGAGGAAAGGAAAAGGTTCTGTTTGTTGGCAGATTGAATCAATGGGGTCAATAAACGTTCGTGTGTTGGCTTAGTCGATTCTAGAGTGGAAATAAAGGATTTTCTGGCTGGTGTTACATGTTACATTACAAGTCTCATGGTAAGTGATGATGATGTGCTCAAGTTAGAGAAATCAAAATGAAGTGTTCATGGCTGCATGCAAGAAGTAATCACAGCAGCAATAAGACCAAGAAGAAATGAGTCTGAGATGGTCGAGGTTTGTATGAATTGGTGGCAATGGTGTTCACGGCAACAGAACAATGGAGAAAATGAGCTCGAGTTGTGGCTGGAATGATGTCGAAAGAGCAATGCAGGAGATGGTAATGGGTTGTATACCAACTGATAAATGAACAAGTGAACCGATGATGCTCGGTGATGGCTAGAGACTGCATGTGTTGCAGGCAGGGATGGCAGCGACAACACAAGGAGATGAGTTGCATATGTGCTGGTGTAAGTACACTTATTTATCTCCATCGCCACGTGTACTAGCAGAGCCCACGTGGAGGCCATGTCATAAAGAGGGATGACACGTAGGGGCATCCATGGCGTCTAGACAACGTGCCATCTGTCAAGACCAACGGTCGAAGATGAGGGAGCATCCAAGGTAGATAATCCCGCGCAACACCAATGAGTTACTCTACCCCATCACGAGGTAAGATGTAATCAACGGTTGGGGATAGTCCAACTGACACAGACGTGACAAGGGAGGACTGACACCGCCTGGCACGGACTGGATAGCCCCAACCACTCGCATTTAAAGCTGCTCAGAGGGCACGTGTCAGACGACCCACGAAGAAAGCGAGGGTAGGTCAGCGTAATGAGCGTGGGTATTGTAGAAGCCGCGGAGTGACAGGGAAGTCCGCGGACCATGCACAGAACACAAGAAGATAAGGTCTCAACAGCTCTTTGTCAGTGGACCCACTTAATTTAGCTATATATATGAACACCCCTTCCACAGAAAAGGGGGTCGAGAGTAAAAACCAAGGAATAGGAGAGTAAAAACCAAGGAATAGGAGAGAGAATAGTGAGAAGTAAGTATGAGTATCAACCTATGAGGTTGATGAACACCAAAGATCTTGTGATTGCTTTTGTAACCGTTTACTTTATAGTGAATATCCCCAGATCCGTGGACGTAGGCCTTAGTGCTGAACCACGTAAATCATCGTCTCCTTTACCTTTAGCATTCGTATAGTTTCATTTATGTGTTTATGTCTTAGATCTATCATTTTGGGGGATGTTGAGGAGATCATGACAAACCCGCGGGGTTTGGAATCCATGAATCATCATCTACCTAGGCATATTATACTTTACTCACACTTTAATGCATGTATTCAATTCATGTTGAGATTGTTTGTGATCACGTGGACCATACCTGATTTCCGTGTTCACAATATGGCGCTAGAAACAGGGACCTTGTCCCGGTAAAAAGATTTATCTTTCCCTGTGACTTTATAGTAACTCAAAAAATTTGTTTAGAACGTAGACAGATCTCTGTTTAAACTCACTTTTCGCACGTATCTGTATTCTCTGTGCTATCTAACAGCTGATCTGGGTCTTTTACGAATTTTTAACTAGCAGATCTGAGTTTGGGGCTATTTTTTCGCACATATTTACGTCTATTGTATTTTCTACCAACAAATCTGGGCATTGTGTAACCTTTAAACCAACAGATCGTGTTTTAACTGATATTTCAAACATAATTTCCACCAATAGAATTAGACTTTTTGCAAACAACAACCCATGGACCTTATCTCGGTTAAATCCGCATCCGTCTATGTTTTTCGTATTGTTCGCCAAACTAACAACTCGAGTACACTCATTGCCACTAGAAATTGAGCTTATGAAATCAAGTTTGAACTAATAGACTAACCCGTGGACTTTTTGTCTCGGTTTACCTCCATGTTCTCTCGTGCGAGAATATTGCAATGGAAAGGAACAAAGATGCTTAGGAAAGACAAAGGTACCTTCAAAAGAGGCACATAGGACTACGCCGTAGTAACAAGGAGCAAACAAAAGGGCGCGGGACTCACAACCTGGGACAAGACGCAAAATGGAGCGGAAAGCACATTCCTTTAAGATGCGGGCATCATTGCAATGGAAGCAAGGAAGGCCGCGGCGGCAAAAGCTTCTACACCTACCGAAGGAACTTCTCAAGTGGTCGCCTCCAAAGTGACAGCTACATCCAGGCCTACGGAACCTCGAGAAGCAAAGAGCGAATCGGTAATCCGTAACCCTCCCTATGGGATGCCGCAGACTAACGAACAAAACGAACAAGCGCACGCAGATCCTACGAAATGATAGAGCGGGTAGACAGATAGCAGTGGAAATCAACACCGCGGCCCCGAGGGACAAGCTCGAGTTCGAGATAGGAACAAATCAAGCATCAAACCATCTGCGCAGTTTTTGGCGCAATTAGAAGAACTAAAACGGAATCGCGCAGACATACGCGGACGCATGTGGCCTTACTAGCCCAAGAGAACCAAAGAATTAAGAGAGAAGATCCTCCAAAGCGCGGAGCTAGAGAATCAGCAGGACGAGGCTAACTCGGGGCGGGCAGAATAGAGACCGGAGGATGATCCTCGAGAACACACCTGCGATAGTCAACCAAAGAGGAATACCCCAAAGAGGTGCGGAATTATAGAAGGCCCGACCGGACTATCACCCGGACACGTCGGACTACTATGATGAGGAGGAGGCCACGACGTCACAACCTACAAGGAAGGCACGGCCTTCCATTCAAGAAGAACACTTGTTTGGCAATGGAGAGTCTCCGCGTAGAGATGTTAGCAGAGATCAATCAAATCAAAACCAGCAGGAGGTGGAAGACTAGAACAGGTTATGAAGGAAGCCAACACCACCCCACTCGCACTGTGATTGGCCACCGCTATCATACCGTTGTAGTGCCCGGTCCCATCCTTTGAGTGTTACGACGGATCCACCGATCCAGCTGCACACCTACGATATTACAACAGGGTAATGGCCGGATGGGACCACGACGAAGCTATACTTTGCAGATACTTTCCTTCAAGCCTGAAAGGATCCGCGCTATCTTGGTTTGATAACCTCAAGCCCGGATGCATCAATTCGTATGATCAACTCACGGAAAAATTCTTGGCCACCTACATGTATAACAAGGTTGTAAACACAGGGATGGACAAGATCTTCTCACTTGCAATCAAATACAAGGAGTCCATTCGAGAATACACGGATAGGTGGCACAAGATATGTCAAGCCATAGGACATGTGGATCCCGTGGTGAGTATTAATTGTTACAAATGGGGACTTGACAGGATGAGCCCATTGTTTGTTGAAATCCACGGTACCTCTCCAACCACAGAGGGAGATTTGAGGATAATCATCGAAAAACATGCGAGGTTGGAAGAAATTCAAAGAGAGAACCCGAGAGCACAGGCTCAACGACCCCCACGGACCAACTCCGCGAAACTAGCGAACAGATCCAAATAACACCAAAAGGATCGGAAAGATGACCACAAAAGGGGTGGAAGAAAATTTGAAGACCGAGTCTACACGAAGCTCAATGCCAGCTACTCACGCATTTTAAAGGAGATCAAGGATCGCGAAGACTTAGACAGCGCCTGGTCCAAGGGGAAACAACCACCGGCCTCAGCAGAATCCAAAGAGTATTGCGATTTCCACTGCTTCTACGGGCACCCAACTGAGAAGTGCAAAAATCTCAAGATAGCGATACAAAAGCTGATTGATGCAGGGGATCTCAAAAAGTATATAGAAAAGGCTGGAACGGAGGACGAGAACCAAACGCAGACAAATAGGTCCAATTGCCGAGGGTAACCGTACACTAAACACTATATCCCGCTTCGGAAAACAAAGAACCAACCCTAACCGCACAGATAGGGAAAAGACTGAGGAAGCAATTTGAAGACTATTGTGAGCTCTACAACTTAGATGGAAAAGAAGTGGAAGAGCACGAAGAATGGATGAACGCACCTCTAACCTTCGAGGCCGAGGACATTGAGGATGACATGGAAGATCACAACGACCCTTTGATCCTCACTCTGCCAATCGCAGGATGCAACATAAAGAAAATACTCATTGATGGAGGGAGCTCCGTAAACGTCCTGTTTCATGATACCTTCAAGCGTATGGAACTTAATGACGAGCAACTCTTGACCTCTCACTACACCATCTACGGGTTCAATGGCACGACTACGAAGCCTATCGGGGATATTATTTTGCAAGTAGATGCAGTCCCATGAAAGTTAACGCCCGCTTCAGTGTGGTGAACACGCCTTCACCCTACAATGCCATTATTGGACGAAAATGGGTCCACAAACTTAAGGGAGTCGCATCCACCTACCATCAATACCTTAGGTTTCCTACTCCTTTAGGGGTAATGGAGATCAAGGGTGATCAAGTTTCCGCAAAGGAATGTCAGGCAATGCAAATACAAACTCAACAATGAAGAAGATGAGAAAAGAAGAACCCGCGCAGGCCCGGAACAAAGCAATATCCAAGGACAAAGCCATCGACGAATACTTGGAAGAGATCTCAGAAAAAACTTGTCTAAGGGAACTCCGTAGGGAACACGGAAGCATCAACATCAAATGCTAACCGGGCGCTCTCGCAAACAAAGAATCTGAGCCTACCAAATAGCAATTAAAGAAAGTCCCCCACCTTGGGGGAACCGAAGCCCACGTTTACATCCTTGGAGGCAGTAAAGGAAGTTAACATAGGGACGGAGCAGAACCCAAGAAAGATCAAGATAGGAACTCTAATGGGCGGAGAACGCGAAGCCTCACTAATAAAACTACTAAAGGAATACGCGGACATCTTCGCATGGAAACTATCCGATATGCCGGAATAGACCCAAAGACGGCATACAACATGAGTGCGCATTAAACCCGGCACACCCCGTACGACAAAAGATACGAAAGGTGGCTACAGAGTATCACAAAGCAAGAGAAACGAATCGCGAAAGTCGTTGGAGGCCGGTTTTATAAAAGAAGTCAAATATCCTACTTGGATCTCTAACATGGTAATAGTACCAAAGAAGAATGGAGGGGTCGAATCGCATCGACTTCACCAACTTGAACAAAGCATGCCCCAAGGATAGTTATCCGTTACCCAGCATTGATCAGCTAGTCGACGCAGTAGAAGGATACGAAGAGTTATCATTCATGGACGGATACTCCGGGTATAACCAACTATTTTTAGCAGAAGAAGATCAGCAACATACAACATTTTACACACCCCACGGTCTCTATTGCTATGTAAGGATGCCTTTCGGACTCCGGAATGCGGGAGCAACGTACCAAAGGATGGTCGATGCTATTTTCAAGCCATGGATTGGCAGGACCTTAGAGGTCTATGTTGACGATATGCTCGTAAAGAGCAGATTGAGGAAGAACCACCACCAGGACCTGAAGGACATCTTCGAAGCTATGAGAGAACACAACATGAAGGTAAACCCGGAGAAATGCACTTTCGGAGTAACATCAGGAAAATTCCTTGGGTACCTGGTGACAAAAAGGGGCATTGAAGTAGATCCCGCAAAAATCCGAGCCATAGTAGACATGCCATCTCCAAAGAACCTAAAAGAGGTACAAAAGCTCAATGGATCCCTGGCAGCCCTGGGAAGGTTCATCTCAAGATCCTCGGATAGGTGCAAACTCTCTTTTCAACATACTAAAAAAGGGGACGAAATTTGAGTGGACGCAGAATGCGAAGAAGCTTTCCTAGGCGTCAAACAAGACCTAGCGAGAGATACCTATCCTTCGTAAACAGACCCCGACGAAGTCTTGGCACTATACATTGCAAGAAAATGCACGATGCAAAGAAGCGCAAGACTTGTCAGGACCCACACAAAGGAGGAGCAGCCGATCTATTATGTCAGCAAGACTATGAATTCCGCAGAAAGAAACTACACAAGAATCGAACAACTCATCTTAGCCGTCGTATGGTCTACATTAAAGCTGAGGACGTACTTCTTAACGCATGACATACGTATCCCATGCCGAGCACCCTTAGAAGCCATCCTCAAAGGGGCAGGAAAGGTAGGACGCATAGCGAAATGGAGCACATACCTCGACCATTTCAATATCCACTATGAGCTTCAACACTCTTAAATCACAAGTGTTAGCGGACTTTCTAGCAGACCTACCTTTGGATAACGAAGAAGAGGTGCGCATACAAGGATGGAGGCCGCGGGTGCCCCCGAAATAGAAAAACATAAGGAGCCAAATAACATTCTTGAACCAATGAACCCACGACAATGGGAGGTCTTTGTCGACGGCTCCAAAAATAGAGAGGGCGCTGGGGATAGGCATCGTCATCACCACACCCACGGGGATAGGATCGTGCACGCATTCAGATTGGAATTTGAAGGCCATACAAATAACATCGTAGAGTACGAAGGAGTGGTCCATGCCCTCCGCTTGATAATTGAATTAGGGATACAAGAAGTACGGTTGACAAGTGACTCACAACTAATCATACGGCAGATAGGCTACGAATACAATGTGTATGACGAGACACTAATGGCATACATGGCTCTGGTGCAAACGTTGGTTTCCCAAATACCAAAAATCAAATTCCGACATCTACGTAGGAAGGAGCTCAGACACGCAGATGCCCTGGCATATATATCAGCCATGCTTAAAAATGAGGATGTCGAAGCAATCAAGATAACAAGAGTGTACGAACCATCCATCAAGCCCCAAGAAACATGCGCGGCTAACCAACGCAAGTCTAAGGAGGAAGATATCTCTGATGATGATGTCGGAGAGCACATATTCGACGACTTCGTAACGATGACATCACGCGACAAGCTGATGAGGACGACGATTACAGTCAGGAAGCAGATTGGAGAATCGAAATCCACTCTTTCCTAAAAGAGGGGAAACTCCCCCAGGATACCAAACAGGCTAGGAAAGTACAATCCAGAGCAGGGATGTACGAGCTAAGAGACGGAGCCTTATACAGAAAATCATTCCTCGGGCCACTTCGTCGCTGCCTGTCTCGATCAGAGGGACATATCATCTTGAAAGACATCCATAGAGGAGACGCGGGGAATCACAGTGGAATGAGGTCCCTTGCAGATAAGGCGAAGACGCGGGGCTACTACTGGCCAACCATGATCCAAGACGCGGCTAGAATGGCGCAAAGGTGCGAAGAATGCCAAAGATTTGGCAAACGAATCCACGCCCCAGCCACAAAGTTGAACTCTGTGGACAGTCCGTGGCCCTTTGGGAAATGGGGTATCGACATAGTAGGCCCACTCGTATCAGGGACAGGGAAAAGAAGATTCCTAATAGTGGCAACGGATTACTTCAGCAAGTGGGTAGAAGCAAAGGCACTGGCAAGAATTCGGGATTCAGACGTCTTTACTTTTATTTTTCAAAATATCATCTGCAGGTTTGGCATCCCCCGAGATAGTTTCCGACAACAGAAATGACTACAAGGAAAGAATATCGACTTGTTGTTCGACACCTTCAAAATTCGAAAAAAAAAATCCACCCCCATATACCCACAAAGCAATGGACAAGCAGAAGCCACAAACAAAACTTTGGCACTTATCCTTAAAAAACAACTAGACAAGTACAAGGGGCGGTGGTGTGAACAGTTACATAACGTTCTATGGGCATATAGGACGACTCGAAGATCGGCTCAGGAGAGTCCCCGTTTTTACTCACGTATGGAGCGTATGTAATCCCTACGAAATTCTACTTCCAACAACAAAGACGAAGCATGGGAAAAGAACCTCACCACGGACATGATGTTGGAAAAGCTTGACGACCTCGAAGAAAGGAGAGAAGCGGCAGACCGCAAAGAATGGAAAACTACCAACGCAGGCTAGCCAGAGAATATAATAAAAAAGTGAAACTTAGGAATTTTGTAGAAGGGCAAAGTATGTGTTGAGGACCATTCCCAATACCGGCGAGAAAAGAAGTGGGGAAAATTAGCACCAACTTGGGGAGGACCCTACGTAATACACGACATCGCAGGGACATGGCTCTTACTATCCGCGCAACTGAAAGGGGAAATCCTCATGCATCCGTGGAATGCCAAATATCTCAAGCCATACTACCCATAACCTACCACCTGCGTATGCATTTCAGAAGAAGAAAACAGACTTACAAGTCCACATGTTTCTATCTCTGACAAAGGAGTAACGCACCTTAACTTTTCAATCAATCCAAGCTTTCATTTTCAAGTATCATATTCTATTCATTACCCACGCGCATTTCAATTTATTCAAAACCCACAACCTATACCATATGAGACACATGTATATACTACTTACACAATGTACATTGAAAACCATATCACATCTTAATAAAATATCGATACTATCGTTACCCCGTGGATGTAGGCCTTAAGGCTGAACCACGTAAATCATTGTGCAGTTACTATTATTAAGAATTGACATTATACTTTAGTGAGAGGGATGTCCCGCACAAAGCGTGGATCATACCCACTGCAATATACCGGGCAATATCCCATACAAAGCACACGCATGCAATATATCGGAGCATACACATGCAATCTCTTGGAACTCCCCCGTAAGCGTCTATAAGTGTATGACCAGGGGGCGACTTCCCACAGAACGAGATACCCGAGCAATATTACAAGCCGCGAACTCAATGGAATATATCCTTGAACGTCGGCGAGACCCCCACCGCTCGTAAATCCTCCGCCCAGAATTAGCCGGACGGGGTGCAAGGTCACAAGACAATTCCGGGATATCAACCTACGGAATTGCGCAAACAATACACTTTCTCAAATTCAAAGATCAACATCCTTGGATAGTAAACACTACGGAATTACTCATTACGTTAACTTAATTTGTAAAGCCGATAGATGCAAATTCAACAAAATACAAATTCAGATTTAAACACCAAAGTTTGATCTAGTACATGGCAGTTGATTACAAGCCTAGCAAGAAGAGTAGCAAAAACGCCAAAAAGGATAAGCAACTGAGATCAATCCCTAGCATACTAGATATGATCTACTGGGAAGGAGCGTTATCCGCGGGTTTGTCCTTGACGAGGAAGGAACACTACCACCGAGAGGAGGGCAGAGAAGAGCTCGAAGGGAGCGCGGGCACAGGACGCCGAGTATAATTCTTGTTTAACCCATGGTTTTTCCTGAGATCCAACTCAATCTCACCAAGAGTTCTATTAATCTCTTCTCTCGCCAACCTTTACGAGCCACGAAGCCTATGGCTACACTCTTCATCTCGGCCCGACTTAGGGAAGTGGAAAGAAGGTCCACCTTTTGATTGGCATGCTTCAGCGTTTTCTCCCGAGACAAGGCCAGACCACGATGGTAATTGACTTGGCCCTCCAATTGAACTACCTTAGCCTGAGCTTCGGCAAATTTGTCATCCGCAGCTCGAAGCTGTCCCTGGAGCTCTGCGGATAATAGAAAAAGAACAGTTATAACAAATACAATACAAAGCACACTCGATGACAAAAACGTATACCTTCACAATGATCAACCGCGGAATCCCTTGCTTCTGCGGCATAATCATATTCATTTGATAACCTATCATAATCTACCTGCAGAAGATTATGAGCATACTGACTCGCGCTTAGGTCATCTCGAAGCATCGAGTCCGAATGACGATATCGATTAACCTCATCATTCTTCGATTCCAACCCCTTGTTAAGACGATACATAGTCACCTCTAAGTTTTCTCACGCTCAACCTGACGGGCCACATCAGCTCGAGACGCGGATAAAGCACTACTGAGAGCACCAGATTCTCGCCCCGGCATCGTCTCTTTCCTTAGCAAGACGCTGCATATAAGCCCGCACATCCGAGGGATGAGAAGACCGCGCTCGCCGCAGCTCGTCTTCCATAACATTAAGCTTAATTTCTAAAGAGGAAATCTGACCGCGGGCTTTCTCAAGATTATCCCGCGTCCATAAAAGAGCCCCGTTGAATAAATGACGGTCATGGTTGTTTCGATTTTGCAGATCTACCAAGCAAAGCTTTTTCTTACGCCATTCTTCTACCATAGCGTTATGAACATCCGCGCGGGCATTCCATTTCGCCGATTCACTCTTAAGGTTTTCAACTAACTCGGCAATGCGACCTTTTGACGAGTTCTCTCATTCCGAAGCCACAACAACTCGGGGACTCCACCCACTGAAGACAGTACAGCGGGAGGAGGGAAGAAGGAGAAAACTCAGAACATATAAAGAGCAGGTAACTATCAAATAAGAGGAGACGCAGACTCGGGAAATAGACGAAGAGTTCTTCTCAAAGAACCGCTAACTTGGCCTTAACCGAAGCCGCCTCGTAACGCAACTTCGCCTCTTCCGCGTCCCGTTTGCTCCCTACGCTTGCTGCACTGTTCAGCTCTGCTATTTCCTCATCTTTAGCGGAGACCGCAGCTTCAACGCCCGTAAGCGTCTCTTCACAATGCCGGAGCTTCCCTTCTAGCTTGGGAGACTTAGCCTTGAAGAGCCGGTAAAGATGGTGGTTACAATACTCACTCCTCATCATCTATCAATCAAAAAGGGAAATTAGTTCACAACACATTTAAGCAAAATCGGGGTAGAAAGAGCAGGACAAACCTCCAATAACTGTTGGGGATAACTATACCGGTACCCATCGGCCGATGGCCATCATGCCAGCAACCGTAGAAGGAGGATCCACCACAAGATCAATCCCGCCGGCTACAAGATTCTGGCCCCACCTCGATCTACCACCTCCTCAGGGGTTAGATCCATGTGCCTACGAGTAAAAGAATCGAACTCTTTTCCCCTTCAATCACATCGGGCGGCAGGATGAGGCACGACAAGCAAATTTTTCTTTGCGGCCACGCCAAAACAAAGATCATCGCCATCCGCGACCAAGGACCGCGTGAAATCATCGAGGAAGAGTCCGAGGGCTTCCCACCAAGCGAAGCACCAGTGAGTACTTATCACCAAGGCCCCACGGCGAGTGGAGGAGGTACCAACACAACTCTCGGGATGCACCGCCAAAACCCCAAAGATCGATCCGCGTGTGGGGCCATCTCTCCGCAGCCTATCCTTAAGAACATTCCAGTCATCACCGGTGGAAGCAGATTGAAGTCTCGAAACAAGCCCCATAACTCGTGGCCATGTCAAATGATTGTTCCCAGATAAAACCTTACCAAAGGAAAACTCGCAATAAGCATCCCCATCCTTGTCACCACTACCAAGAACAATTCCCTTACCTTTGTCTATAACATCCCCACTGGACTTAGTAGCCCCCCCGGCCTGATCACCACCACCAGTAGACGGATCACCACCACCACCACCAGTGGCCGGATCACCACCACCACCACCACCAGTGGCCGGATTACCACCACCACCACCAGTGGCCGGATCACCCCCACCACCACCAGTGGTCGGATCACCACCACCACCACCGGCGGCCTGATCACCATCACCTTCTTGAACAGCGGAGAAGTCTCACCCGCTCTTCCCTATCGGAAACATCCTCATCCCCATCCACCTGGACTGTTCACATCCTCGAAGTGTGAAGAACCCTCGGTGGGAGAATTCGACGATTGCTTGGGATTGATCTTCTTATTTCTACGCACCTACAACACATAATGATAAAAGAGCCATTGGCATCTCCTTTCCTTGGCATAATCAACATTATTCAAGAAAACGAAGGGGCATATATACGTAGAAAGAAAACAACAACACACCTTAGCAACATTAATATTCTCGGGAGAAGGTTAGCATCGAGAGATATCTTCGTCTTCCGCGTCATCAACATCGCGATTATAAACAAAATCCATACCTACGAAACTCATCTGCCAAGGGCAGTAATGGGCATAACGAGCGGGAGAAGCTTCGCGACAAGAACTATTAACAGTAGGCTGCCAACCGTGGGGTCCAGGGACCCAACCATAGGCCCACGGACCAACAACTTCAAGAACAGGTGGCAGACCATTCATAGTAATGATCACGCTTAATCCTCTCATCGGGAATAGGAAGACCTTCGGCACTGGGGACCCTCGCCATCTTGGAATCACTTACCTCGCTCAAAGTCGGACTTCCCCTTAACGGGAGGAATATTCCGAGACTCTGAGACCACGGCTTACGAGTATTCCCGTTAACGTAATCTCCAAAGGATTTGTTGAAATTTTCAGGAGTATACCACTCCTTCTCCTTTTCTAATTTAGGGTCATAGCAGGTCATCATTGTTTGCCCCTTGCTACGAAGATAGCATTCTCGGAGATGGCGAAGATAGTTTCCTGTCAACTGTTGCACCCCACGATTATGACTTTTCTTGGCAGCATCGTGGCTAGACAAAACCCGGTAGTAGAAGTCATCACCCGCTTTATACAAAGGCAGCATCAAACCAGCCTCGAAAGCACCCACGGTCGTCAGCAAATGAAAGGCAACATACTGGTAATTGGTAACCATCTCATAAGTAATATCTTTATCAGGGGCATAAAAACGTACTTGGAAGTGCTGAAGACCGTGCTTCAATTTGAAGGCTTCGAGATCAATGTGTCTGAAAGTAAACTTCTTATTACCCAAAGGTAAAGGACGAAAAGTAACGGCAGAATCATCCTCGGAAGCATCTCCTGTAGTATCTTCCGCAGAACGCGTTGCCTTCTTCTTAGGAGGAACTACATCTCCCGAAGATTCTATCTCCGCAGCCTTTCTCTTCGAAGACAGGGTCTTAGTTGACTTACTGGAACTAGGCACAGGTGGATTAGTCCGCGGTGGAGGCTTGGTACGGAGAGGCTGCACATCCAGAGGGTCGCGCGCGCGGATTCGCTTCTTAGGAAACCTCTAGAACGATTCACGGCATATCTAGACCCCTGCGGCGGATCACCCCTTTGGAGCGAAGGCCTCTGACCAGGAGATGAGGACGTTCGTCCATCCCGAGGATTATCCTGGGTACGTAAAGGCGAAGCTTCATCCCTAATATTGGGATCACTCCGAGGAGATCTGTGAGGACTTGACGGAGGAGTTTGGTAAGGAACCCGCGGATGATCGGACATACCTACGGACACAAACACAAATAAAAGTACAAATCAGAGGCAAGGAAGATCGAAAAGCAAGAAACTCTCAAGAACAGCAGCAAACGCGAAGAAAACCCTAGACCTCATCTGCAACTACTTAAACTCTCGAACTACTACTCAAACTCAAAAGAAGAAAAATAAGATCGAAGCAGGATGAAACACACGGCTCAGCGGCGTCAACTCTCAAATCCCAGGATATACATAAGATTAAATTCATCATCAACGCATCACCAGAAAATCAAGAACTCAACAGGGTTAGGCATGGCGATTAAACGGAATAAAAAATCATACCTGAACCTCAAAGAGTAAAGCAAAGAAGAAAGAACAAAGGTGGCAGCGATGGCAGCAGCGACAACAGCAGCAACGGCAGCAGCAACAATGGTGTCAGAGGAAGTTAAGAAGATGAAGAAGACAAAAGAACAGAGAATAAACAGGGAATGTGAATTTAATTCACATTCTCTCATTCTCCTCTTTTTATAAGACCAAGAGAAACCGTCCACTACCCAAAGGGCAGTTATGGCCGGATATGGGAAACGTGCACAATGAATGCAGGTAGCACCTTTTTTAGGAGAAGTTATGAGGAGGGAGAAAAAACGTACCACACGATTCTTCTTCAAACTAAAGCTAACGCCCAGTCACAAGAAGAGGGGCAAATTGTAAGTACACTTATTTATCTCCATCGCCACGTGTACTAGCAGAGCCCACGTGGAGGCCATGTCATAAAGAGGGATGACACGTAGGGGCATCCATGGCGTCTAGACAACGTGCCATCCGTCAAGACCAACGGTCGAAGATGAGGGAGCATCCAAGGTAGATAATCCCGCGCAACACCAATGAGTTACTCTACCCCATCACGAGGTAAGATGTAATCAACGGTTGGGGATAGTCCAACTGACACAGACGTGACAAGGGAGGACTGACGCCGCCTGGCACGGACTGGATAGCCCCAACCACTCGCATTTAAAGCTGCTCAGAGGGCACGTGTCAGACGACCCACGAAGAAAGCGAGGGTAGGTCAGCGTAATGAGCGTGGGTATTGTAGAAGTCGCGGAGTGACAGGGAAGTCCGCGGACCATGCACGGTAACACAAGAAGATAAGGTCTCAACAGCTCTTTGTCGGTGGACCCACTTAATTTAGCTATATATATGAACACCCCTTCCACAGAAAAGGGGGTCGAGAGTAAAAACCAAGGAATAGGAGAGTAAAAACCAAGGAATAGGAGAGAGAATAGTGAGAAGTAAGTATGAGTATCAACCTATGAGGTTGATGAACACCAAAGATCTTGTGATTGCTTTTATAACCGTTTACTTTATAGTGAATATCCCCAGATCCGTGGACGTATGCCTTAGTCTTTGAACCACGTAAATCATCGTCTCCTTTACCTTTAGCATTCGTATAGTTTCATTTATGTGTTTATGTCTTAGATCTATCATTTTGGGGATGTTGAGGAGATCATGACAAACCCGCGGGGTTTGGAATCCATGAATCATCATCTACCTAGGCATATTATACTTTACTCACACTTTAATGCGTGTATTCAATTCATGTTGAGATTGTTTGTGATCACGTGGACCATACCTGATTTCCGTGTTCACAGCTGGTATCAAGAAGAAAAGCGCAACCATACAACAGAACTGGTGGTGCAGATGTCGAGCAATGGTGTTGGTTGTTGCGAAGGAGGTTGATGCGAACGAATAATGTTTGCTTGGTGGTGATGAGCTGGTTTGCCGTGGTCGTTGCCAGAGCTTGTATAACAAGCGGGTGACGAGAATTAGAAGAATGGAGACGAACTGGAATGGATTCTTACTGCGAGTGTCGCCAATGGACAGAGATTAAAGAGTGGTGTTGTAGCTCAGTTAGAAGAGGAGTTCGAAGTGAAGAAAGAAAGGCATGAATGGTGATTCGGCGACCCGGAATCGAAGTCTGAAATGGGTGCTAGCTTAATTGGTCGTTTAAGGGTTTGTTGTGATTGAACTTGGAAGTGATTTGAATGGGAAAGGAGCAGAAAACGAATTGGTGCAGTGGCCTGAGCTTGAGAAGAATAGAAGTGATTGGTTTTGCCAGTGAATGGAAGTGATGCCGAGATGGAGAGCTGGCAGTCGTGGTACTTAGATGGTCCAGGCAAGCGGTGGAGCTTAAAGTTGGAAGTTGCATTCGGGTCTTTGGGCTGGGCCTTGGAAGATGTCGCTAGGGCTTGATGGAACTTATTCTTTGGACGAGTATATATCAACAACTGAGACGAACAGAAAGGGGGAACGGCCACATCCGTAAACAGAATAGCTAGGGTTTGAAGTTTTCTTTTTCGATTCCGTTTCTTATTAGCTAGAGATTTTATTTTGATTCATTTGTGGCTTTTAAGAAAGCCATGGCTAGCTAGAACCATGTTAGGGTTTAGGTAGAATCCAATTTTATTATGAAAACTCTACATTTATATGCTTGATAATGATTTGAATGACTAGTAATTTATCTTCATAAAAGCTTGTATCTAATTGTTTATGTGATTTTCTTGATTATTTATGCTTTTGAATTGATATTTCGTGCTTCGGTTAAATCCCTAGACGTGGTATGCAAGGATAGATAGGTAATTCTTTAGGATCACTACATAAGAAGCGAAGGAAATTACAGCGGAGAAACAATATTTAAAAATGCATGAAATATATTTTTAAAAGATTAGTAGAGTTTGCATAATTAATTGGTGGAAACCGAAAACCTTAATAACCCCATTCTCATTTGTTTATCATTAGAATTATTTATTATTTCATTTTATTCCGAAATCTGAAAAATTGTTAAGCATCATCTTATTTGATTACTTTGTTTTTGGTATTAGTTAGTAGGGTATTTCACACTCCTCGTGGGAACGACCTGTACTTGCCATTGTCTACTAGTTAGACATTGTGCACTTGCAGTATTATTATTGTAGGTTTCCGAGCCTACCACCATGTGATGTGGACATTCCTTAATTAGAGGAAGACACATGCACATCTTTTTCAACAGGAAGGGATTTCGACTCTGCTTCTGAATCAGAAATTTTTCCAGTTAAAACAGAAGCAGTTGGTATAGTCGACTCTTTGGAACATTCTTGAATAGAGAGTTTACTCAAAAGAAGTTCAGTTTCCAAAGTATCCTTTTTGAGTTTTCTCTCATGCAAGGTCTGTGAAGGACAGAGAGAGATATTTTCCTCACTAAGGACTTTTATAAGAGAGTCGCGTTTATTTACCATACAATCAAGGACATTGAATTTGTGCTTCAACCGTTTGACACTATCAGCCTGGATTCTAAAAAGTTTTAGAATCACTGCACTCTCTATGGCTGCATTCCTTTCAACTTCAGAGTCAGACTCGTCAGTAAGGTTGTCAGGGTAACACTTGTCAATGTACGTCTGTTTCTTTGGAACACTAAGTTCATCTATATTTGAGATTGACAAATATTTCTCTTTAATAGACTTTAGAGAAACATAACATTTATTTCTGGCGATGCGTTTATCAGAGACAATATCGTCCATCCTCAGATCGCTACAAACACCGACTTATGAGGTCTTTAATGTGTTTGCCTGCTCTGATACCAATTGAAAATGCGGGGGTCTAACAACTACACACAACAATTCGTTTGGCAATCTGAGAGGACTTACTCCAATACACTTTCTAGAGAATCAACTAGACAGTCAGACTCAATCTAGAACAAAGTATATCAAAGAGTTTAATATTTCTAACTCTTAATTCAATCCGCAATCAGAAAATAGAAATATGCGAGCCTGATTGAATATAATAAGAATAACTTGAACGGTACTAAAGACCAATGTTGAAGTGTCAATCAATGTAAATCAACAACCAAAGGTTGGATATTCTAATTGATTGAACTTAACGCACAACCTGTGATATTTCAATTATATACAAAATATAATGCGGAAAAGAAATAACACAGACACCAGAATTTTGTTAACGAGGAAACCGCAAATGTAGAAAAACCTCGGGACCTAGTCCAGATTGAACACCACACTGTATTAAGCCGATACAGACTCTAGCCTACTACCAATTAACTTCGGACTGGACTGTAGTTGAACCCTAATCAATCTTACACTGATTCAAGGTATACTTGTGTTCCTTACGTCTCTGATCCCAGCAGGATATTACGCACTTGATTCCCTTAGTTGATCTCACCCACAACCAAGAGTTGCTACGACCCAAAGTCGAAGACTTGATAACAAATCCGTCTCACACAGAAAAGTCTATAGATTGAATAAATCTGTCTCCCACAGAAATGCCAAGAGTTTTTGTTCCGTCTTTTGATAAATCAAGGTGAACAAGAACCAATTGATAAACCGGACTTATATTCCCGAAGAACAGCCTAGTATTATCAATCACCTCACAATAATCTTAATCGACTAGCGAAACAAGATATTGTGGAATCACAAACGATGAGACGAAGATGTTTGTGATTACTTTTATCTTGCCTATCGGAGAAATTAATCTCGAGTCAATTATTTCAATTAAACTCAATACGATAGAATCGGGCAAGATCAGAACACGCAACTACAAAGAAAATAGTTGGGTCTGGCTTTACAATCCCAATGAAGTCTTTGAAGTCGTTAGCCTACAGGGTCTCGATAGAAACCTAAGGTTAAAGGAGAATCGACTCTAGTTATGCAACTAGTAACACACAGAAGGTGTGGGGATTAGTTTTCCTAGTTGCTAGAGTTCTCCTTTATATAGTTTTCAAATCAGGGCTTGCAATCCAAGTTACCTTCGTAACAAAGCATTCAACATTCACCGTTAGATGAAAAACCTGATTCAACCAAGCTAATATCTTTCAACCGTTATACCGAATTTAGCTTGTCACACACAAATGAAATGCACCCTCATTTGGGTTTATGTAACCGTACCCAAACCATGTTGGTTCACAAATAGTTAACAGAGGTTATCCATATGATTACTCTCATATCAACCTTATTCATCTTAACCATAACTAGTTCAAATGACTCAAATGAAACTAGTTAAAGAGTTGTTCAATTGCTATATTCTCATAGAATTATACAAGAAAATAATTGAAGCAAAATTGGTTTGATTCACTCGAATCAATCATGAACATTATAGCCACGGTTTGTAAAGATTGCATTCCTTATTATATAAATGTTTATGTTCATGTTTATAACCGATTTTAGAACTTTAACCTTCAAGTATGCAAACGGGTACGCATACTTGAAATACCGGACTGAGATTGGGTTACGCCAGTACGCAAACGGGTACGCGAACTTTAAATCCCAGCAAAAATTCTCGGACATGAACCTGTACGCCAGTACACAAACGGGTACGCATACTTAGGTTCCCGGATTTCTCAAACCAACAGTTACGCAAATGGGTGCGCATAATATGGTTCCCGGACATGGATTACATATGTGCAAGAGTGCACAACATGACATATCCAGTAATGGTGAAGTGTTCTAAACTCTTATTTCAATCATTGAAACTTTCTTAGAGGATGACAATAGCCGTTTTCATTCACTATTAGCATCAAAGCAATTTTCAAGTTATTGAAATATTCATAACGAAACATTCCAAGACAACACCAAATGATTGTATCACACAAACCATGTAAGATGTTACTCGGCAATTTTCACATGATATAAGATGAAGTTGGTCGAAGCGAAAGCTTGCCAATACATATTTCGAGAAATATGTAAGCAAGATAAACTCAGCTCGAAATCTCAAATGTGTATATAGAAAACTATATCGTAATACGACTTATGTCTCAGTATAGGAGATAGAGTAGAAATAGATGTTTATGGGTGAAAACTATTTCTGCCGGTTTTGGTAATTTGGGGTGTGTGGATGAGAAATGAGTCTAAACCTTAAACAAATGCACTGCGCGGTGAGTGCTTGTAGATTCGAGAGATCAATCTGTGCAAGTCCGGCCTAAACCAAGAAATGGTCGTTCCAGACTTGTTTCGGTCGCAAAGTGAAGGAGATAGGGTTGATCTTAGGTAGGGAAGCGAAGAAGGTGTTGAGAATGTGAAGGTGTTGGCTATGAATGACTTGTATCAGAAAAAGTCGAATCGGCTTGCGGGGGTGTAAGCTATCAGTTCCGGTGTTTGAATACGATTGTATCAACACTTGCCTCTGTTGTCTGGACTTGTTTTCTTGGTTTCTCTTCTGTTTGGAAAATAGGGAGGAGAACCTATTTATACAAGTCTTTTAGCCTAACCTTCGTATCTCGTGGAAGTGGAGAAAGTGGAGTGATGGAGTAGTGGAGTCGTGTGTTAGTGTCACACGACCAGTCTTGCCCACTTCTCCCATCATCACTAATCGTCCATGACTTCCTGACACGTTCTTGTGATGGCGCATTGCGCGCCGCACGCTGTAAACCGCCAGACCAATACCCCAGTATGTATCCCCCAGTTTGTGACATGATTGATGTCTCGAGTGTGTGGATCGTGGAACCCACAGAAAGTAGCATGTAATGCTAAATTGAATAACCGCCGTTATTCGGGAGGTCGATACTTGTGAAGTATCGTGTGTATTTTATGCAGGTACTGCATCATGGTGTGGTAAAGTGACGGGTGGTGATCACCAAGATGCCTTACTGACCAATTAACTCCTGACCAGGGTTTATAACCAAGCCGGTGAAGTTGGACGGACGAGATGATCTTTGAGACACTCATCTGCGACCGTTGATGAAATTAGGGTTTTAGAGGAGGTGCGCAAGCATCCCTCTTCAGCCTGGTCGAATCCAAGCTTGGGATACGATTTTGGCCAGACCGATCGTACATGTGTGTAGACGGCATGACGGTGTAGGCGCATATACCCCATTACCTCACGAAAGTATGATCTGGGCCACTCAATTCGTCCGGTGAAGTTGAGTGGTCGAGATCAATTTGTGACATAAAACTCGTGCCGCAAGAGCCGCACATCATGCCATCTTCAGGCGCGCGTTCCAAGACAACCAATTCTTGGTCGGTCTTGGCCGATCGGTCTGGAGTGTAGGTGGTAGGCTGGAGTTCACGCCTATACCTGACTGTCCCATGAAAACGTGATCTAAGCCACTCAAATCGTCCGGTGAAGTTGAGTGGTCGAGATCAGTTTGCAGTTTGGGAAGTGTGACCACGCTAGTTTGGACGCGCGTTTTGGGATAGCCAGGCATGATATGCTTTGGCCGATCAGGTGAGGGGATAGACGGGCCCACGGTGGTCATCTTTGGTATGGCGGACTGCTTAATCTAATCTCGAACCTTTCATTCGTGCCGGAGAAAATGGACGCTCGTGATGTTTAAAACCCTAATTTTGAGTTTCACGGCCGTGCGTCATGCTCTGTTCGGGCGCACGAATTGGGATGACCAACCATGGTTGGTCCTGACCGATTGGTCAGGTATGTAGGCGGGCCCTCGGTGATTGTGTTGACATGCTCTGGGCCCTTTGAATCTACATCTACACCCTCCATCTATACCTGCGAAGATGGATGGTTGAGACTGTTTTGCGACACATGTATGCCGCAAACCCTAATTTAGGGTTTTCCGTCCATACCGCTCTGGTTTGGACGTTTTGGCAAGCTATGCCAATCTTTTGGGGAGGCCGACCATGCGGGGGGTCCGCGTTGGTTCAGCAGATGAATATTTCATACCTGCTTGGGGGTTATGGAATTGATCCGGGCCATCCAATCATCTTTGGTGAGGTTGGATGAACGAGATCATATCCATCGATACGGACAGTCCGGATGCTCAATCGGGCTAGTTTAACACACCGAGAGTTCTCAATCGGGCTAGTATAACACACCGAGAGTTGCAGCCTGTACGGGTACTTCGTACATGCTTTCATTATAATGCTTGGAGGTTCGTGTTGCTCTGCTGAGAGCAACCCTCAGTCGTCATGCCGCACTGATAATGAGTACAGGAAATACAAGGCTGCTCACGCATTAATTAATAATGCTATAATTCACAGGGTATATGGGATTGTTGCTACATGCTCCAACCTGGATGAATTTCGTGTATTTAATTCACAGAATGGGATTGTTGCCACATGCTCCATTTTAGGTGAATTAGTAAAGTGAAGAAGTATTCAACACTTATTAATGGCTTTATCTTTTACAAGATGTTAGCGAATAATTTTCTGGTTTTTACAATTTTAACCTTAAATGAAAATCCACCATCAACATTAAGTCCCCTGCCTAGCACAGAATGGTTACACTATTATGGGGTAGGCATGAGATGGTGACATACATATGTGAGAAAGACGGGATAAAGGAAGTTTACCCAGAAGAGTATTGACCGACCGCTAGTTGTCCATGCCGTTGTGCTTGTATGGAATCCTTTGGTGGGACCGGTTGCCTTCTTTGGGTATTTGAATCAAAAGAGGAAACCAAATAAAAGAGGAATCCTTGTTCTATTGGGATTCTTCTAATTTTTTTTGTCTATAAAAGAGATCAACCCCCTTTTCTTTTTCTCACGAATTTTTTTTTTTTTTGTTTGGCTGCTCCCGTCCGCGACTACCACTGCTCCCGCCGACGCCGTCATTGTTGTTGCCGCCGGAGTCGCCGCCGTCCGTCCGTCCATTGCCGTAAAACCGCCCATTTTGCTAGAATTGATAGTAAAACCGCCCATTTTGCTAGAATTGTTTAGTTCCGCGAGCCCATGAATATGCCGTTTTTGCTTCTTCTTCCATCGTTGCATGCAAAACCTAGTTTCTTAGGTTGTAGCTTGGAGAGAAATTTGGCTTGAATTTCATGAACACAATTCTCATGAGAAAACCGTGTTATAATACGTGTATACGAATGCGGTCCCACCATGTGCATTTGATCCGAACGTGGGTCCAACCCACGCATGCTTGACTGAAAGTCGACCTCATACTAGCCTTGTGCCCGGACATGAAGCTTGAGTAATACCAGACTTGAAACCAATACCGGACTTGAAACCAATACCGGACATGAAACTTATACCGGACTTGAAACTTGAGTAATACCAGACTTGAAACCAATACCGGACTTGAAACCAATACCGGACTTGAAACATATACCGGACTTGAAACTTATACCAGTCTTGAAACCAATACTTAGGACTTGAAACTTATCTAGGACTTGAAACTTGAGCCGGTGCTTGGACCCAATCCCAGTCTTGTGCATTCCAACGTGAATGCGGTTGCACTCGTGTGTTTTTTTATACAGTGCCGACTCTGTCTTTATTGTAGAATGAAGAAAAGAACTCTGTTGATATGTCTTCGGAGATAATCTTTGGTGTCAAGTCGGGAAGTGTTGACAGCTTCAAAGATATGCCGAACATTCTTGATGAGTTGTTCACCTTGTCTTTTCCAAACATTAGGAAACATCCCTCTCACAGGATAGTCCTGCTTTCTGATTCAGAAAATATGGAAGCTGATCCATCTTCTTCTTTGGCACTTGTGATGAGGTTCTGTCTTCGAAGAAATGAATATCCGCCTTCTCCTATTGACTTCAAGACTTGTCATACTCCGCTGGCTTCTTATGAAGGATGGATGAGGCGCATGTTGAATAATAAGGACATTAAATCCAGTTTGACCAAAGCGCAAATCCTCAATGCAGTCATGGCATCTGCTACTCTTGAAATTAAGAAAGATGATGCAGGCTTGATTACTTTCATTTCTCGGTGGCGCCCTTCTACTCATACAGCTATATCTAGATGGAGAGAGATGACTATTACTCTGGAAAGCGTAGCTGCATTGATGAACCCGCCTGTCGCCGAGAATCTTCATTATGAGCTTTCGACACGAAACAACGTGATTATGATACTATACTCCAAAGGTGGCGGTCGACGATCTGGACAAGGAGGAGAAAAAAGATACAAGATGCTTTTACACCTGGTGGGTATCGAATGGTCTCCTGTAGACCCAGGCCGGATCGGGGAGTTGGAAAACGAGCTCGAGCGTGATTGCATTCTGTCTTTGTGGCTATCCAGAGATGTATATGATGACGGTTACGGAAAGAAAACCATAAGGGGTGTTCTGGTTAAGATTGCTATAAAGCTAGCAAAAGGCGAAGTTCTTCCCTTAGGTGCCTTGTTCCTTGGATGTTGTATTCTCATCCGGACGCCTTTAGCAATGGATATGCATGTTTCTAACGGGTACAAGAAGGTAGAGTCGTATGTCCACTTCGCTTTTCTTCAGGCATTCTTGTGGGAACATTTCAAAAGTTATGCTCATGTTCCTGCACCTTCGCTCAGCAATTTGTATGGTGGCTCGAGAATACTTCGTTGGCGAGAGGAGGCGTCCCGGGACCAGGTGCGAAACTCGTGGATATCTTTGATAATGTGTATTCTATAAATTTCCGTCCATGGGGCCGACCCACCCTTCCATTGTTCAGCCAAAGACTTTTGCTATTGCTTCGACAGTCCCGATCTTTGTGTTGCGACCGATGCCGAGACTGTGAAATTTGGAGAACTTATTTATCTCGCACAATTTGCATTAAAGGATATATCCCGTCTCTATTCAACGAAGCTCTTTCGTGACTCCGTACAACATTGACAGGGCTGCTCGTCAAATGGGATTTGACCAGGGTGTTCCCTTTATTCGTCCTTCGGAGGTTTCGAAAGAACTTCTCCCGGTTATCTTTGATGCTGACATATTCTTGGCATCGCAAAGTCTTCCCTTCTGGCCTATTGGGAGAAACTCAGTGGTAACCGACAAGTATAAGGAATTTTGGAGGAAGCAACTGTTGGTTTTCCAAGAATTCTCGGAGGATGTTGTGACAGATTCCCGTGGTGAGCCATCTTCTGACGTCCTGAAGAAGCATTTCCGGTTGAAGCCACTTCCAGCCAAATGAACCAGAGCTGAGGATTGCAGTCCCCAAGCAGGAGAGAGATCTAAGAGGCAGGCATGTGGTTTGGTGATCCTCAATTCCTCCAATATGCAGCTATTTAAATCTCTTTCTGTTGACTCCTTCATTTCTCCAGAGTGAATTCTTCTAAGAGTGATCCTTGCTTGAAATCAGGGAATTCCGAAAGAAAATGTCTTCACAAGGTTGGCGCGCATTCAGAATGAGAAGGCTGGTAATGTTGGACTTCATGTTGAGAAGTCTGGCGGTACTGATCTTCATCTCGAGAAGTCCAGCGAAACCGCTCCTTTTTCATACCATGGTGAGAGATGATGCAAGCTCGGTTGGACAAGGTGCCTCCCTAAGTAATCTCGTTGATGGGGCCGTGATGGAAATAATCACCCAGAGCGAAGTAGATATCGGGAGGAATGTAAGAGAGGTAGCATCCGCTATTGTTGAGGTGCCTCCCCTTGAAGAATGTTCTGAGCATGTTCCAATCAATAAAGTTGTCGTGGTGACTTCTTCCGAAAGATCTCCTGCAATTGACAAGACTCCTGTGATTGGTGAAGTATCGGTAATGCAGCCTGGAGCTTTGTTCGATCCTCCTTTCATTGTCCCTTATCCAGGTCATGTGTTGGTTGGAAGATTCAGTGTGCCAGCTCGGTTCGAAGAATTGTACACGACGATATGGGAGAAACACGGCCACATTGCTACCACTACGAAGCTCAAAAGTCGTCTTGCATTGGTCAACCGCGTTCAGGAGGCTTTATTTTATATCCCCGGGATGAGCGTCACAACTGGTCGAACAGTTTCTGAGGAGATGATTAAAGACTGGAAGTGCCATCGAGATGTGTTTGTGCAGTACGACTTCAATGCTCCTTGGTTCCTCAAAGGGTTCTCCGAGATTCAGGAGCTCCAGAAATTACAAGATGAAGTCCCTTCTGCAGAATGTGTTACTCGCCAGGAAGAAGAGGTCGAAAAGTTGTCTGAGGAGTTGAAGTTGAAGCAGGCTGTACTTCAAAGGATGAAAGTCGCTCTTGCCCAGAAGTACAAGCTGCTGCTGAAGGACTTTCCTTGAAGGATTCGTGCCATATACTTGTCTCTTCTTTTAGATGTTTTTCTTTTTGAGTGATAGTGAGGATTTCCTTTCGTAATTTGACTTAGGTTTTGAATTAATAGGTAATTGAATTGGTTTATTTTGAGATAGTTTTGTGAATAACTTTTCTGAAAGAGGTTATTTTAAATGGAATTTGCATCTTGGTCATGAGTGGTTGCACATGTCATATGAAATTGCAAATGTCGCATAAAAGGGAAGTATGAATGGAAACAAACATGGCATTTGATCATTGAGCCTCTTTCTCTATGTGCGGGATGCCAAGTCCCCAGTGAATTCTAAAACTATCTTTCTTGCAAAATTGTCGAGTAGAACTTATTTGCTTTTGAAGCCTTACTTGTATCAAACCGAAGTAGCCTCTCTAAGGAAATCGTCCGCATTAATCTCCCAGATAGGGAAAGCTATTCCTCTGAATTAAGCTTCTTCTGAACAATGCGTTTCAAAGTGTTGCATTCACTGGTAGGGTGGTGAAGGAACCGGTGGAAATGACAATACCTCGGGTCCATTACTTCTTGATCAGTTGGTGGACGCCATACAGGAGGTAGCTCCACCTCTCTGTTTCGTACCCGCGCCTCCAGCAACTCCAAAATCTTTTCCGTTGGGAACGGAAAGTGTAGGTACTTCGGGTCTAGCTCTTCCTACGTTCGTGGGCGTCGTGGGTCTCTACATGGTTTCGATGTGGAGCACGTTTCGGAGATGAAGTTGGAAGACTTGTGAGTGCCATCATATCTGCGGATCGCTTGCCTGGTGTTGATGGTGGAATTTCATTTAAGGTTAAAATTGTAAAAGCGAGAAAACTATGCCCGACATCTTGTAAAAGATAAGGCCATCAATAAGTGTTGGATACTTCCTCACTTAATTCACCTAGAATGGAGCATGTGGCAACAATCCCATTCTGTGAATACATGAAATTCATCGAGGTTGGAGCATGTAGCAACAATCCCATATACCCCTGTGAATTTCTAGCATTATTAATTAATGCGCAATCAGCCTTGTATTTCTGTACTCATTATCGGTGCGGCATGACGATCGAGTGTTGCTCTTACGAGCAACACGAACCTCTAAGCATTATAATGAAACCATGTACGAAATACCCGTACAGGCTGCCTCTCGGTGTGTTATACTAGCCCGATTGAGCCCCTCTTGGTGTGTTATACTAGCCCGATTGAGCATCCGGACTGACTGTATCAGTCCGTATATGATCACAGTCATCCAACTCCACAAGCATGATTGGATGACCCAGATCAATTCCATCACCCCCAAGCAGGTATGGAATATCCACTGCCGAACCAACGCGGACCCCGCATGGTCGGCCTCCCTCCAGAATTGGCCTAGCTTGCCAAAACGTCCAAACCATAGCAAAGATGGGCGGAAAACCCTAAAATTAGGGTTTGCGGCATATTACATGTGTCGCAAAACAGTCTCAACCATCCATCTTCGCAGGTATAGATGGAGGGTGTAGATGTAGATTCAAAGGGCCCGGAGCATGTCAACACAATCACCGTGGGCCCGCCTACATACTTGACCAATCGGTCAGGACCAACCATGGTTGGTTATCCCAATTCGTACGCCGAATGAAGCATTGACGCACGGCCTTAAAACCCAAAATTAGGGTTTTGAGCATCACGAGCGTCCATCTTCTCTGTACGAATGGAGGGTCCAAGATTAGATTAGCAGTCCGGCCATACCAAAGATGACTACCGTGGACCCATATATCCCCTCACCCGATCGGCCAAGGCATATCACGCCCGGTCATTCCAAGACGCGCGCCCAAACTAGCGTGGTCGCACCTCCCAAACCGCAACCGATCTCGACCGCTCAACTTCGCCGGACGATTTGGATGGCTCGGATCACGTTTTCATGGGATATTCGGGTATAGGCGTGAACACCAGCCTACCACCTTCACACTGCAGACCAATCGGCCAAGACCGACCAAGATTGGTCATCTTCGAACGTGCGCCCGAAGTGGGCATGACGCGCGGCTCTTGCGGACTTGGTTTCTGTCACAAATTGATCACGACCACTCAACTTCACCGGACGAGAATGAGTGGCCCAGATCATACTTTCGTGAGGTAATGGGTATAGGCGCCTACACCGTCATGTTGTCTACACACATGCACGGTCGGCCTTGTCAAAATTGTATCCCATGCTTGGTTTCGACCAAGCTGAAGAGTGATGCTTGCGCACCTCTTCAAAAACCTTAATTCATTAACGGACGCAGATGAGTGTCTCAAAGAACATCTCGTCCGTTCAACTTCACCAGCTTGGTTATACAACCCTGGTCAGGAGTTAATTGGTCAAGTAAGGCGTCATGGTAATCACCACCCATCACTCTACCACACCAGGATGCAAGCACTGCATAAAATACACATGATACTTCACAAGTATCAACTTCCTGAATAATGCAGTTATTCAATTTAGCATTACATGCTACCTTTCGTGGACCTACGATCCACACATTCCCGACATCAATCATGTCACAAACTGGGGGGATACATATTGGGGTATTGGTCTGGCGGTTTACAGCGTGCAGCGTGCAACGCGCCATCACAAGAACGTGTTAGGAAGTTATGGACGGTTAGCGGTGACAGGAGAAGTGGGCAAGACTGATCGTGTAACACTGACACACAACTCCACTACTCCATCACTCCACTTCCTCCACTTCCCACGAGAGACGTGAATAAGGCTCAATGACTTGTATAAATAGGTTCTCCTCCCTATTTCCACGAAAAAGAGCAAGTCCAGACAAAAAACAGAAACCAAGTGCTAATACAAAACACCGAAACTGATAGCTTGCATCCTGTAAGCCGGTTCAGCTTTCTGTTACAAGTCATAAGCAAGCCAACACCTTCACAATCTCAACACCTTCTTCGCTTCCCTCCCTAAGATCAACCCCATCTCCTTCACTTTGTGACCGAAACAAGTCTGGAACGGCCATTTCTTGGTTTAGGCCGGACTTGCACAGATTGATTTCCGAATCTACAAGCACTCATCGCGCAGTGCATTTGTTTAGGGGTTTAGATTCATTCCTCATCCACACACCCCAAATTACCAAATCCGGCAGGAATAGTTTTCACCCATAAATAATTGGCGACCACAGCGGGAGGTTGATCTCTCGGTTGTAAAGTCAATTTCTTCAAATTCGATTCAATTTTATCAATTTCAAAAAGGGTAGACCTTAGAATAAATTCAATCAACAATTCATTTCAAGATGGTGGAATTAAGGTCCTGGATCGGCAATCAATTCGATGGAGCTAGTGTGGATAACAATCCCGGTGTCGAAGTACACAATCGGTGGAGCCACCATGGTCAATACATCTCGTGGAGCCGTCACTTCTACCATCGGCACCAGCAGAAAGCAGGAAATATTCCAGTAAATGTAACACCTCCCATCACAGAGTGAGCCAGAGAAGCCGCAAACCCCGGCATCTCCTCAAGTGTAACACCTCCGGTAGTTACCAGAGCAACAACTTTCACTCCTTCATCAGGACGAGGAGTCGGAGGCACAAGAGGAGGGACACCGTCTATTACCATTGCAGACTTGATGGAGAAACAAGAAGTTCTTGCTAAGACTCAAACGGATATGGCCGCAACTCAGAAAGAGGTACTCACTTTCCTTAAAACTTTGACCGAACGATTGCCGCAAGATTCACGGCAACCCTTGGAGTCGGCAAGAGATGCATTCAATACACCCGGAGCAGGCGTTTCCACTCGGACCCACATGAATGAAGAAACTCGTGTTGCTCCTGAGTGCCAAAGGGAGAGGGACCAGCCTTCCAACTGCATTACACGTGAGGATCTAGAACGACTTCTCCAAAATCGAGGAAAAGGGGACCGAACGGATGTACACCAACATCAGCCACCGTACCCTCAAGATGTACAGCGAATTCCTCTTCCAAGAGGTTACACCTCTCCCCAGTTCTTCCTCTACGACGGTACTGGTAATGCTCGTGAACACGTCTCTCGATTCTTGGAATCCTTGGGGGAACATGAATACAATCATGTTCTGCGCCTGAAAGAATTCTCGAAATCACTTACGGGGAGGGCGTACACCTGGTACAACAACATCGCGCCTAACAAAGATATCCAATTGGAGCGAGATGGTCGGTGCTTTCTACTGTAAAGTATTTCTTCGTGTACGAACAAATCACCTTTTCGGATCTAGGAAGAATTCTTCAGCGGAACAACGAGCATCCTAACGACTTCGTCAAAAGGTTCAGAACCCAAGCGCTGGATTATCACGACCCGAATGTCACCGAACGACAATTGGTGGAGTTGTGCATCAACGGGATAATACCCATATACCGCGCTCTATTAGAGAATCTGGGCTTTCAAACGTTCTCTAACTCCATGAAGTCGCGCAAGCGTTCAAAGAACAATTGCACCAGCGTTGCTAGAAAGAACCAGAGTCGTTCGAAGTGAAGATTCACGTGAAAGTCGAGGGAGCAGGCGCCTCACGAACAAGCAATACAACACTGGTCCTTCTGTGAGTCTAGTGTGCGGAGGAGAAGAAAGGAAAGATCCAGTGACGGAACAACAAACCAAGCGGACATCCCCGGCACACAAGACTTCGTCTCGGAAAGGAGCGGACAAAGCTCCTGCACAAGACGCCGAAGATATAGGTTTTCCTTTCCCCATGAATGAAGTGATAGAACTCTTGGAAGCATGGATCCAAGACGATGCCGTCAAGCTGCCTCCTATCAGGCGTCCTCCAACTGAGAAACACATGGCAGATCCCAAATCTTTGTTACTACCATGATTCGTACATCATCCAACCAAAGATTGTAACAGTTTGAAACAAATATTCGGGGAAAAGATAGAGACATGGGAACTCCGGCCTTGGAAACGAAGGTGTTCGTAGAGACCCTATCCCTATCAGGAACTCCATGATTTCTGGGGATTCTGTTCGCAAGACTGTACAATCTATGATGGAGCACTTGTGTGAAATCCTATACTTCTCCAAAGGGCAGCGTCAAGACATATTTACGGCCCTCAACCACGTTGTGTCAGGCAGGCGTTTGTATCCAGAAGCAGTCCAGGAACCCCAGCCTTTCCTGAAGGACGCGGGCAAGGGAGACTGGGGACTCCTAACTGTCACTCGTTTGAGAGACATTGAGTTCGATAGCGCTTTGATTGATACGGCTTCCGAATTTAACATCATTACTGTCAAGACCTTGAGAGCGGCAAAGATTTCAAAGCAGGAAGCTACTTGTCACCCAAATGTGATTAAAGATTCAGAAGGAAAACTCAGAGATGCATATGGATATATCGATCTCAAAGTCAAATTGGGGGATGCCTCGACACAAGCAAAGTTCTACATAGTCAAAGATCATCCCAACTACGACATGATCCTAGGACGCTCTTGGATGCACGGCAACAAAGCCATACTAGAAGTCTGTCCTCTACCGGTTTCGATACCTGAAAGAATCTCCAACATGCCTTCTGGACCTCGATGGTGTCTGCATGCCGCACCAAAGCAGCTTGCCAATACGACACAACTTCCGGGAGAGAGCTGTCAACACACTTGAAAGGTTCCGATCTCAAGTAAGTCTCGTCACGCAACCCTCTTTACGACTGCCCGCCCCTCATTCGACAAGTCTGGGACTGGCTCCAACCAACAAACCAACCTTGGCTAAGAGATGCGAATGGGAGGATGGACCTTTCAAGCTTTATCAGAGTCTAGAAGCTGTCTCGATCAAAGACGACAAAACCAAGACCCCGACGTCAACACGCCCAAACCCATTTGGAATTAGGGACTTAGTAACGAAGACAACCGCATTCAAGGTCGGAAGCATTACATTGAGAATGGATACCTCACCCAATTCAGCCACCGAGAAGGAGGATGAACCATACTGTAGCGAGATGTCATCCTAAAGGCGGATCCGCAAACTCATCAACGCCCGACAAACTAGAAGGCGTAACAATTCACTCACGATGGCTCAAACCCTACCGTACCTAAGACGCTGTGCTATCACTTTCCAAAGATCCTATACACTTTAAAACGTTGTGCTACTTCCTCAGCGTGTTTCCCTTTACAATTCCACATCATATTTGTAATTCCTCTAGAGAATGATTGCAATACTTGCATTCATAATCAAGGTTTCAATTTTCGATTTTCAAATTAATTGAGGTGTTATTTCCACCTGAGAACCTCTTTACTCCTAAAGACACAAAGCCCATCCTAAATCAACCCACTAGAGCAGGTCAGGAAAGAAACCCTAAACAAAAAACATCCTGAAAAGAGTTGAGGGAAAAGATATGTGCGGGAAGGGAAGAAGCTTTGAGCCATTCACCCCAGCAAGGCCAGGAAGATTTTGCATCAGGAACACAGTTGCAGTCTTGACAAAGGGTCTTGAAAACCTTGAACTCGGCTGCCACTGAATACAAGGAAGATGTTCAAATGTACGGAATATACTTGGAAAGCGGAAAAAGAAGAAAAGAGGTTTTAGTCGTCAAGAGGATCGACATCGCTCGCACCATGGGTTCCCGCTTCAGCGCCATCACCGTTGATGCTTCTCCTTCGAATCTACCTCAAATTCTGCATCAGACATCTCCGCAGCAGCACACTCCATCCCAACATCATCAGCGGGAGCATTAAAGAGCGCATCAACATTAGGAGTCGTACCAATTGCTTTCAGATGTTCAGGTTCCTCTGTGTCGGAGTCAAGAATTATCACGCCGTCCTGGATTGGGTAATCACACTTATCTTCATTCAGAGGATGTTTATGCTCAACCCTCCGCCTCTTCAACCGCGCTGCATATCTCTCTGGCTCTTGCGCTTACCAAGATTTGCAACGCTTCCTCGCGCCTCCACCGCTCCTCCATGTCAATCGCAGCTGAAAGCGCACAAATGCGTCCCCTGGCAATACGCAGGTGCAGGATAGACATCCCCTGTATAGCACGGCCGACTTCACGAAGTGGAAGATCAATCTTAGCCATTACTTCTTCATGCGCATGGGTTTCGGGCTTGTCAACTTGAAGCTTCTTTTCTCGGAGAAGCGATGAATGATCGTCCACCACTTCCATGATAAACTGCAAAGGAGAAGAGGTTATGAGCACACAAAAAAAAATCATCAATCAATCAATCGATCAGCTTAATCAGAGATCGAGATAAGTGCGGAGCAAGACTCGAGATATAGAATAAATGACTGCGTGAGATGATTCTTTATAATCTCGCAAGTCGAAAGAATCCCGAGGAGAAAAGAAGTCTTTACTTACCACCTATAAAGGCTACCAATTCGGGATAACAATCAACGATGCTTATCGATACATCCGAGGAAAGTTGTATGTGATGAAAGGAGTACACCGACCCAAGGAAGGGACCAAGCTCGGATATACACAAGGGGAACCAAAGCGACTCACCGGATCAAGTCCTACTTCCTTCACAACTTCGATCAGACCAACCAGTTCCAGGGCAACGCCTGACGATGTCGGCCTATCCGGTAAATATACATTCACCTTAGCTTGGTCATTTCAATGTACAAAATTTGTCACCATCTCATGCCTACCCCACAATAGTGTAACCATTATGTGCTAGGCAGGGGACTTAATGTTGATGGTGGAATTTCATTTAAGGTTAAAATTGTAAAAGTTTTAAAGCTATGCGCCGACATCTTGTAAAAGATAAGGCCATCAATAAGTGTTGGATACTCCTCACTTAATTCACCTAGAATGGAGCATGTGGCAACAATCCCATTCTCGTGAATACATGAAATTCATCCGGTTGGAGCATGTAGCAACAATCCCATATACCCTGTGAATTTCTAGCATTATTAATTAATGCGCAATCAGCCTTGTATTTCGTACTCATTATCGGTGCGGCATGACGGCGAGTGTTGCTCTTACTGGAGCAACACGAACCTCCAAGCATTATAATGAAACCATGTACGAAATACCCGTGACATGTGCCGACTCTCGGTGTGTTATACTAGCCCGATTGAGCATCCAGGACTGGCCAGTATCAGTCCGGATATGATCCTGATCATCCAACTCCACAAGCATGATTGGATGACCCGAGATCAATTCCATCACCCCCAAGCAGGTATGGAATATCCACTGCCGAACCAACGCGGACCCCGCATGGCCTGGCCTCCCTCCGATATTGGCCTAGCTTGCCAAAATGTCCAAACCATAGCAGTATGGGCGGAAAACCCTAAAATTAGGGTTTGCGGCATATTACATGTGTCGCAAAACAGTCTCAACCATCCATCTTCGCAGGTATAGATGGAGGGTGTAGATGTAGATTCAAAGGGCCCGGAGCATGTCAACACAATCACCGTGGGCCGCCTACATATCTCGACCAATCGGTCAGGACCAACCATGGTTGGTTATCCCAATTCGTACGCCGAATGAAGCATTGACGCACGGCCTTAAAACCCAAAATTAGGGTTTTGAGCATCACGAGCGTCCATCTTCTCCGGTACGAATGGAGGGTCCAAGATTAGATTAAGTAGGTCCGGTCATACCAGCATGACCACCGTGGACCCATCTATCCCCTCACCCGATCGGCCAAGGCATATCATGCCTGGTCATTCCAAGACGCGCGCCCAAGCCAGCGTGGTCGCACCTCCCAAACCGCAAACTGATCTCGACCGCTCAACTTCGCCGGACGATTTGGATGGCTCAGATCACGTTTTCATGGGATATTCAGGTATAGGCGTGAACACCAGCCTACCACCTTCACACCAGACCAATCGGCCAAGACCGACCAAGATTGGTCATCTTGGAAACGTGCGCCCGAAGTGGGCATGACGCGCGGCTCTTGCGGCCCGGTTTCTGTCACACAATTGATCACGACCACTCAACTTCACCGGACGAATTGAGTGACCCAGATCACACTTTCGTGAGGTAATGGGTATAGGCGCCTACACCGTCATGTTGTCTACACACATGAACGGTCGGCCTTGTCAAAATTATATCCCATGCTTGGTTTCGACCAAAGTCAAGAGTGATGCTTGCGCACCTCTTCAAAAACCTTAATTCATTAACGGTCGCAGATGAGTGTCTCAAAGAACATCTCGTCCGTTCAACTTCACCTGACTTGGTTATACAACCCCTGGTCGGGAGTTAATTGGTCAAGTGAGGCGTCATGGTAATCACCACCCATCACTCTACCACACCAGGATGCAGACTGCATAAAATACACATGATACTTCACAAGTATCAACTTCCGAAAAATGCGGTTATTCAATTTAGCATTACATGCTACCTTTCGTGGACCTACGATCCACACATTCCAGACATCAATCATGTCACAAACTGGGGGGATACATATTGGGGTATTGGTCTGGCGGTTTACAGCGTGCGGCGTGCAACGCGCCATCACAAGAACGTGTTAGGAAGTTATGGACGGTTAGCGGTGACAGGAGAAGTGGGCAAGACTGATCGTGTAACACTGACACACAACTCCACTACTCCATCACTCCACTTCCTCCACTTCCCACGAGAGATGTGAATAAGGCTCAATGACTTGTATAAATAGGTTCTCCTCCCTATTTCCACGAAAAAGAGCAAGTCCAGACAAAAAACAAAAACCAAGTGCTAATACAAAATAATTTAATCGATAGCTTGCATCCCGTAGTTTCTGTTCAGCTTTCTGTTACAAGTCATAAGCAAGCCAACACCTTCACAATCTCAACACCTTCTTCGCTTCCCTCCCTAAGATCAACTCCATCTCCTTCACTTTGTGACCGAAACAAGTCTGGAACGGCCATTTCTTGGTTTAGGCCGGACTTGCACAGATTGATTTCCGAATCTACAAGCACTCATCGTGCAATGCATTTGTTTAGGGGTTTAGATTCATTCCTCATCCACACACCCCAAATTACCAAATCCGGCAGGAATAGTTTTCACCCATAAACACCTGGGTAAAGGGATGTGGAAGGTGTCGTAATATCACTGCCGAGTGATCGAATTGAACGCTCCCATCCTCTGTGTTCACGTATTCCTTGATTGATCTCTCCTTCCTCAAGCATTTCTTCGCTTGGTTGACAGGTCGATGCGGATTAGACAGTCTTCTGGGCTTCAACAAGAGTCTTGAGATATAAATATTCTAGCAGGGCTCCGTAGGCTGTAGGCTCCCTTTTTTATCCGCGGACGTTGTAGTACTCAGGACAAGTCTTTTCCTCTGTGGAGCCTCGAGTCTTCATTGCTGGCTGGACCATGTTGTTCATCCTTCCTGAGTCTCCTGCGATTACGCGCTCTTTTGCTTCTCCACCGGTAAAAGTGTGACCCCTGGTTAAGGATCCAACGTTTCTCGCAATGTCTGAGTAGATGTCCTGCCGACCCTCCTTGTAATTGTCTTTGTAATATCATTCAAAAGGCGGAATGTTTCGCTCTCGTCTTCTAGCGATACCATCTTGATTTGCCAAGACATCTTCCAAGATTCTAGCTATACTTCCCATAGTATCCGAACCACCTGTGGTTTCCCCCTGGTGAGGATACATCGCGAGATGAAAACCGAAAAATTGAGAATTCATTTTTTTGCAAACCGAGATCAACCTCCCACTGGGTCGCCAATTGTTTATGGGTGAAAACTATTTCTGCCGGTTTTGGTAATTTGGGGTGTGTGGATGAGAAATGAGTCTAAACCTTAAACAAATGCACTGCGCGGTGAGTGCTTGTAAATTCGAGAGATCAATCTATGCAAGTCCGGCCTAAACCAAGAAATGGCCGTTCCAGACATGTTTCGGTCGCAAAGTGAAGGAGATAGGGTTGATCTTAGGGAGGAAAGCGAAGAAGGTGTTGAGAATGTAAAGGTGTTGGCTATGAATGACTTGTATCAGAAAGCTGAACTGGGCTTGCGTGGTGTAGGCTATCAGTTTCGGTGTTTGAATACGATTGTATCAACACTTGCCTCTGTTGTCTGGACTTGTTTTCTTGTTTTCTCTTCTGTTTGGAAAATAGGGAGGAGAACCTATTTATACAAGTCTTTTAGCCTAACCTTCATATCTCGTGGAAGTGCAGAAAGTGGAGTGATGGAGTAGTGGAGTCGTGTGTTAGTGTCACACGACCAGTCTTGCCCACTTCTCCCATCATCACTAACCGTCCATGACTTCCTGACACGTTCTTGTGATGGCGCATTGCGCGCTGTACGTTGTAAACCGCCAGACCAATACCCTAGTATGTATCCCCCAGTTTGTGACATGATTGATGTCTCGAGTGTGTGGATCGTGGAACCCACAGAAAGTAGCATGTAATGCTAAATTGAATAATTGGCGTTATTCAGGAGGTCGATACTTGTGAAGTATCGTGTGTATTTTATGCAGTCTCGCATCATGGTGTGGTAAAGTGACGGTGGTGATCACCAAGACGCCTTATCGACCAATTAACTCCGACCAGGTTGTATAACCAAGCCGGTGAAGTTTGATGGATGAGATGATCTTTGAGACACTCATCTGCGACCGTTGATGAAATTAGGGTTTTAGAGGAGGTGCGCAAGCATCCTCTTCAGCCTGGTCGAATCCAAGCTTGGGATACGATTTTGGACTGGCCGATCGTACATGCGTGTAGACGGCATGACGGTGTAGGCGCCTATACCCTATTACCTCACGAAAGTATGATCTGGGCCACTTAATTCGTCCGGTGAAGTTGAGTGGTCGATATCAATTTGTGACAAAAACTAGTGCCGCAAGAGCCGCACATCATGCCATCTTCAGCGCGCGTTCCAAGACAACCAATTCTTGGCCTCGGTCTTGGCCGATCGGTCCGGAGTGTAGGTGGTAGGTCGGGTGTTCACGCCTATACCCGATCGGGTCTCCATGAAAACGTGATCTAAGCCACTCAAATCGTCCGGTGAAGTTGAGTGGTCGAGATCGGCCTGCGATTTGGGAAGTGTGACCACGCTAGTTTGGACGCGTTTTGGGATAGCTGGGCATGATATGCTTTGGCCGATCAGTGAGAGGATAGACGGTCCCACGGTGATCATGATGGTATGGCCGGACCTGCTTAATCTAATCTCGAACCTTTCATTCGTGCCGGAGAAAATGGACGCTCGTGATGTTTAAAACCCTAATTTTGAGTTTCACGGCCGTGTGTCATGCTCTGTTCGGGCGCACGAATTGGGATGACCAACCATGGTTGGTCCTGACCGATTGGTCAGGTATGTAGGCGGGCCCTCGGTGATTGTGTTGACATGCTCTGGGCCCTTTGAATCTACATCTACACCCTCCATCTATACCTGCGAAGATGGATGGTTGAGACTGTTTTGCGACACATGTAATATGCCGCAAACCCTAATTTAGGGTTTTCCGTCCATACCGCTCTGGTTTGGACGTTTTGGCAAGCTATGCCAATCTTTTGGGGAGGCCGACCATGCGGGTCCGTATTGGTTCTGGCAGCTGAATATTCCATACCGCTTGGGGGTTATGGAATTGATCCGGGCCATCCAATCATGCCTGGTGAGGTTGGATGAACAAGATCATATCCGGACCGACACGGACAAGTCCGGATGCTCAATCAATCGGCTAGTATAACACACCGAGAGTTGCAACTGACGGTACTTCGTACATGCTTTCATTATAATGCTTGAGGTTCGTATTTTGCTCGAGAGCAACACTCAGTCGTCATGCCGCACTGATAATGAGTACAGGAAATACAAGGCTGCTCACGCATTAATTAATAATGCTATAAATTCACAGGGTATATGGGATTGTTGCTACATGCTCCAACCTGGATGAATTTCGTGTATTTAATTCACAGAATGGGATTGTTGCCACATGCTCCATTCTATGTGAATTAGTAAAGTGAAGAAGTATTCAACACTTATTAATGGCTTTATCTTTTACAAGATGTTAGCGCATAATTTTCTGGTTTTTACAATTTTAACCTTAAATGAAAATCCACCATCAACAATAGACTTTCCAAGTGATAGATTAGTTTAAGTCTCCACATACCTTTTGTCGATAAAGTTCCACAAGCTCCCCTTAGTAGTTCTTCGTCTTCAAATGATGAACGTCGTGAAGTCTAAGCTCAACGACACAATCTATGTCCTAGTCCGAGACATCTATAAATAGAAATCAAGACTTATAGTTTTGATCACTAACATTGACAAACATGCTTGAGATAGCAACGCATGCGAGTTCGACCGAAGTGCTCTAACAATCTCCCACTTTGTCAATTTAAGTGACAAAATTATCAATAAATATGGATTACAAAATAAATAAAAAATTTGTAGCTTCTCATCCCAATGCTTGATCTCCTTGGCATCTTCAACACGGCTCAAAAACTTCGTCACTTCCAAGTACTCCATGATTCTAAACGTGTTCAACTCAAAGATCATAGTTGTTGAAGATCCGTAACGATAACAATGAGAAAACAAATGCTCTCAATCATTGTTATACAGTGTCATAGTATTGTTACACAACATCAAAGTTCAATTGTATCACAACTTTGACAACAATACTATGGTGATATGTATCACTCCCCTTAGTCAATACTTCATCTCAACATGAAAACCACTCCCCCTTACATAATGATTAGTAAACCATATGTATTTATAGTATGAAACTACACATTAATTCTCCCCCTTTTGTCAATATAAATTGGCAAAGGTACGAAAACTAGTGGGATCCTCATGAAATTTCATAGAGATACTTCATGACCAAAAGAGAATAACATACCAGCTTATTTAGATGCAATCATAAAGCCGAAGCTAAATGCATTCATCAAGGAGTTTATAAAGATACAAGATAACCCCTATAATATTCCCACCGCACTCCCCACAAAGATTTGGCAATTAAGCACAAGTTCAATTAAGAACTCTCCCCCATAATATGTCATTCCCGAAAGATCACAACAAAGGCGACCTTGCTTTTACAAGAAAAGAAGGATTTCTTTGGATATAACCAAATCACATGAAAACATGGATTTGAATCCAAAAATCTCAATTGAATCAACCACCAAAATGATCAACTCAATTGGTCATGCTCGACATAAGAGAACTTACGGAGCAACACAGCATTTGCACAAAAATGTGGATCGGAGATCGGCCAATACTGCAGAATACACAAGGATTCATTCTATTTTCCATCACTATTTGCACAATGACATATAATAGACATAATCCTTGTAAAGAAAAGTTCATCCTTTCTTTCATCAAAAAATGACATAAAAGGCATTAACTTTTGTTAGTCAAAAGTTCATTCTATCTTTTATCAATACTTTCATACCGACATAATAGAGATAACTTTTGAACAAGTATGGGACAGTTATAAAGTTCACAGACGTAAACAACATATCCCATAACAATTTGAAATATATAAAATCATAAAGATTAAAATTGCAAAAATCATCTTCCAAAAAACTTATAATTCAAACAAATAAATCTAAAAATATGAATATGAAAACGTTGGACATAGCTATGTGTACTCACAATAATGGCTATTCCAAACCCTAGTTATTCTTCTAAAAAACACAATAAATAAATTCTCATAAGAAGATTTACTAGACAAAATAAATAACAACTCTAAAACCAAAGAGCAATCACAAGTGATAATAAGAGTTAGGTATGGAAACTTCACTGGTTCCAAGTCCTTCAAGCTTGTGACAAGATGATGAATTGACAAGATCTTGACACGACATTGAGACGATCCTTAAGTCGTGTCTTTGATGAGTGCCAAATATTGCATATTTCTACATCTATTTATTGGCATTTTACTCATCTTTTGTGCTCAGAAATCAGATATTATCCCTGATTCTGTATTTTCTTTGTTTTCAAGAATAAATATTTGTACTAATTAATTTTGTGTTTTTAGGTATTAAATAAAGTTCGGAGAAACTGAGGAGCCAAAAGAGCAGAGAATTGGAGACAAGCATCTATGGAACAGAAAGCCAAAGCCCGCGCGCGCATCAGTTGAAACCCAACAAGGAGCAACCCATTTACAAGACATGGGCTTGAGCAGTCCAAGACCCGACCCGGATCCGAGCCCGCATCACTCTGAGCCGTTGAGATTTGATCCGGTTTCATCCTACGGCCGCATCGGCCTTCACATCGATCTCCCCTAGATCCTACGGTCGCTCCAACCTTCCCATCGACTTCTCGCTGCACCTGCTTCACACCACAACCACCAACACCCTTACCCATCGACCAAAACCCTATTCTCATTTTCACTTTCTCTTTCTTCCTCCTCCCCCCCGACCATGGCAGAGCAGCCATCATCTTCTCCTTCCTCAGCCACCAGCAGCGACAACAACAGCCGCAACAGCGCCGTCTCCGCCTCCTATTGCTCTCTAGCTATTTCTTAGCTTCTTCCCTAGGAGCTAAGTGAGAGATAGAAAGAAATAGGTTAGGGTTAGGTTAGCACAGTGAGGGGAAAATCAGAGTAATGAAGCCAGGGCCGAATTCACAGAAGAGACCACTGATTCAGAGAGTATGGGTGAGAGGGTATTTCTTAATTTCTGTTTTTGAAGTAAATTAGGGTTTTTAGTTCTTTGCATGTATAAATAGGTTTGATGTGTGTGTGAAAAACCTTATGCCTGGGCTAGCCAGTGCACCAACTTAGCTTTATTTGTTTGAATTACCTCTTTGAATGTTCTAATTTAATTATCCAGGGTGTTAATGAAACCCCTGAATTTCATGTCAAGCATATCTATTTTTGGTTGTGTTTTTGCTGAGTATAATATGATTAGGATTACTAATTAGTTGATGAAGCTTATGAGCCTGTGATGAGCTGTACTGTAAGAAGACAGCTCATACTAGGGGTTAGTTGGCAAAAATTGGTTAATGAACATCCAGTGTAGACCTTCATAAGAAGGTACAAGAACATAGCTTAAGATATATGGCATGGGCATGAGATTAGAGGTGGATTGATCACCCTGGTATTTTTCTAAAGTGTTACAATTTAGTTCTTTTGCCTTAGTTCACAAATACAAACAATTCCTAGTCGTATCGACAACACCAAAACATTTGTGTTACACTTGCTAGAATTCGGTAGAGAGTAAAGCCCTAGATCAACATAAGCATCCCATTTCCCGTGGATCGACCCGTATTTGCCCAGTTCTGCATTGTAGACACCGTGCACTTGCGGTTTAACATGTAGGCATCAAAATAAACCACTTCCCAAGCCTACCAAGTTTTTGGCGCCGCTGCCGGGGACTTGTTGTGTGCTGTGTTGATTATTGTCTTTCTTCACTGGATTTTGACCCCTATATATATGTTTGCATTGTTGTTTTAGCCCTTAATTAGTGTAACTTAGCTTATTATATCATTGCATTTAGCTGTTAGTTTTCTTTTTCTGCATTGCAACTTCTATTGCATATTGTTACTGTATCATTGCATTTCAGTTAATCTCTCTATTTCTGCATCTTTGCCTTGCATTCTCTTAGTGCATTACTACATTGTTAGATTTGTTAGTTCTCCTTTTTGTTCTTTAACTCATCTGTAGCTAGAGCTTAGTAAATTTCACTTTTAATTCTCGGCTGCATATTAGTTAGTGTAATTTCTAGCAGCTCATTTGCATCTTAGCTTTTTGATCTGAGCTATAAGCATCATTGCCCTGTAGCTTAGTGTCACTTGTAACTCTTGTTTTTTTTTGTCAGTCCAAATAAGCATAACAACTATTGCTTTTCCCTGTGTCAGTCCAAAATACTCTCAGTTGCTTATGCCAGTGTTAATGTTCATTCCCTTTGCTATAACCTGCACTTTATGAGAACTGAACTTCCCATCTGAGCAACAGGTATCCATATCCTCTGCTGAGCAAGCCCAAGGAGAAGAAGAAAAAGGCGCAGAACTCTAGTTTTGTAAAACCCTGAGCAACCCCTGCGACTTATAATGTGAGTGGTTCCTTGACCTCTGAATTACGCACATGCTAGCCGAGAATATTATGACATTGCGCTAAATTTGTATTGCATGAATCATCACAATGAGTCGTGTATACCCTGATTGCATGATAAAACCTTGCTAGGAATTACTCACACCTGAAATCTGTGCTTGTATGTTCTGTGACCTTAGCTTCCATCTTCGAGCTCGGCTCCAGCCCTCAGTCTGTTGAGCTTGAGGATGCTCTGTGAACACTAAGGTTAGCCAAACCTGTGATAACTTGTGTTGAATGCTAACCCTTGAAGAGTGGAGTCAACTGAACTAATTGCTTCTCCACTTTAAACCCTAGGCTTCAACAAACCCTGAGCTTACATGTTGATATCAACTACCCCAGTTGATTCCGATAACCCCTTGCATGCTCTACCCAGACAAAGCCACCTGTGCACATCACCCTGAATTTTTGCTTTTTCTTGTGCACCTGCCAGCCTGTACTGTGCATTGCTATTCTGAGCCTTCATTCAGCCCTATGCTCAGCTCCAGCCCCTGCTGCTGTTGAGCTTGAGTGCAGCCTGGTTAACCTAGGTAGTTGTAGCCGCAAACCCAAGGCCCGTGCTTTAACATGGTTCTTAGGTGTTCTGTCCTGTGAACCCTTGGCCTCGACAAGGCTTGTGTTCAACTCCAGCCCCTGCTGCTGTGAGTTTGAGCTACAACAAGTACAACCATCTTTGCTACAAACCCTGTTGACAGACCTGCTGTCAACTGAGCTTGTTGAGCCAAGTTGTGCATGCTCTATTCTGTTGAGCAACCTGAGACAGCTCATTTCCTCTACCCTGTGCACTCTCAAGTCTCCTGTGTACTTGCATTAGTGTGTCATCTGTTGTGTTTTGCTTAAATCTGTGTTAAAATCCGCATAACAAGAGCTGTCATGTGCATAAGCTGAGTTGTAACTTAGTCTCTCTAGCTTGCTGTCAACTGAACCAGTTGACCTAACAGCTCTGCACACACTGTGTCTGCATGCATAACCCCAACTAGTTGCTATCCTCTCGAGATGTGCAATTGCACCTTGGCTAATCGGTCTGCAACATTTGGCATCCATTTGCGCAAACCCCGAAAACTAGCTTTTGATGCAATTGAGCTTAGCCTCCCTGTCTTGACAAAACCATTGGTTGTTTGAGTGCTATTCTTGCTTGGTGTGTTATGGGTGTTTCTGTTTGAGTCTAAATTAATTGCCTGTGCATAACTGGCCAAGCAAAGTTGTGAAATCTCCAACAGCAAGCAACTCTTTGTGCTTAGGCCCAAGAATTGGTGTGTAAATTTTTGACATTTTGTGCCTAGTTCTGTGAGAAAGTGTGTCACCTTGTGTGCTTTCCCATGTGTGTTCATCTGCCAACCTAAGCTGAGCTGCTGGGCTACATACCCATAACAACCAAAGCCCACATAAACCAAAAACCAATAAACCAAATTGAAACCCACATAACTGGGCCGTACAACAACTGGGCTTTGCACCCCTTGGGCTTAGCTCCCCTATTTTGAGACATCATTTGTTATACATGCTTGATGTGTGCTAGGCTATGGTTGTTTCTTTTTGAGTTCACATTGAGTTGCTAGATCATGTCAGAATTTTGGTCTGCAACTGGGGATAAGAACAAATCCATTAGAGAGCTTGCTTACGAGCATGCTTCACAATATGAACCCCCCACAGACCATAGTAATTTTAGGGAATACTATGAACCTTCTCAGGGCCCTGACCTTGAATATTCATACCCTAATCATTATGAGCACATGTATCATCAACCACAGTGGGGAGATGAACAATTTTATACTCCCCCAACTCCTTGTATGCAATCACTAATGGATAAGCTCATAGAGCAAAACAATGATATACTTGGATGGAAAATGCATGATCATCCCTTCTCTAGTGAACCATGTGCACAAACATATAATGATCACTCATATGAAACATGCATACCCACTATTGAAGACTCTCCTTCAGCTGAACAGCTTTACTTGTTCTTAAGGATGAACCTGAGTCATTTACAAAATGTAGAAAGGGAGTATGCCCATAGTCAACCCACTAATGTTGAATATGAACCTCACCTGGAGGAAAATGAGTTGACTAAAAACTTCAATGCTGTTAATAGAGATGAGTATGCATATTACTCAGAGGATGAATATGATATGTATAAAGAGCATGTGTATGATGAAAATATAGTGGATACCTTTGGGTTCAGAGACGTTAAGCGTCTCTTCTGTGAACCCTATGAATTATACTTCTTCTAACATTCATACATACGATGTTGACTCTGAGTTTGGGTTTGTGCAATTCTTCAGTGAAAGTGAGCATGCTACACAACTTGTTTGTGACTTAAGAAAGGATGAATCTTCTGTTGACACTAATGTTCTTATGGATCATGATAGCATTTTTGTGTCTGATTCCCTGCCCATGTCACAATATGTAGCTTCTTCTGATTTGCCTATGCATGAGAGTGAAATTCTGGGTAATGATGATTATGACATGGAGATTGATGAATTGTTCTATGCAGGTGAACATGATTTACCTCTTTCTTATGACCTTAGGAAAGTGTGTGATGGTGCAAATGATCTTATACATGAAAACAACTTAGATGTACCTAATCTCTCTCCTAAGGCAGATTGAAACTCCTCCACCAAACCTAGGTGTAGTTTGTAACAAAATTGCAAAACCAACTTTTCTGAAAATGCCTAATTTAGGCCTAGAGCTTTGTGCTTCCCAAGTCCTCTTGGACTATTTTGCATCAAAGTATAACACCATTAAGGAGCCACAGTTGGAATGTGTATATCTGCCTGTTCTTAGCAAAACTCATTTTGAGTTAGACCTTTTGCATGATGTACCTTTAAAATTGCAAGATTTTGTGCTCAAGAACACATCTGTTGACAAGTTTAGGTTTGGGGGAAAATCATTCCCATATGCAGCCTTACTTGCGCTCTCATGTTATATTTGTGTAAGACTGTTGATGTTTCTGCATACCGTCTTTTGGGTTGATCCTCAACTCTTTAGATTGTTGGTATATGGTGAATTTTCATTGTATATAATCCAAAGAGTAGGACTTGTTAAATTTTTCTTTCTTGAATCGGTTGAGTCTTCTTGTGCATATATTGTGTTAATCCGATATGATCTCCACCGAGAATGTTGGATTCTAGCCTTGACTAATGAAGCTCTAACCTTGCTCCCGCCGACATCAGGTAATCTCTTCCCTTTTCTCTTATCAGCATAGTTCTCATGGTATGTGATTGTTTATTATCTGTTGAAACATTGAGGACAATGTTTGATTTAGGTTTGGGGGTACATTTGCATATAGAGTTTTTAGTCTTTTATTTCAAAAAAAAAAAAAGAACTCTTTGTAAATAAAAACCTCCAACTTTTAGAGATTTTAGAGTCACTAGCATGCTTCTAGCTATGTTTACATAGAGAGTCTGACCGAAATAACAGAACTTGGAAGTATTAGAGAACACAATCGGGTTTCTTAGTTGATTAGAGCGTTAAAGTTGGAGTTAACCATACTGGAGGGCGAATTAGGTGCTGTTTAGATATTCGGTAGTAGAATTGTGATCACCCATAGTGGAGACTACCCATTTTACATCAAGTGAGGCACCAACCTTCAATTTTTTGCAACTTTCTAGAAAATCTGTTAGGGTGTGTGTCGCCGTACGTCAATTCCGGGTAGGAATGGTGAGCTACCCAACTTCGCACCACTTTCAAAGACTATTTTTGATCTCTTGAGTGCTAATTCGTCAATCATGAGGGTGACGTTTAAAGATGAAAACTCCTTCTAAATACCGATTTGCAGTTAGCATCACTCTCTCTCTCAATCAACAGACCCATAGAAACACACCATCGTCAGCAAGCGGAGCAACATCAGAATATTTGAAGGAAAAGTTGAGATAGTCCAAGGTTACATGCAACAAAGAAAAAGAAGATGAGAATTAATGAAGTTTGTGAAAAAATGAGTTTTATTGTTTTATTTCAATTGTAAAAAAAAAAAAAAAAAAAAAAAATTAAGTTTTTGTAAAGTTCAGAAGTTCATCATCAGCTATTGAAGACCAAGAGTGAAGACGTTTCTATGAATCCGAGAGAGTGATATTAATTGCCGATCGGGTGAGAAGGTAAGTGAGTACTCCCATCCTTGCTAATGGTTGATTTCCTTTCTTAGAGATCATCGAAAAGATTCTTTTGTCCACATTCGTGGAGTCTCCGAAATTATTTCGGAAGGTTACCCTTCTTACCTACAACGTGTGCGGGATTTCTCTCTTTATTCGCTTGCACACATGAGAGACTAAAAAGCGATCTTTTTGAGTGCAATTTTCATAAAACCCTAATGGTGAGGCGTGAAGTCGAGGCTTATGATCACAATCGAATCCGAATTCTTTTATATGGTATGGTTACTTCTCGCTCAAAGACTTAAGGATGAGAATGCGTTCTTTGGTAGTTCTAACTTCTTGTTACTAGCATGCAGAAACTCTATATACTCATAGCTCCTTGGATGCTTGAGACTCTTTTACACTCGAAGTTGGAGAAAGTTTTGTGGGTACACCTCTGGCAAACCCTCACGAGACTACAACTCGTCCACTAGGGACACCTAGGGGTTTAAAGGCTTAGTGCATACGATAAATGCATTCGAGAGACTGCTGACGGGGTATAGTTAGAATTTCTTAATTTCTGTTTCACTTGAGGACAAGTAAAATTCAGGTTTGGGGGTATTTGATGAGTGCCAAATATTGCATATTTCTACATCTATTTATAGGCATTTTACTCATCTTTTGTGCTCAGAAATCAGATATTATCCCAGATTCTGTATTTTCTTTGTTTTCAAGAATAAATATTTGTAACTAATTAATTTTGTGTTTTTAGGTATTAAATAAAGTTCGGAGAAACTGAGGAGCCAAAAGAGCAGAGAATTGGAGACAAGCATCTATGGGCAAGCCAAAGCCGCGCGCGCATCGGTTGAAACCCAACAGGAGCAACCCATTTACAAGACATGGGCTTGAGCAGTCCAAGACCCGGCAGGATCCGAGCCCGCATCACTCGAGCCGTTGAGATTTGATCGGTTTCATCCTACGGCCGCATCGGCTTTCGCATCGATCTCCCCTAGATCCTACGGTCGCTCCAACCTTCCCATCGACTTCTCGCTGCACCTGCTTCACACCACAACCACCAACACCCTTACCCATCGACCAAAACCCTATTCTCATTTTCACTTTCTCTTTCTTCCTCCCCCCGACCATGGAAGAGCAGCCATCATCTTCTCCTTCCTCAGCCACCAGCAGCGACAACAACAGCCGCAACAGCGCCGTCTCCGCCTCCTATTGCTCTCTAGCTCTTTCTTAGCTTCTTCCCTAGGAGCTAAGTGAGAGATAGAAAGAAATAGGTTAGGGTTAGGTTAACACAGTGAGGGGAATCATAGTAATGAAGCCGAGCCGAATTTGAAGAGACCACCGATTCAAAGAGTATGGGTGAGAGGGTATTTCTTAAATTTTTTGAAGTAAATTAGGGTTTTTAGTTCTTTGCATGTATAAATAGGTTTGATGTGTGTGTGAAAAACCTTATGCCTGGGCTAGCCAGTGCACCAACTTAGCTTTATTTGTTTGAATTACCTCTTTGAATGTTCTAATTTAAATCCAGGGTGTTAATGAAACCCCTGAATTTCATGTCAAGCATATCTATTTTTGGTTGTGTTTTTGCTTTGAGTTATAATATGATTAGGATTACTAATTAGTTGATGAAGCTTATGAGCTTTGTGATGAGTCATGTCTTGTAAGAAGACATGGCTCATACTAGGGGTTAGTTGGCAAAAATTGGTTAATGAACATCAGTGTAGACCTTCATAAGAAGGTACAAGAACATAGCTTAAGATATATGGCCTGGGCATGAGATTAGAGGTGGATTGATCACCCTGGTATTTTTCTAAAGTGTTACAATTTAGTTACTGCCTTAGTTCACAGTCACAAACAATTCCTAGTCGTATCGACAACACCAAAACATTTGTGTTACACTTGCTAGAATTCAGTAGAGTAAAGCCCTAGATCAACATAAGCATCCCATTTCCCTGTGGATCGACCCGTATTTGCCTAGTTCTGCATTGTAGACACCGTGCACTTGCGGTTTAACATGTAGGCATCAAAATAAACCACTTCCCAAGCCTACCAGTCTTCATTAGAGCAAGTTCGGTGTTGACCTTTATCAATTCAGTTCTCAACTCATCTAACTCTTTTAGAGTGTTAACCAGCAACAGTTTTGCATCGTTAAATTTTCCGATAAAGTTTTGAACAACTTCATTAGAAATCTCTTCATCATCCTCAATATCAGACAAGTTATTAGGAGATTGAGAAGACGTGTCATCAACTTCCACAAGAGTCCCTTTTTCCTTCTCCTCGAGTGTGAAACCAAAACCCTTATCAAGAAAACCTCTTGGAAAATAACAAGTTCTGAAGGTGATGCCATTCTTGACAAAAAAAGTAGCACTGGAGTATGCGTACTTTTCAACGAGGTGAGTTTGGTATTTAAATGGTTTCACGTAAACCCTAAGATTAGGTTTCCAAGGTCGGTTCGAGATGAAACAAGGATACCCGTACCAACACGAGCTTGGCCCGTTATTCATAAACAACTCAAAAGGAGAAGTACTCAAAAAATAAGAGAACAACTCAAAAGGAGAACTATACATACAATAATGTCTGCCTATGTGAGAAGAACTCACAAATCTTAGCTCAATAAAAATTGTATTCATACAGGAGAATGTTGATGTTGGTTTTTAGTTCAGGGCTAAAATTGTAAAACCCTGTATTTAATGCGCCATCATTCTGCAAAGAAGATTGAGCCATTTAAAAGTGATGAGTGCCCAATCCTCTTTACTTATATATGTATTGAGCAATTCAGTATATTTATGTGAAAATTATCCAGAATGGTGCGTGTAGCAACAACCCCAAATATTCTGTAAATTTCTGAGTATTTATTCTATGCCATGTTCCCCAGTTCAACTCTTAATATGAATCTCCCGAAGTGTCAGGATTAAGATGCATGTGGAAGTACTCAATCAGAGGCACGCAAAGTTATGCCGCACTTTGATATTAAATTAGTGATTTTTTGTATCCGGTATGCAAAATTCACCCAAAATTGATTGATTTTAAGCAACCCACAAAATTCGGTTCTTTAATCTAATTTTATCAATTTGCAAAGAATGACGACTAATGCTCGCTCCCGGTAGAGTAGCATGAATCTCCGAAGTGTCGGGATTAAGATGCGTGTGGAAGTACTCAATCGGAGGCACGCAAAGTTATCATAGCACTTTGATATTAAATTAGTGATTTTTGTATCAAAAGTATGCAAAATTCACCCAAAATTGATTGATTTTGCGGCAACCCACAAAATTCAGTTCTTTAATCTAATTTTATCAATTTGCAAAAATTAGGTTTTTGCGCCCTGCTCAATATCTCGAACCATATTGGTCGAGACCAAACCTAGGTAATCTAGGAAATTAATCCGCCATGGACTAGTAGGAGCAAAGTCCTACCAAAAATCAGAAAGCAAGAAATAAAAGTGGAGCTGCGGCAAATAGGAGCAGCAACAAGAGGAGGCGTGGCCGCGCCACATGGATGGCCAATTCGCCCTAGCAGGCACCACATGTAGCAGGATGGCCACGCTCCATGTTTCCCTTGGCGGCCCCCATTTATATCGACCAATCAGGTCGCTCTAAATGCGCCACACGCATTTAAAATGAGGCCAGCCCCATGCTGCTTGTCGGGCCCCTTTCCATCGACCAATCAGGTCGCTCTAAATGCGCCACACGCACTTAGAATGAGGTCGGCCCCATGCTTGCTGGCCCCCCTTTCCATCGACCAATCAGGTCCTTCTAAACCCGCCACACGCATTAAATAAAGCCAAACTGCGCCAACACCTAGTGGTCGTCGCGTTCATAGCCGCTCCCACATTATGGCCTTGCCATAATTTCTTTATTCAACGTGGCCACGACAGTATTTGCCCAAATGCCACCATATCGCGGCCACATAGCCACACACACAAATTAGGGCTTTGACATGCCAAACCCTAATTTGGTTAAAACCTCTATGCCGCCCCATGCCAAATAATGCCACCTAAGGCACTAAGTTTGATACGACAACTAGAGCCAATATTGTTGGGTCATATTTGGATCTAACACCAACATGCCAAGATATAGTGGCCGCGCCATCACACCACTATGCCAGTGGCAGGCGCTAACGAGATGCGGCCATAATCAACGGCCACTCTCTTCCATAAATTACAATCTCGGTCGTCCAACTTCACCAGCCGAATTGACCGGCCTAGATTAAATCTTAGGCGACCAACCAAGACTAACTTAATAGCGTCACACACTATTTCTTGCGGAAAGTATCATGACTTAGCTCGCCACACATGATCACCCACCGCCTAGTTTACGCGCGATTGGTCAGAATAACTAGGTCTTGCACACAAGACCCACTCGACAATCTCTTTGCATATTTTCCACGAAAATACTCGAGACAACAAACATGTCACTGGCCCAGGGATGCTCTGGGGTATTAGTCTGGCGGTTTACAGCATGCGGCGTGCAACACGCCCATTACGAGAAAGTTTCAGGAAAGGGCGGACGGTTAATGAGAAGTAAATGAGTAGTGGGTGTAAGGCTGACCAGTCTTCCCTCGTGATGGAAACATGATGGTCACCACTTTTTACACGACTCCATTTCTCCATTACTTAACTGTCTCCACTTCCTACGAGATCAGGTGTGCTCAATCATGACTTGTATAAATAGGTTTTCGACCTATTTTGACGGGGGATAGACAAGTGTTATCAACACAAGTATCCGAAAAACACCAAGAGCGATAGCTTACATTCGCAAGCCAGATCCATATTACGATACAAGTCATAAAGCGCCACACCTTCAAAATTCAATATTTTGATCTCAACACCTTCTTCGCTTCCTCCCTAAGATCAACCCTTCTCCTTCACTTTGTGACCAAGCAAGTCTGGAACGGCCATTTCTTGGTTTAGGCCAGAGGTTGTCAGATTGATCTCTCGAATCTAAAGTACTCCGTGCGGTGCATTTGTTTAGGGTTTAGATTCGTTTCTCGGCGGCACACCCAAATTTACCATTTCCGGCAGAATCAGTTTTTACCCCAAAACAGAGAACAATTTTTAGAGTAAGAGTAGCAATTTTGACACAACAAAGAGATTTACGATTAAGAAAACACGTTTTTTGTCAAATCCAAATACTCAAGCAGAAAAGTTTGTGAATATCATCCAGTTAAAAATGACAGGAGATAACATAGAAAATAAAAATAAAAAACATTTTGCCATCAAGTACACCTGAAAAAAATCTCACTCTGTCAGGATTTTTATTGAGAGTGAGGTTTCAACCTTGTGATTAATTAGCACAAGTATGAGCCTTGAGCTCATTAAATGAACGTTGTTTCTGGTTAAACCTCTTTTTCCCGATCTTTGGAGGAAAACCATTATGAAGTGAAAAGTTATCATAAAATTTACTATCATCAAAATATGACGCTTCGTGTTGATTCTTACCTGAAGAATTTTGGTCAGAGAGAATTGACAACCTGTTGATAATTTCTTTATATCCTTCTATTGTCCTTTTTAGGTTGATTTTCATCTCTCCATTGTATCCTTCTTCTGGTACTTTTTCCACATCATCAACAACATAATCTCCCTTCTTTATTGAAGAATATCCATGAGATTTTCTTCGACGAAATGGTTTAGGAAGACTTTTACGTATTTGGACATTTGAGGAACACATTGAACTGAATTTCCTGGTGGGGTACACAGGATGAGTACTAAAACCAAATGGTTTAGACATACGAATGTCGGTTACACCTTCGAGAATTAAATCTAAGGTGTGTTGAAGACGAATGATAGAATTGTCATTCAACCTATGATTCCTCTTTTGTTCACCAAGTCCTTTTGAATTACAAAAGAGACACACTTTTTTATCACCTGAATGATTAGGCAGAACAGTCTTAAAACCATTGTTGGGAGGATTCTTCCTTCCATGTGATGTGGACATTCCTTAATTAGAGGAAGACACATGCACATCTTTTTCAACAGGAAGGGATTTCGACTCTGCTTGTGAATCAGAAATTTTTCCAGTTAAAACAGAAGCAGTTGGTATAGTGGACTCTTTGGAACATTCTTGAATAGAGAGTTTACTCAAAAGAAGTTCAGTTTCCAAAGTATCCTTTTTGAGTTTTCTCTCATGCAAGGTCTGTGAAGGACAAGGAGAGACATTTTCCTCACTAAGGACTTTTATAAGAGAGTCACGTTTATTTACCATACCATCAAGGACATTGACTTTGTGCTTCAACCGTTTGACACTATCAGCCTGGATTCTAAAAAGTTTTAGAATCTTTGCCTCTCTATGGCTGCATTCCTTTCAACTTGATCGGACTCGTCAAGAAGGTTGTCGAGGTAACACTTGTCAATGTACGTCATTTCTTTGGAACACTAAGTTCATCTATATTTGAGATTGACAAATATTTCTCTTTAATAGACTTTAGAGAAACATAACATTTATTTCTCAGCGATGCGTTTATCGGGAGACAATATCGTCCATCCTCGATCGCTACAAACACGAGACTTATGAGGTCTTTAATGTGTTTGCACCTTTCATACCAATTGAAAATGCGGGGGTCTAACAACTACACACAACAATTCGTTTGGCAATCGAGAGGACTTACTCCAATACACTTTCTAGAGAATCAACTAGACAATGGACTCAATCTAGAGTAAAGTATATCAAAGAGTTTTAATATCTCTAACTCTTATTCAATCCATGATAAGCAAATAGAAATATGCGAGCACGATTGAATATAATAAGAATAACTTGAACGGTACTAAAGACCAATGTTGAAGTGTCAATCAATGTAAATCAACAACCAAAGGTTGGATATTCTAATTGATTGAACTTAACGACAACTGTGATATTTCAATTATATACAAAATATAACGCGTAAAAGAAATAAATACAGACAATTTAATTTTTGTTAACGAAACCGCAAATGTAGAAAAAACCTCGTGACCTAGTCAGATTGAACACCACCTTTGTATTAAGCCCGATACAGGACTCAGCCTACTACCAATTAACTTCGGACTGGACTGTAGTTGAACCCTAATCTATCTTACATTGATTCAAGGTATACTTTCGTTCCTTACGTCTCTGATCCCAGCAGGATATTACGCACTTGATTCCCTTAGTTGATCTCACCCACAACCAAGAGTTGCTACGACCCAAAGTCGAAGACTTGATAAAAAATCCGTCTCACACAGAAAAGTCTATAGATTGAATAAATATGTGTCCCACAGAAATACCTAAGAGTTTTTGTTCCGTCTTTTGATAAATCAAGGTGAACAAGAACCAATTGATAAATAGGACTTATATTCCCGAAGAACAGACCTAGTATTATCAATCACCTCACAATAATCTTAATCGACTAGCGAAACAAGATATTGTGGAATCACAAACGATGAGACGAAGATGTTTGTGATTACGTTTATCTTGCCTATCGGAGAAATTAATCTCGAGTCAATTATTTCAATTAAACTCAATACGATAGAATCGGGCAAGATCAGAACACGCAACTACAAAGAAAATAGTTGGGTCTGGCTTCTATAATAATGAAGTCTTCAAGTCGTTAACCTACGAGTGGTCTCGATAGAAACCTAAGGTTAAAGGAGAATCGACTCTAGTTATGCAACTAGTAACACACGAAGGTGTGGGGATTAGTTTTCCAGTTGATAGAGTTCTCCTTTATATAGTTTTCAAATCGGGGTTTGCAATCCAAGTTACCTTGGTAACAAAGCATTCAACATTCACCGTTAGATGAAAAACACGATTCAACTAAGCTAATATCTTTCAACCGTTAGACCGAATTTAGCTTGTCACACACAAATGAAATGCACCCTCATTTGGGTTTATGTAAATCAGTACCCAAACCATGTTGGTTCACAAATAGTTAACCGAGGTTAGCCATATGATTACTCTCATATAAACCTTATTCATCTTAACCATAACTAGTTCAAATGACTCAAATGAAACTAGTTAAAGAGTTGTTCAATTGCTGTATTCTCATAGAATTATACAAGAACATAATTGAAGCAAAATCGGTTTGATTCACTCGAATCAATCATGAACATTATATCCACTGTTTGTAAAGATTGCATTCCTTATTATATAAATGTTTATGTTCACGTTCATAACCGATTTTAGAACTTTAACCTTCAAGTATGCAAACGAGTACGCATACTTGAAATACCCGGACTGAGATTGGGTTACGCCAGTACGCAAACGGGTACGCGAACTTTAAATCCCAGCAAAAATTCTCGGACATAAACTTGTACGCCAGTACACAAACGGGTATGCATACTTAGGTTCCCGGATTTCTTAAACCATCAGGTACGCAAACGGGTGCGCATACTATGGTTCCCGGACATGGATTACATATGTGCAAGAGTGCACAACATGACATATCAAATAATGGTTAAGTGTTCTAAACTCTTATTTCAATCATTAAAACTTTCTTAGAGGATAACAATAACCGTTTTCACACAATATTAGCATCAAAAAAAAATTTCAAGTTATTGAAATAATCATAACGAAACATTCCAAGACAACACCAAATGATTGTATCACACAAACCATGTAAGATGTTACTCGGCAATTTTCACATGATATAAGATGAACTTGGTCGAAGCGAAAGCTTGCCAAATATGTAAGCGAGATAAACTCAGCTCGAAATCTCAATTAATTTAATGTGTATATAAAAAACTATATCGTAATACGACTTATGTCTCAATATAGGGGATAGAGTAGAAATAGACTTTCCAAGTGATAGATGAGTTTAAGTCTCCACATACCTTTTGTCGATGAAGTTCCACAAGCTCTCCTTATTAGTTCTTCGTCTTCAAATGATGAACGCCGTGAAGTCTAACCTCAACTACACAGTATATGTCCTAGTTCGAGACATCTATAAATAGGCTAGAAATCAAGACTTATAGTTTTGATCACTAACATTGACAAACATGCTTGAGATAGCAACACATGCGAGTTCGACCAAGCAGTGCTCTAACACATTAGACCGCAAAACCGAACACAATAAGCCTGTAATACATTTCTTGAGTACTATGTCCGTTTAATTTTCTGCTAAAGTTTTGTACATCGTCATCGTTGTTAAGAAAATAGTGTATGTAGTTGTAGTTTTGTAACATTAATATACTCTAGGAAAGCTTATTAATCGTCCTAGAATGGCTGTTTGGATGTCTTCCAAAGAGTACATATTAAAATAGAAAATTGGAAAAATTCCCCAATACGGGGTGCAATGTTGGAGATCTGCCCCTACATTTAAAAAATTGGAAAAATGCCCAATTCCATAAAAAAAATCCAGTTAAGACACATGTGTGAGCTCACACATGCGAGAAAAAAAAAGACAAATACATCCTTTAAAATTCAAGGAATTATTAAAAAAAATCAGTAACCTTGCTTAAATTCCGTTAATCATCGGGATAAAGTAAGCATATTCCCCCATTAAAGTAAGGATATTCCCCCATTAGAGCACTAGGTGGATACTGTTATAGAAGGAATTAAAAATAAATGGACAAAATTTGCTAATTGTATTACTTATTTCTTTTGCAAAGAGATGCAACTAAATACAGTCAATCAAGAATTAGACTTGAGTAATCTCGATATCAAAGATAGTCTTTGATATATGTGTAGCCTATGTGACTCTCAAGTTAGTTCAAGGACACATCTGTCTGTGTTATTTCTTTTCCGCATTATATTTTTATATAATTGAAATATCACAGGTTGTGCGTAGTTCAATCAATTGGTAAATCCGACTTTTGGTTGTTGGATATAAATTGGTTGTGCGTAGTTCAATCAATTGGTAAATCCGACCTTTGGTTGTTCTGAAGTTAACTTGTAGTAGGCTAGTGTCTGTACCACCCAAGTTATTTCTCATATTAATCAGGCTCACAAATTTCTATCTGTTTGATTGCAGATTGTATTGAGAAATTGAGATATAACTCTTTGATATCTTTCTTGGTTGAGCTCGCTTTATTAGCTGGTGCTCTCGAATAATATTAGAGTTAGTCCATACATGTTTCCAAAACGAATTATTGGGTGTGGTTGTTATACCCCCGTTTTTTCATTATTATCATCACTTTATGGAACTATTAATATCATTGTGAGCAGGATTTTTGGTTGGGTAGAGCACAATGAAAGAAATCCACCACCTTTATAGTCTTGCAACTAGATTTGCATTTGATCTTTTGGTGATTGTAATTTACATTTACAAAGTAAACATATGACTGGAAAAATATAGCAGTCGTAAACAAATAGCAACCACCTATAACTTAAAGAAGTCAAATAACTAATTGAGTTAACGAATGATTAGAACTTTAAATGAATATCCATTAATAATTAAAAATATTATTAATAGAAAAACACCAAATGAGTACCTATAAGTTAGAAGTATGTACTTGGTACTCGTAGTAGCATAAGACTAGGTTTAGATGAATGTCTTTTTTATTCTCCTCCCTTTTAATTTGACGATCGATAATTATTTTTCCTTTCACCCATTAGAAAAACCTAAAACTTCTAATCTGCATTGATTTTTACTGAAAATACCATTAACATCTCCGTCAGTGATTAACACAACCCAGACAAATAGCATGCCAATAAGCATAACATAGAGATTGCAAAATCAAAACAAGGCTCGACATCATCGGAAATCACCATTGGGAAGAAAATACGACTTGAGTGAGTCATAATAAGTTTAAGGGAAAGTTTAGGTTTATTGTGTTTTAGAAAAAGCGCTTTTCTGTTGTGCCGTGTTGTGTTGTGCATTGATGTGATGTATCACAAAAATAAAGTAGTTAGATGTTTGGTAAACTATAATATGTAAAGATGATAAATTTAAGCAAAAATGATCATTGTAGGATCATAATATCGCAATGCATAGGGCTCGCGAGATCAATAAACGACAGTACCGCGAGGGAGACGCAGGAAACTAAAATAGACGACGCAATGGAAAACGACGCAATGCAAAGAAGTGTCGCGAGATTGAATAGTTGTACACTGGCGACACTTCGCGAGACATTCCCGAAAATAAAGGATAGCTTAGCTGTCATCCACTATGTATTACC
>JAJJWW010016592.1:0-435000 GCA_023531295.1 Papaver armeniacum
TTTGCTAGAAATGAGCACGTATGGTCGGTATGTCCAAGTGGTTGTTGAATTGTACTGATGATCCAAAACGTAGAGGGTTACCCGAAAGAGTTGCAGTCCAAACTAGAGTGCTTGTTGATTTAATGAATCATATTCCGCCTAAGAACCAGTAGGACGATTACCGAAAGGAGAAATCCTTGTTCTTGTTCACTGTAGGGTTACCCGGAGGAGAAATCCAGTACAACGATTCGTCATTTTTTGGTGATGTAGGGGCAGTAATTGATGTGTTTCTTGTTATATTGGAAGAGGATTCAACAGTGAATACTGATTGGAAGATTGGTACGTACAAGAAGCAGTAATGCAAGGATTAATTAAGGAATGGTTTTCTTTATGTTGAGTTCTTGCCTGTGTTTGTGCATCCAATTTAGTTTACACTTTATACCTAGTGACGTTGAGATTTATGAAACATTCGACCATGAGTAACATAGGACACGGAAAATAAAAGAAATACTGTATAAAATTGCAGGATGATTAAAATAAATCCGAGTATCCGACCAATAGAATTATACATTTATACTTGAATCAAAAAGCAAATACTTCAATTAATTAATTAACTGCTTAAAAAAAAAAATTTAATTAATTAAGCTAGTAAAAATACCAACAATAACGATCGATGTAAGTCCTAAATAAATACTAGTAGATACTTAATCGATCCTAAAAAAAAATTAAAAAATCTAAAAAAATAAATCAACTGTGGATGCTGATCTCGACCATGTCCGAGAGCTCTACGTTGCCGACTCCACCGGGAATCTCATGGACGATCTTGTTATTCTGAGATTTTGACAACTTGGACCATAACCATTCCGGCAAGATGTAATCTTTTGGTTGTGGGTACTTGAATAAGTAGTATGTAATAACACTAATCTGAATTAATCCCAAAACCAAACCCGAGCCGTTACTTGTAAGAATGTATATATCCAAACGGAGCAACGAATACGCTAACCAACAGAGACCATTGAGAAAACAGGCTAACGAAAGCCAGAAAGGCATGTACTCTAGGCTCTTTGTCTTGTTAACCCTGTAAATCGCCATACATGGAACAGCATACATGCCAATGTTGACGGCGACACACAGCATTCCCATTACAATACCTCTCCATGACTGTGGATTCGGGATCAAAGAGCACAAGAGCACCAGCGCAACGTAGCTAACAGTCCCAACCAGACTCACAATACCTGCGTGCTTTCTTTGTTTCTTGCTGGCGTAGATGAAGTAAAAAATGACATAGATTAATTCGATCAAAAGACCAGCGGAATTAATCGTTATAACAAGAAGACTGTTGGGAGTAATAAACCCATAATACACCCATAAGGCACAATTGAAGACGGTTACTATATAAGGATAAGGAGAGAAATCCTCAACTGTACGTTTCTTACAAATACTGTTAAAAGTTGGTATAGGAGAAAGAAAAAGACCGCAAGAAATTAAATTACCCACAATTCCAACAACTTGGCGAATCAAAGCTGTGCTAACCATCTTGAAGCAATAAAGAACGAATCAATCAACTAAAGAAGAGAAGATAAACTATGAATGACGGATGTGAATTCGTGAAGAAGAAGAAGAAAGACGTGAGTAGTAATGAATGAGATGTGAATAACTAAGAGACGAACTCATCTCTATATATGAAGGTAGAAATTATCCAAATCCAATTAGAAATAAGAAATAGTCTTTCCTACCGGTAAACTGAAATTAGTCGTAGATATAGTCAAGAGTTGTAATTGAAATCTGATTTACCAACCATCAATTCTATTAGGAAACACCATCAATTCTATTAGGAAACACCATCAATTCTACTAGGAAACATAATAACAATAACTAATTTATACCAAAAAATAATTGCGCCCCTTTTCTTTGTTCCCTTTGTAGGTACACAAAATACGCTCGTCACGTGGTCACACGGGAAGGCACGAAATAGGTCTAAGAGAATCTCACTCAAAGATCCCCGTCAATGACTTGGGAAATCAAATGTCAGAATTATCTCGTTTCTGAAAAGCACGAAGAGGAGGCATCTTAAAACGAAGTAACTAGCGTAAGAAATCTAAAACACGAAGGATCAATTAGATTACCCGGCAAGATACCAACCGCGAAGTAATGATAGACGAAATAAGGTTACTTTTTGAGGGCCTGTTTCTCCTTTGATTACCTTTTGTTTCGAGTAGAGTAAACGAAAGAACCGTTTTTTTGGGGACCATTGTTTTTTTTTGTGGGGACCATGGTTTTATTTTGGGTAAAACATTAGAATTAAATCTAGGTCACCCTTTATCTAAATATTTATATTAATACCAAAATTACCCTTTTCAATTAAGTTAGTGTAATGATTAGTTGTATCATTAGGTTAACATAATTAGTGATTAGTACAAGATTAAATCAAAAAAATTAAACTAAACTAAATGATTAGTGCAAGATTAAATGAAGATTAAATTAAAAAAAATAAACAAAGGTTTGGTTGGGAAATATTTTTTGCGACGTAACCGAACCTTAGTTCGGTTGGGAAATGTTTTTCGCGACGTAACCGAACTAAGGTTCGGTTGGGAAATGTTTTTTGAAACTAACCGAACTATTAGGTTCGTTTGGAAATGTTTTTTTTCTACGTAACCGAACTATTAGGGTTCGGTTGGGAAATATTTTTTGCGACGTTACCAGAACCTTAGTTCGGTTAGGAAATGTTTTTGCATCATAACCTGAATCTGTTATTATGTTGGGAAATATTTTTGCGAAATAGCCGAACTAAGGTTCGGTTGGGAAATGTTTTTGCAACTAACCAAACTATTAGGGTTCGGTTGGGAAATGTTTTTTTGCTACTAATCGAACTATTAGGGTTCGGTTGGGAAATGTTTTTGCGACATAACCGAACTAAGGTTCGGTTGGGAATTTTTTTTTGCGAAATAGCCAAACTGTTCTTCATGTTCATCATTTCTATTAGGTTCGGTTAGTTCGACAAAGTTTTCACATAATTCCAATCCGAACTTCTCTCTCGCAACTTCCATTTTCAACTCATTTTGATGGTTAATACTCATTTTTTCAATCGAACGAGGAACGTCAAGGAAAGAGAGAAGAAGAAGAGAATAATTTTTTTTTATTATTTTGATTTTGATTTTGGTTATTATTTTGATTTCGATTCCCCCCTGTTTTTGTTTTTTATTTTGAATTTGATTTTGGTTAATAGATTCATTTAGATTAGATATATATGATTAGATTTATATGGTTATTAGGTTAGTTTTAATTTGAATTAAAGTAAAGGATAAATGTGTATTTACCTAACTTTAGGACACCCCTTATAAGTATAGGGAGGTTGGCCTAATAAGAACATGGTCCCAAAAAAGCTATGGTCCCTAGAAAATGGTTCAAACGAAAGGAGAATCACACTAAAGTAAGATAAGTCCATATTACCACTCTATGAACTTCACACACACACGCATATATAGAGGAGGTTCGTGAACTAATTTACACATTTTCTCAATCTTCAGGATTCCTTGTATAGAGGAGGTTCGTGAACTAATTTTAAATTTCTTAGAAAAATTGATGACCTTTTTATGGTTTAAACGAAGAAGCCAGTAAATCTTGCATTGTGCATTCTTGCAAATTATAAGACAAAAAAGAGTAATTTTTAGCCATAAAACGTTTATCCGTAAATTAAACCAACTGTTGTCCATTATTGATATCAGTGTTGCACTTTAAATGCACACGTCTGAAATTAGCTTCTCGCATGTTTCTTTCAAATTCATGATGACTAAAACTTGCCGCTGGTCCAGGGGTGTAGGTGCGGAGTACATAATCAGTTATCGGTTGCGACTTGAATCACCTCTATAAAATAATAATTGTGTGAGAAACCAGACCACCGGCCATGCTCTCTCCACTCATTCCCCCAGAAATTAGAGTTGTTCTGATCTCTTGCATTAGTGTATATGTTGGGCCAATACTTAAGCATGTCCATCCGAAGCTCATCATTGAACTGTTTTTCAAATAAACAAAATAACCAATACTTTGATTTTTCTTTTGAAGCAAAATAATTAATGCTTGATAAACCGAAAAAATAATCTAAAAGAAAAATCATGCAAGCATACCTTGCTTAGGTTGAAAGCAGTTTTTGATGCTGGTGGTCCCTGATTATATGGTCGCTTCCGCCAAAGACCGTAAACGGTGAATTCTTTTGGTATCGGAGATATACATTTAGGGCTGGCATCAATATTGCATCGCGAGTAACCCCATTGTACTCGGAGCTCAAACTCTGCGTCTCCTCCAACATAATCATCCTGTTCAAAAATAGCAGATAAGATATTTATATTTGGATAAAAAATATAGTTTAAGGAAACTATCAAACTGTACATATTATTGCTTCTTACAGTGTTTATGGCTTCTTCTAATTCGATGGGGCAATAATACGCGTCGTCCACACTTTGTGAAGTGACGAGAACTAATCTAATAACAATTAGCGTAAACACCAGTATGATCTTCATTGTGTATGTTTTTTGTTTGTTTTTGATTCGAGCAAAACTCTCTGTATATATATATTTTTTGGAAAGGAAGTTTATGATAGATAAGTTCCGAGGAGAAAAATAAGGTACAAACTCTCTCCACATGAATGACATGGCTTACCTAAATGCTAGAAGTAGGAAGACATGACTTAACAACTAAATACTAGCAGTAATGAAGGGATGACTTACCATACCATTTTCTAGAATACCAAATGCATAGTTCGGTTAGTTCGCAAGAAAATAAATCTTTAACCGAACTCTTCTCCGTAAACCCATATGTTTAGTTCGGTTAGTTCACAAATAAAATTTCTTAACCGAACCATACTCTATTTAGTTCGGTTAGCATGCAATTTTTCTCCTAACCGAACTCTATCATGTTTAGTTCGGTTCGCAAAAAAAATTTCTTAATCGAACTATACTCTGTTTAGTCGCAATTTTTCTCCTAACCGAACTTTTTTGTTAGAAAAAAAAAAAAATTGGAAAAAGAAAATAAAGTTAAACAAATTTTTTTATAAATTTTCTTATTTAAAAAATAGTTGAAAAATTAAATAAAAATATTTTTTTATTTAATTAAAGGGTAACTAAGTAATTTTACAACTTTAGGAAACCCCTTATAACTATGGGGTGGATGAGCTAAGTAAACCATGGTCCCAAAAAAAACCATGGTCCCCGGAAAACGGTTCTTTATAAGTGCGTCAGGCCTCTCTATCCATTGATGGTTGGTCTTTTGCTTCTTGTGCGTTGGTCCTCTCCATCCATTGATGTTTGGTTTTTTTTGCTTGTTGTTTATATTTCGAAGTCCTACTACGCTTTTGAGCTGAAATAGATACGATGCAATCTATGTTTTTTTTTTTTTTTTTTTTTTTATGATCGGTCAATAGGAAAGGATTTATTGAAGAAAAAAGGTACTTAAGGGGGTACCTTAACCCAATAAATACAACCGACACAAAAAAGATGGGAACCGATTTTGGAAACGATCACCCAAAGAAAATGAAAAAGAACAAAGAGCCAATTGAGAACAAAGAAACACACACCAATCGACACTTATCCAACTCAAAGCGGCCGAAAGAAATACGAGTCCCATAGACCTATCACCATGTTAGCCGTCAAACTCAACATTTTAGTGTTTGACTACCAAAAAATAAGCTTGAATCTTAATATCTCGGATTAGACTTTCCAAATTTCTCTTTTTGTGATTGAAAATTCTAGAAATCCTTTCTTTCCAAATGCACCAACATATTGCAGCCGGTAAGTTGTTCCATATAATGTCAAGTCTTTCATCACCCCAATTATGACTCCAAGTTTTTATAGTTGTCGACATATTACTATCGTAATTCCAATTGAAGTTGCATCCTTCGGCAAAATAATTCCAAATTCTCTTTGTTCGCCAAGAATCATAAAATAAATGTGCACTTGTTTCATCTTCTTCTTCACAAAACCGGCACACCCTATCCACATCCATGCCCCTTCTAAAAAGCTTGTCCGTCGTCATCAACCTTTCATAGTATAGAAGCCATAGAAAAGAATTAACTTTGTACGGATAATGTGAAGACTCAAATAATCTCACTTGGGAAGCTAATATCGCCTTGGTCACAAAGAGAATCAAACCCACACTTAACCGTATAAGCATCAACCGTATTGTCTCTATCCACCATCCACAATCTCGAGTCTACAACCCCTTCTTGAATATTCACCACTTCTAATAATGAGTTTATGGAAGCAATTTCTCTCATTATGGCTTGAGAATATCTACTTCGATACATGAACTTCCATTTGATACCATTACTCGAAATCTCATTTAATCTAGCCACCACTTTCCCTTTTGTTCTTGAAGCTTCAAATGCCAATGAAAATCTATTGCATAAGATGACGTCTCCAATCCACAAATCTTCCCAAAATCTAATTTCAACATATTGCATACGATGCAATGTTGAAATCTATTGCATACGATGCATACGATGCAATCTATTGCATACGATGCAATCTATGTATGTTGGAGAAGCAGCACTTTCAGTAGTTGCTTATCATTAGCATTGAGTCATGTGCATCTCAATTACAACATCATTCAAATGCTGAAAGTTAATTACAATATCATGTCTAGCCAGAATAATTTCAGCAAAAGGTCGACCAGGACCTGTGGCTTTGTTCAACTTCACGTTGTTGACAAACACGCAGTGCTCATGAGGTTTTTATACTATCCCAGCCAGCGACTGTCATCTCAAGTTGCAGTGGTTCCATGAGCTTTGCATAATGTTTACGCAAGTAGTTAGCTGACTCCTTGACGGTGTCTAATGGCTCTTCAGTTTTTTCTGCCATTACCAACCTATCAAGTGTTGCATCCCGAATCAAGCGGAGATTTTCGCCACTAGATCCTGTTAGTATAGAAGCTCGAGTAGATCCCAACATTCCTAGGTTCATGGGAACCTCATTCTCTTCACCAGAACATCCATAAAAACAGTATCATTTATCAACCGTTCCTCTGCGATGAGCAGCTATAACCGCTCCACCATTAAAGCGCAAAGCTACGGCTGCAGTGCCGGTCGTCAGCACCTTTAAAGAACAAAAAGAGATGCATCGTTAGATGAAAGAATTCACATCTCGAAGAAATAATTAACCAACGGATAAGACGTAGTTTCTACGAACCAATTTTGGAAGCTGTACTGATCGCGGGTTAAAATATTTGGCTGTTGCTTACTTTTAAACCAAACGCTTGGTTCCAGAATAGTCCCACATAGGACAATAGGATTCCAACGATTTTGTTTATATGAGATCAGAATGGCACTACTAATCGCCAATCAGTGATGGTTTGGATGCCCACCAATAGTCCTACATGGGCTATCAGCCACCAACCTTGCATTGATATAAGCAACCCGGGCCTCTCCAGCTATTACTGATCTGGTTTTTTTTGCCAACTAACCAAATTTGCTATCAGCCGGAGCTGAATTGGTTTTTTTTTTTTTTTTTTTACAAACTAACCAAATTTGCTATTCCGTTTGCAATTGATGAAGTATCAGATCCCAACCATGTTAATTTTCTTCATTATTTTTGCTGGCTTCTACATTCTTAGCTGATTGTTATTTGTTTGAGATTAGTTTTTCATAAGAAAGCAAAACAGATTATACATTAAGATGAGCAAAATGTATCTTTGCAGGAACAAGATGTTAAACTGATTAAGAACTCACCAGCAAATTGCCGAAACTTTGTGTTGGAAAATTGTATGTAATTGACATGACAGTTTTCGAGTGAATAGAGAATCGTTTGTATGTTGGATTTGTAAATGGGCTGTATACATACGGTTTGGACCTTATAGTGTTTGGTCCAGTTAGGAAGAGTTAGTTATTGTGAAACTAAGAGAAACCTAATATGCCTATTCGTATACAGACACAACCATTGACGAATTCAGTTTTGGATTTAACGTCCCTCCGGCGAAGAGGTTCCATTAACATCTATATATACCCTGCACAATTAGGTTAGGAGAAGTATTAGGAAACTAGTTTTCATTCTATTGCATTCACTAGAAATCATTGATTTAGTTTGTGTTGAAGAGAGAGTTCATCACTTCAAGTTTGGTTCGTCGTTTCTCGAAGCTTGGAGTGCTAATATATCGAGAAGAAAGTCGTTGTATCACGGGAGACAGACATCGATAATCCGTAAGCACCAGTGCGGGTGAATCTGTCTTTAAGGCTAGAGGATATAATCCTTGCCTCGAGTTTGGTTTCGTCTAATTGGGTTTGCATATCTCTTCTTTGTTTTATTGCATCTTATACACAAGATTGCCAACAATCTTAAGACAGAGTTTCGTTTTTTTATTATCTTGCGTGTATTGTAACACAAATTGATTGATATCTTTTCAAGGAAATACACAAAAGCGTGTTGAAATGCATTTCTTCAAAAGTGTGATTTGATCACCAATATCTTCCAAAAGTGTGTGACTTCACCTAATGCCAAAGGTACCCTTTATAGCCCGATGTCTACACATTTATAAGCCAGATGTCCACATATTTATAGCCTCGATGTCCATATATTTATAGCCGATGTCCACATATTTATAGCCTGATGTCCACATATTTTATGAATAGTGTCAGATGTCTAGACTTGGAAACATGGATGTCCACATATGATTACGCCTAGATTCTGGATGTCTACATATAATAACTACACATTGGTTAAAATATGGTGGGGTATCAGTGTGTCTATATGTACACATCCATGAAGGGGTGTCTATATGTTGTCGATATGTACAAATCTGAGGAAAAAATCCGGTATTTCCGTAAAAGACTAGGGCATATATGGCGGTTGACCGGTCATGGTCACACTTTTAGAAGAATTTCAAATTGGTCACACTTTTGGAAGAAATGCACATTTCAGTCATAGTTGTAGGTAAATTCCCTCTCTTTTCGGTTTCTGAATGTAATGTACTAATCAAATTTGTTTGTGTAGTTGCACTTTAGGTCGGCAGATATTTGAGTTGGTTTAATTTTGGTAATATGCAAGCCGATAGTTGAAATCCGAGTCTGCGCATACTGGTTTATATCCAAATAAACCATTTTCTCTTCATCTTCTTCTGGGAGTTCCATAGAAATGATGAGAGGAGCGGTAATAATAAGATTAATGATCTGCTCATATGAGATGAACATATTCTTTACCAAGACTCCGTCGCTGAGAAACAAAGAATTTGGGTTTGATAGAAATTTTGAGTGAGTGAGATCTAACTAAATGAACCAGAGGCGGCTGCAAAAAATTTCTTTCAGGGTTTTTTATGCTTAGGGTATATAAAAGAGAAGATTATACTAGAGGATCCGACGGTTGGAGATACTTAGGGTTTGACATAAAGTTAGATCTGCGTTAGGGTATTGGAAGGTGTTCTAGCTCTATTTATTCTATGGAATAAATAGTACCAGCAGGATTTGTTCCTAAGAAAAATGAGAAAATTATACGGACAGAAAACTAAAAAATGTTCAAAATTAGTTCTGAACAAAATTTGTATTGGTCTGCTTCGGGGGTGCGTAATGTACTAATTTTGAGCCGAACATAAACCACAAGTAAATCCCATCCCAATCTGATTATAAAGTTTGATTAGGAATCTCAGTAAACCAAATAAAAACAACCAAATAAAAACGTAGATTGGTTTCAAAAATAAATAAAATAAAAAGGTAAACCAAGTAAAAACTTTTACTAAAGTTTTTTACTGTGTGTAAAATGTGGATTGAGACCCACCAAGATTGAGACCGAAAGATTGGATTTATGCATGGTGTAGTTTTTAATAAATCTTGGCTCATCTTGGTCGAGAACTACTACACTAAAAGTTGAATTGTGTGAAAAATGGATTTGGACAGGATCACATGCTAATATCAATATCATTTTCGGTTTTTTAAAACAAAACGTTTTCTTTTTTGAACAAAAGATTTGAGAAAATGGTTATAATGGCATAGTCTTGACCATTTCTATTCACGGGGCTACGGGCCATGAAGGCTTGAACCAAACACTACACTAGAGGACTGCACACTTTCAATACCCTAACGCGGATCTACTTTTATGTCAAACCCTAAGCATCTCCAATCGTCGGATCCTCTAGCTCAATTATATACCCTAAGCATAAGGTACCCTAAAAGAAATACTTGATCAAATATGACATGAAGACAATTGACATCAAAAAGTATATTTCTATATGAGATTTTTATTTTGTTTGAACATGTTTTGTTTTTGTTTTATTTATTTTTATTTTGTTTCACCAATTTTAGTTTTGTTTCGGTAAATGTATGGATTTTCTGACATTTTTACTTTTCTGACATTTTTACTGTTGCTAAGAACAAGAGTCCAGTTGTGAATGAAATATGGATTGCAGCTTCCTTTTGTTCCATGTTAGAGATTGTGGGAAATAAAGTGGTTTTTGAGGATGCTCGGAGAAGGTTTGCAAGTTAGAGCAAGTCTTATGGTGGAATCCATCTATCTTCCATATTCCACGCCACCTCATCACTTGGAAGTGTGGATGGAAGCGCAAGTCTAATGGTGGAATAAGCAGAAACGCTAATCTTAATGGCGCTAGAAAACGCAATTCTTAATTGCGCTAAAAAAACGCCATTTAATGGCGTTTTCTCACCGTTAGATTTCAACAACTCGTTTCAAATCTACGGATAAAAAAAAAAACGCAGATCTTAATGGCGTTTTTAGCGCTATTCTTATTGGCGTTTAGCGCTATTCTTAATGGCGTTTCTATGGATTCCTGAACCCTTCCACGAAACCATGGAAGGTTGCTTGGATTTTACGTGGAAGACCCCAACTTGGAAGCCATTAGACTTGACATTCCATGGATTTTCCACACTTGGAATAGCTTGGATTCCACCATAAGACTTGCTCTTAGAAGAATATCCGATATAATCTCTGCTGGGAGAAGGTTCAATCTATCCATCAAGACCCCTTGTTGTTGTTTAAGAGCTTCTCCAATGGAATGTATGTGAAGGTAAATGTCTAAGTCCACGTAGGATAGACATTTATTTTTCCTAAAACTCTTCTCCAACCCTAATTTCTTAATCAATGTAAAGATGACATGGCATAATTTTTGCTACACATTGTCAAGGTAAATGTCAAGTTTTAGACATTCACCTTGACAATATCAAGGTATCCTAGTAAGCTTTAGCTTCCTAAATTTAATTCCAATATATCAAACAACCATTTTTAGCTCTAAAATCTAAAAGTTTCTAAAAAAAATACATTTAATATATAAAAATTACAAACAACACCATTTAAGGAAAAAATGGTATGAGGATGTCTTGTTCGTGTTGCCACCTAGGAAACGGTCGTAACTACCATTGCAGAAGCTCCAAGAAAGCATATCCCTTGTTGTATTGTGAGAACATAGTATTTTATGAGGCTAACCAAATTCGGATAGAGTACAAGTATAGAAATCCCATTTAACACTTGATTAAAGAAGGGCTCTAATGATTGTATCTAGACTTATAGTTACCGGATAATAAAATCGGAGAAAACCAATCGACTGTGAATGGAGAGGCTCTAATGATTTAGCTTGGGCTAGCAGCAAACGCAAAGCATGACCTGAGCATCCAATTCACAGGCGATTGGCATACAGCAGTCGATTCCTAACACTATATAAACATGGTTCTTATAATCGTATCTCCCAATATGGTAATATTATTACGCACTTATCCCACCTTAATACTATCAAGCGATTCAAGTCACAAGCACACAACTCAGCTTGTGGCCCTATAGCTAAATTGAGACTCCTCAACTCCAACCACTTATATCAAGGGCCATAGCAAATGTTTACGAATTCCTATGATAAGTTAGCACAGGTTATGTGTGCATGTTAACCGCTTTGAAAAACGGATTTGGACACCTGACTATCGGTGCACAAAGTCAAGTTGATTAGTTGACATTGAATAATCAATGGCACAATGCAACTCCATTTTACATTGGTACAATTTTAATTTATTTACGAATTCTTTGTTTGAGTTGAAAGAAAAATTAGAACAAACATAAAAGTTAATCGAACTATGAAAATGAAAACCAAAATTAACAAAATTACAACTGAAAGGATTTTGTTCCTAGAAATTGAAATGCATCGAGATTCCGTAAAGCATGCTACCAGGTTGAGTAACCAAATGGTAGTTCATTATTCAACAACTTTCCTACACTTGATTGGTCTCCAAATTTGCCATCTTAAGCATTCATTTTGTTTCCACTTCATGATTATGATTTAGTATCCCTCCTCTGAACTGTTTTCTTGCAAGTCTGATTGTATTTTGTTCATATTCGCTTGTCAGGTACACATCTTTATAATCTATTAAGACGGATGGATGTGTGTAATGTTCTGAATTTTTAGGTTCTTTGTTTAGAGATGTATGCTTCACACATTCAAGGTCTCAATATTAGCCCAACTTGAGCAAACTTGATCAAGAATGGGAAGCTCACGAGTGGCACCAAAACTTGACCGATGGATATTGTTCTGATTTGTAGTGTTGTTCTCATTTGAGCTAGTTTGGGGTTCATGTTGTTATAATCAAAATGAATTGATTGAGCTCTAACCGGGCTAAATTCCGGTACTTAGTTCGTCTGGAATTTACGTATGATAACTCGTTCCAATATCAATGGCACTTCATTTTTAGTTTAATAAAGACATCATTGACACACTAGAAATTAAGTAATATTCATGAGTCATGATCTAACTTAAGTAGTACCAACTAATACAAGAAGTTTCCACGGAATTAATACTATTAGATTGAATTATCTTCCTTCATTAGCCTCCTCGTTCTATCGCCAAGTTGAACAAATTACTTATAAATATCCATCAGTGTTAGATGGTAGCCGGTGATTTCAATGAGCAGTATCTAATCCATTAGTATGTTAGTAATTCTTTTACTCGAAATACTGTTTAATTTTGGCTGAATTTGATGTCTCAACGACATATCCTACCAGTCCAGTGCAAACTAACTTGATGAATTATGATTGCAACTAGGTGCTTCAATCACCTTTCATACATGCCCATTAGCAAGTAAACAAACATGAAACAAATTTCAAGGATTAGATTCATGATTCCAAGATGACTGTGGTGCTGCCACATCACCCTAAGAGATTATCCGATCATAAAAAGTATTCCTATTCCAGGTTGGTTTTCTATACGTCGGCTCCGGAGGTAATATATAAATAGACACTGTATTCCGGTAGCAGCATATATCACACAATAAAAAGATTTATCAGAAAACAAAAAAATATATCAGAAAACACACTTATCCTTCCTCTTGTTGACCATCTTGATTTTTTTTTCAATTTCTTGGATTTATTTATCTGAATGGGTAAACATCCATCCAATGCTTGGGTTCCAGTTCTTTGGGGTAAGCTTCTGTAATTTATTTACAAAAAAAAAAAATGTAGCAAGGGTTTGTGTTCAAGAATTCCAGGAGGATCCTATCCCTGTTAATGTCATCACCAACACACTTACTAGAGTTTCAGAAGTCGATGAATGTGTTCAAGCAATTGAGGAGGGTGCTACTCCTATCCCGAGTCTTCCTTTTGATATCATGACCAACATACTCAGCAGACTTCCAGCAAAGTGCATCTTCCAGCTGTGGCGAACTAATTCCAAGGACCTACTATACGGGTTAACAAAGGATCCCTACTTTATGCGTACTCATCTAGACCGAGGCCTAGCTACTCCAACCATTGTTGTGCAATCTCATGCGGTGCTCGTATTTGACGTCAAGCTTTTTCTTATTCATGCTAAAGCCGAGAGAGTTGAAGTGAAATGGTTAGATCTTAGATCATACAATGCATATTGCAAAGGGAAACCAGTTATTCTCTGGGGTTCATATGATGGGTTTCTTTTATTCGTAGTCGAAGAGGGTCCAGCGCACTTCTTTGTTTGGAGTCCGATTACAAAAGAACAACTCATTCTTACTTCCCGGAATAATCTTTGTTATGTATGTGGATTTTACTTCCATCCACATAAGCAGGAGTACGAAGTAATTTGCGTAAGTTGCGACGGTGGAAGAGTTGAGTTTCAGATTCTTAGTTTACGAACTAAGCATAGAAGAAGTGTTGTTGCTGCTCTCATCCTCCAAGTAGACAAAGACCGCCTGTATTTATTAACGGGACTTTTTACTGGATGGTTGATCGTTCGATGTACCGGTTGGTGAATAGAGTTGACCCTAGTCTATCAGACTCAATATTGTCATTCAATATAGAAACTGAGGAGTTTCGCACCATACAAGCAGTTATGCCATCTAAAGGTTCCCCACTCTATAAGAGATATCAGTTTTATCTTTTTGAGGTGGAAGGAGAACTGAGCCTCTTAGATCCTTCGTCAAAACCGAGGTGGTCATTTGGGTGTTTAACCATAATACCAAATGTTGGATCAGAAAGCACTCATTGATGTCTCCCGACTACAAGCACCATTGGTATTTCTACTCATACTTTGACGAAATTGAATACATCAAGACGAAAGGAGTATTCGTAGCATATCATTCCTGGGATAGACGTAAGCAACCATATATTTACAATCCACGTTTAGGTACTTGGAGGTGGTTTGGTAGGAAAGGAATTACAGGTGATAGATTCACAACAAGAATTCATACTAATAGTATTATCTCTTTGGATGCTGCAGATTCAGTTATACCACTAGAGTGGTAGTGAAGAACATAATAATTCCTTATCAATAAACAACTTACTATATGTTCTTGCGGTTATTCTTTGTATTATTACTTGATTTAGTGCCTGTGTTACGCACCAGGGAGTTCAATTTTGTGCGCACTCCTTTAAAGAGTGTGCACGTAACAAATTCATCCTATTGGTTGTCCAAAACCAGTCGTCATCTAATATTCATATTTCTTTTTTTTTTTTTTTTTTTTTTTGTAATCTAAAAATGGCAAGCGTATATATAAATAACATAAAAGGAAATATGTAAAAGATTCTTTATATTCATTAATAATTTTTTCAATACTGTATCCTAGGGCTGCCCATGGTTCGGTTTGGTTTGGTTTTTCACAAACCCAGGACCAAACCAATATCACTTGTAAGAAACCAAAAACCAAACCAAACCATGTTCGGTTTAGAATATTAGAAACGAGAACCGTCCCAAGTTTTGGTTTTTATGGTTTTTGAGTTTTTTTTTAATAGACTTTCATTTTTAACTCGTAAATCAAAATTGTAAAGCAAATCATCAAAATAAGATATATTTTGAGCTATAATTTCTTTATTTATGGATATAGTCATTAAAATCATATATATTATACATATATAATTCAATATTAGATACATTTTTAATAATATTTTATTTATTTATGGATATACTCATTGAAGTGTAAATATATTATACTATGATGGAAAATTTGGTACATATTATTATGGTTTTTGTCGGTTTTTTTGGTTCTAACTCTCGGTTTTTTCTTTAGTTTGTTTTTTTTTGGATTTTTGGTTCTTTTGTGACATCAAACCAAAACCAACCACCTAGAATCGGTTTTCTCGGTTTTTGGGTTTCTTGGTTTTTGGATTTTTCGGTCTCTGGTTTTCTGGTTTTTTTTTGTCGGTTTGGACCAGTTCGGTCCGGGTAGAAAACCGAACCATGGGCAGCCCTACTGTATCCGATTATTCCCTGGTTTCAAATGTATTTCACCTGGATGATCATGATTATTACTATTCACTTTACTTTTTTTTTTCTTCTTCTATATATCAAAATCAAAACCGCTCCTATTTGGATATTTTTTTTACTCTTCAACCATCATGCATGATGTCTTCGTTAATTGGTACTTTCAATTCAACATGATTACAACCTAAACATGTGAATAGCTTCTCAGCAATTCCATTTCTAAGATTTCTTAAACTTTAGGGAAATCTGAAACAAGTGATCGACATTTTCCTTTAGTTGTTGATTCAACCCATATTGTTATCCGTAAAATAATTTAAAACTCACCAAATTAGGTACCAACGAAATGAAAATCCAGAAACTAATAATTTAGAACTCACAAAAGTAAAATAATCTTCTAGCTAAAGACACAAAATGGAAGGATCATCACATGTTTCTTCGTTGGGATCAACAAACAAGCCGCAAAACCTTCCATAAAAAATTTTCCCCTTAAAACACGCATCTCATTTGCTATTTTTAGATCCTAATTATATTAAAATAAAAGAAAACAAAATAGATAACGGTTGGTTTTGAACAGCCAATAAAATTGATTTGTTATGTGCACACTCTTTAATGGAGTGTGCAAAAATTGGACTCCGCGCCAGGCATCTTTTTCTTCTTTTAGCAATTTTCCTGATTTGGTGCGTCGGGCTTCGCTCCTGTGTAGATGTATTTTATTTGCGTTGATTAAGTGGAAAAAAATTGGAAATATTTATTTAATATATATAAATTAAAATAAATATTTAGACAACAGAGGTTTTAGTTGCCAGCCGAGCAACAAGCTAGGCACCAACTTCTTTTTGAATAGAAACACTCAATTTATGAAAAATAAAACTACCTAGGTCACAACTAGCATCGTTATTAACTAAAAAATTCTTTAGACACTTAAAAAAACAAACAAAATCTTCGTTGAGTTAACTTAAAGTGGTGAAAGCTAAAATACCAAGACCATAACCATGCGAAACACATTCATTCAAGTATTTTGTACGTTTGCGTGAAATTGCTTTTGAAATACCTGGCATGGGACGAAGGCACGAACTCCTTCGCTAGTGAAGGGACACACATGTAACATCCATACACACGTCTTGGCCGTTTTCCCATTTGAGCACTAGAATCTACGCTGGGCGTAAATCCTTGTTATCATCTGACAACAACCCCAAGGCCACTTCTTTACGCGCAGGAACACCATCTTTGTAGCAGATATCCACAGTTATTTCGCGAACCAAGTCATGACGAAACTTATTTCCGACGTCCTTAGCACAATGAAGCGCATGATCATCAAAAATTTCCATAGGTTTATTAAAACAAGAACATAACCCGTCTTCAACAAACAAAGGAATGCCAAGGCGGTACACTAGTAGAAAACAGCAATTCCGCGACCGCCAGGACATGTCATATATACGACTTAAATGACCCTCTCTAGGGTTCTCTGAATGGGTCATTTATAAAGCGTTTTTTAATTGAACGACCCTTAGCACGTGGGTCTTTGAACAGAGACTGTTCCTCACAGTCACTAAATGCTGACCCCACAACATTGGTCGCAGATTTGACTTTTAATATAAAAAAAATATCAGATTCAGATCAGCTGAAATGTTTGAATGTATGAATGGCTGAATCTGAATTAATCTGACTGGTATTTAAGTCAAGTCTAGTCAAGTCAAGTCAAGTCAAAGTACAGTCAAGTCAAACTGAAATTCAAATGCAACCTCAAATTGAAATGAAATTCAAATGCAACCTCAAATTTAATCGAAATTCAAATTTAAACAAACTCAACCGCAACTTCAAATTTAAGCGATAATTTGAACATTCATTCCATTGGGTGTAAAACTACACAAGAAAAATGAAATACTTGAGTTCAACTAATACATGTCCAAGATTGCTAAGTTCTGACAACAACCTGCAACAACCTGCTAAACTAATAAACTGATAAAAACACAAAATGATAGTTCAACTCCTCCTTTGACAATACTTCAAAGTGATATCAAGCAGAGCATCAATGTGTTGTGTCCTTGTGGTTCACATGCGACTTCTATGCAATGCAAATCAACAATATTACAATGACTTCGATTTCCATGTATTGGTTCAACAAGAAATGAAAAGAAAAAAAGAATACAAGATGGAGAATGCCGAAGCGAGACAAGATGGAAGGCAAAAAGCCTAACCACAGACAACTAAAAAGAAAACAAATGGAGTGTACAGCTCCTAAAGCAAAGCAATGACAACAACAACAGGGTATTGCAGACAGTGCAAGATACTTATGCTTAGCTGGGTGGAAGATGTATATAAATTCATGCAGTATTGGCCCAAACTGGGGAAAGTTATCACACAACCATAACTACGATAGGAGAAGATTGCAACAAAACAGAAGCTTCAGGGAAATCGAAGGCAGATACAGGGGAAGAAGAAGATACTTGCACAATCTAAACTAGTAATCATATGTGCGCGGGGAGCTAAACAAGTACTAATTGTCAAGGTTTCGACTATACAATGCCTTTAAGATGCACAGGAAAACTCACATGTGCGCAGGGGAGCTGCATTATTTCCACCAGTTGAATTATAAGGTGCTGGGCAAGTTCATTCACGTACGTGTATCCCCATTTCCCATGCCCTTGGAAAGATAACCAATTGTAGAAAATGAAATTAAAACGAAAGTAAACATAAAAACTATGGAATCTACTAGAAGAGACATGTAAGAAGAAATAGAATGAAACCTTACCCGAGCTTCTCTATTCCAATACTCATCGTCTCCAACAGTTGTCAAAATTGATGGAGCTTCATTCGCATTTGCAGTGAAGACAAATGGATCTTCCAAAGCATTCTTATTGGGGTCTGATCTTATTGGAGATTCCAAAACCAAATTCCAATGCTCCCTTGTCACATCTCTGCAGTAAAAAACTTGTATAGCTTGAGAAGCATGGATGAATGGCTCGTCGACTTCTTTTGAGCTTCTCATAAACCTTCTGAAGTTGACAAACCTCAAATTTGTATCTGCATCCACATAGGATCCATGTATTTTGTCTTCGACTCTCACCCAATCATAGTAAAAAACAATTTTAAAGAAAACTCCATAATCCAGTTCAAGTATACGTTGTAGAACGCCGTAATATGTAGTATCGTTATCGACCAAGTTAGTATCTCTGGAACTTTCTCTGAAACTGGTGCGAGCTTCCATGGTGACTCCACTATTTTGTGTAGTTAAATTTTTTTGTTCATCGGATGTGCAAAACAGATAACCATTAACAAAATATGAGTTGTACGAAACTGTAGTGAAGGTAGGACCAATTGCCGGCCTATGAAAATCTGTCATGGGAGTGCTTTCAAGTTGTTTTTGTAGCCATTCAATGTAGTTTGTAGGTTTTATCCTCCCCGTACGAGTTTGGTTAAAATTACAGACGTATATCTTGTACTTCCTGTCAAACAACACACAAAGTATCAATTGATATAAGCATTAACTAATAAACCAAGATACATAACCAAGAAACCAAGTAATTTTAAGCGGCAGTTAAGCCGTCTATACAAAATGATATAGGTTTTTGAGTTAAATATCTACGAGTTCATTATTACTGAAAAGGGAATTCTAAAAGAAAGGTAATATACTACGGAGATATTTAACTCAGATATTCCAAGTGTACCTACAAATAAAATGTAAGAATGTACTAGGAACAAGACATACAAGACCACCCGATTAGCTGTGCAAACAGATATATGGAAGACACAAGCCAAAATTAGCTAACTATTCTTCTATTCTTTGAGAAGGACTTTCTACTCGAGCTGTACTCGAGTATCAAAACAGCAGTACAACTCATTTTTCAATGTTCTTAACCTTAACTTTAAATGAAGTGTTACCCTGATTCACCAAAGTTAGCTTCTACACTTTATTAAGCCAGTTGAGAATTCTGGTTAACAAGTGAACAGATGATCCATGAAGGACTGCGATACCTTCACTTGGTTTGGAATAATACTTAGTTCCTGTAATCACTCTTGCCAATAGCATTTCCGAAGACAAATTTAAAACATCATGTTTTAACAATACTATGAACATACCTTAATCAAATGTTTAAGTGAGCATCCACTACACAATAATTATTGTACACGTAAGTGCAGTAGACTAAAATAATAGACTCCCAATGCCTAAAAATGGCCAACACTTGATGATACCAACTGTGGGTGGGGCTTTATGTTTAAACAAAAAGGACATAAGACTATTAAGAAGCAAATAAATTAAAAGAGTAACAAGGGAACGTTCATGTTACTACCAGAGTGAAATTATGCACTTCTTAACTCCTGAAATACATAATCCAACAGTCTAAATTGAATTCCATCATGCACATAAAGTTTGAGAATAAAGTTTGAGCCTAATTAGCTTTAGGGAAAATATGAATACCTAGTAAGGAAAACGAGAGCCAGTGCGACTGCTAAAGATTTTAATAGACGGTTGACCCAATTGCACCCATGATCATACCTGAACAATTCATTTTAGAAATTAGATATTAGGCATCACATTCTCGGTTCCTAAATGTGACAGTAAAACACATGTGTAAAATGTAAAACAATCATATAAGAAACCTGTATTATTACCTGAGCTTCTCTATAACAAAAACTAAACCTGTTGATGAAAACTTAGTATAAGATTATTGGCTACTCTTATTCACCGTCAGTTGGTTAATTAAGGCAGTGAAGAGGGACTTTCACCTCCACTCGTGCTGGATGAGAGCGCTTGCCTTACCATGGTTGTTGATCCTAGCCTTGATAAAGTCAATGGGTCCAAAAAATATTGGGTATCGATGGTCAAGGTGCATGTTCTCATTTATACTGAAACTATGGGCAAGCTCGGCACCAACAGTTGTATTGGTTAAGGGACTGTCAATGTGGTAGTAAGAAGCATTGAGGTTCTAACCCTTGTCGTTCCTGGAATCACAAAAGAGAGAAAAGAACTCACACATCAACAAAAGAAAACAAGGAGCCTGGTAGTCAAAACAATAAAAACACTGAACATCTAAAAACAAAGATCTCAAAAGAAAATACTAACAAAGTGACAGTAGCAATACGTACCAAGAGCAAGAAGGGGTTACAACACCAGAGAAGTTGATCATTATAAATGAATTCATTATTAACGAAATCAAAGCAGTAGAAATGCGAATTTTTAGGTTATGGGAAAAAGCTTATATCTTTTGAAAAAACCCTAAAACCCAAATTGAAAAAACAAAAACAACAAAATCCCTATAATCTGAATTGAAAAACCAACAACGAGAATACAAATAAAACTCAGATTACGACAAACTTACCTCACGAACCATTGAAATAATGTAACGATTCAATAGATTTCAAGATTTAGAACCATTGATATCTTCACAGTGATTCAATTGAGTTCTAAATCAAAGTAACGAACCAGAGTTTTAAACCAATCTAACTCAATGATTGAAATCCTAGAATCTAAATCTTCTCGGATTGAAGATCGAGAACTAAAAGCTAAAAACCCTAACAAAAACATGAAAAGCTATATCTGTATAGATCGAAGAACATCTCATGATTCTCAAACCCTAAAATGAACAAAATTTAACAGCAATCATAGTTTATTTAGAAGTTGTTAGAGATTTCGACAAAACACCTAAAAATGAAAACAAAAAAACATGGATTCAATCGAAAAAAAAAATGAAATTAAATTGATAAGGAGCACTGATGTAAATCTATTTCCAGCAGGTTTGAGATCTAATTAGCGGCATCTGGTGCTGGTTATTAGGTGAGAGATGGAGATCGGGGAGCAGAGGTGAGGTGAGGTGAGGTGAGGTGGGAGGAGATGATATGCGGTGAAAGAGAGTATTTTTTTCTTTAGTAGGGAAACGATAAAAACGAGAGATAGGATTGTTATCATCATCCGTTCTTTTAAGTTAAGCAAATCATGACCACATAAATAGTGGGGCCCATAATCGATCACCAGATCTGAATCGGAGGTTGAGGGTCGTTGAATCGGTAGTTCTATGGTGACAAAATGGTAAATAAAATTTCTAATTCAGAGACCGCTTATTAGGCTTTCGGAATTTTTCCGTGTTTTTACCGAATCGGAGACCGCTATCTTTGGTCAACGTACCGGCTACGGTCAATGAGGGTCTCTGATGTGGGTCATAGAAAACCCATTTTCCACTAGTGGTAGTAAACTACTACTCTAAACTATCTAGGCTCGAGACATTGATCCAAACCACTGTTAGGAGCATCCAAAAGATAATCTTGAGCATGTTTAACCTGGTTACATTGCCATAGTATGGAATCTCTTGCAGAAAGTGTAAATTGGACATGGATTTGCTTCTTAACTGCATCAAAATAAGTGACTGCCCAGGAGTGCATGGAAGGGGGCAGTGTCATCGACGCAATAAGTGGAAGGAAAACCACATACCTGAATGAAATTCTTAAGAGCCAACTGATAAGAAGCACCATTATCGGTTGAGAATAAGCTACCAAAAATCACTTTTCGCACCGAAGTAGTCTGATTCTGCGAAGCAAGCTAATAGTATGTGCGAGTATCTGACATGGTGTATATACCGAGGCCACCATCTTTGATGGGTAGGGTAGCTAATATCTGTTGCAACGGCCCAAAACCAGCACCATCTCCTGTGATTAAAAGCCTCAAATACTTTAGTAACTGATCATAAAAAAGGTCTGAGGCCTGTTGAAGAGCTGCAAGGTTGGTGGTACGCATAGCAAAATATAATCTGGATACATCGACGCAGCTACAAAGTAACAACATCTCACTCTGAGGGTTTTTGAGTTTTTTGATGGAAAACATTAGCTGAATAGTCTTGTTCACCCTACTCACCATATCACTCATGAATTCCAATTCCAAACTCGCAGGTCTACCCAAAATCTCAATTCATTTGCTAGGCCTACCAATATCCTTGGGGAAAACACCTTCAGCAATGTTGCGTGGATCAAATGTAGGCCAAAAGATTTCAGTCTTCTTGATGTTGAGATGTAAGCCCCTACTCGGTCCTTCGGATTCAATAATACTCAAGGCTTTGGCAATCTCCAAAGTATGACCGATGATAGTGCCATCATCAATGTACCAAGCATGCAAATCGAGGTTACACGAGAATCAATGGACTTAACTAGAGGGTGAAGTGTCGGGGAAAACAAAAGGGACCAGGGGATCTCCTTCTTTGAACACCAATCGCGAAGACAAGATATCGATCATAATAAAGCATAATGATATTCCACCCAACAGAAATACGGACAATGAAGATGGACCTCCCTAATGAGATGAGACTTGCATACCATATTGAGCATTCGAAAAGTCAATAAACAACATTGACATCTTATTGAATTCCCTCTCAACTCCAACAACCCATGCATTTACGGCGTGAAGAATACTTTTGCCACCTACTGCACAATGACCCCAAATTGAAAATCCCTAAATAAGAAAACATGGCCATACCGACGGAGAAAGCAGGCACCTTAGACACCAAATGACGCCAGATAGTACCAACCGCAATAGGCCTAAGCCCACCTCCAGGTTTAAGCAAAGGCGTAAGCGGTGCACTGGCAATGAGCTCCCCTAAAACCTTAGAGCACTTGCCTGCCAACCAAAGGTTGACTACCACATGTCGAAGCCAACAAATCATCCGCCACCGCCAGTTTGCACCACTCATCGGATCGAAGGTGTTGTGCATGCGGACTATCACGACTATAAGAAGTGCCTCTTTGGAAACTCTTGATGACGCCTAAGACAGCTCTTGAGTCGACCGTGACTGGGTCGCAAACAAAGTCTTCCTCCGGAATGGTAGGTGGGGGTGCTGCTGGATGCTTAGATTGAAGTTCAGTCAAGGTATTCTCGCTTCTAAGAGCAAAACCATTCAAAGACAGAACACGAATTACCGCAGCATAAGGTATTCTCCGATGGTTCTCCCGACTTTTATCTCTTCCAATATGCGAGTATGTATAATTTTATTTCTGATTCGGTCGAATTGCGTATATCTTTCTCTCATTTCTGAGTGTTTGTTCTTGTGCCTTGCCTAGGGTCTTGGCAGCGTGAACGCCTTCACTAAACTTGCACGTAGTAAGAAAACTGCACCTCTTGAGACGGAAAGCAACGATGTTGAGCCTACCCATGGAGAAGGGGAATCCGAGAAGGATGAAAGCTCAAAGTCCGGAGATGTAAAGAGTAGTTCTTCCTATAGCAGTGCTGAATCTTCTTCTAGTCGGTCCGAGTGAATCGGTGAGTCTTCTCCATGTTCTTCTTCTTCCTTCCTCCTTCCTCTCCCTTTTTTTTAAAAAAAAAAGAGTGTATAAGACATAATATCACAGAGCGAAGACGAACTTGAGATGGAAACTGGTGGTGACACGGCTTTGTCTCCGGCCGTGTCATCCAAGCCTGGTGGCTTTGAAACAGAGGCCGATCAAGATGGAAGCGTTGTTGTGGACAAATGGAGATTGCTCACGTGAATGTTGGCGCAATTGTTGTTAGAATCCCTCGCCGATTGCGTGCGGTCTCGGGCACCACCTTTGTTCCTCCATACCCAGTTCCTTATCCGGATCACGTGTTGATTGGGGATTTCGCGTGCAAGCTAAACATGAGGCATTATATACCAAGATATGGTAAAGCTACAATCATATTGCCACACGACCTAGAAAATTACTAGGCGATACGCGTTGGTCAAGCGTGTGGAGGAAGCCTTGTATTCGATTGACGACATGTGCAACGTATTTGGTCATACGGTTTCGAGGACGTAATCTCGAAATGGAGGTTCCGTGACATGTTCATAAAGTTCGAGTTCAATTCTCCTTGATTCGTCGATGGTTTCTTCGAGGTTGAAAAGTTGTTGGCCCAAACAGTCGAAGGTCCTTCCGCATACATGTTGAAGAAGCAGTAAGCGGAATTCAAAAGATTGTGCAGGCAGATGAAGTTGAAAAGGGTGGCTCTCCAGAGAACGAGGGAGGCCTTTGCTAAGAGGAGAAAGCCGTTGTTGGAAAATATTCCTTGAATATATTTTTGTCTCCTGAACTTCTTTATTTTATATTTTTTTTTTTGAAAAGCAAATGGAAACGCCTGGTTTATGGTTTTGATTTTCTGGATTTTTGGGTTTGACAGATAAATTATTCTTGTAGGGGCTTGCGTTGTTAACTCTATGCACTTCACAATTGGCTGAGTTCATCCTCCCCGTATTACTTATTGCTCTCCTGATCAACATCAACGGTAGTTAGAATGACATCACCGCTGGTTTTGGAGCTGTCGTTAGAGATAGCATCCGTGAAACACTTCTTGCTGTTGCTGGCAGTGCCATTCGCGTTTCCATCACAATAAATTTAAGTATGATGATCTGTTAAATCAAGGAAGCTAATGTCTTCATGGCATGACGCAAATTCAAAAGAGGTATGATCAAAAGAGATGTTGGACCATCAAATCACTAATGCAGCATACATAAAGATATTGGAACTCTACTTGTTTTTTTTTTTTTTTTTATTTGAATCTATTGCAACAAATTTGATTCCTCAGACATGTAGAGGCTTGCTTCTTGTTTAAGCTTGTTTCTTCTTATATACTTAAAGAACTGAAGATGGGATAATAAGTATACATGCACCATTTTGTACAGAACCTGTAGTAAAGCTTGACATCAACTTAACCAACCAGTATATCAGACAACCTATTTATTTAAGATATAGCCCATGACTGACGAATTTTGTTTCCGTCTAGTGCAAAAAACCAGATCAGTGATGGATGGAGAGGCCGGACAAGACAGACACGAAAGAAAGCAAGCAAGTTTCCATATAATAGGGGGTTTGGCTGATAGCCCATGCAGGACTATGGGATAGGCATCCAAACTAGAGGTGGAATGTCTTAGGCCCACACGGCCCGGCACACAAAGTCGCGTGCTTCACGTGCCATGTGCCGTGCTGTGTCTTTGCTAACGATTTAAACGTCTTTGTCTTGTAGTGCTTGCTTTACTAGTCAGCTAGTTAGCACAAGATGCTCTGGGCACAAAGACACGAATAAACGTGTTGATGCTGTAATCATAAGATCTTGATACAAATCTTTATAAACAATTTGAAATCACTTAATGTATACATTAAGTCGGATATCACAAGAATTTAATTAGACAACATATCATTTGAAATTATTTCAAGTAAAATTAACAAGTTTATTCAATAAAAAGAAATAGCCCATCAAATATAAAATTGGATTATTGTGAGTGTAAATTAATGTTCTAGTTAAATATAGGTGACTATGATTATAACAACGATATTGAAATATTTTTTCCAAATATTAAGGTATTATATGTGTTGTTATAAATAAGCCAACATAAAATGTTAAAACTAGCTAGAATAGTGACTCTTTTGTGAAATATACAAAAATGTGATGTATTATGCCTTGTTATATGGTGTATTTGTACATGTTATGACGTGCTTTCTTAACGTCTTGGCTGAAGCCCCGCGTGTTTATCCGGTGCAAGCGTCTTTGTCACGCGCGTTGTGCCAATTAGTCAAACCCAGCACGTCCCATTTAACTAACGTGTTGTGCCGTGCTGGGCTAAAGTCACGTCTTTGGCTGATCTTTGTGCTCAAATTTTAGCGTGATGTCTTTGGGCAGGTCACTCGTCTTGCGATGTTCAATTTACACCACTAATCCAAACCATCACTGATTGGCAATTGTTACTGCAATCTTAATCGATTATATAAAAGATCCCTGGAATCCCTCCGACCATGTGGGACTATTTTTAATCTTATTATTAAAAATTACTTTGAAACCAGCCTTTGTTAATTTCTGTGTTTGGGTCTCTGGATCTCCACCGTGGTATTTTAATGCTTCCCATACAAATCAAAATTATAGTTCTAACAACAAAGGGAAATTTTTATCAGATCTTTCAAAGAGAATTTTTTAACGGAAAATGGGTTATTTGTCCAAAAAATTTTAAAACATGCACTTCACTCATTATCACTAGTGGAAAAAGGGCTATTTAAGACATTATGAAACGACACAGACAGTAAATATCTCAATATTTAGTCAACTCGAAAGTGTGGCAGACCAAAGTCAAACGATCGTTTTAGCTTGACTTTTGTTGACTTGAAAAACGATAGTCTGATGGCGTTTTTTCACTAGTAGATTTTTTTATAAAAAAGTAAAACTTATCCATTCTTTCTCTTTCATTCTCGTTTTCTTCTCTCTCCCCTTTTCTTCTCTGCAAGAACCTTTTCTTTCTTCTCACCTTTTCTTCTTCAAAATCTTCTATACTTTTGAGTTTTGTTTCAGATCGTCCATGTCTTATTGTGAGAATAACTTTGGCTTTGTTATTGTAGGGATTGTTTCGAAGAAATGAAATCATCAGGGTCACTTCGCTTTGTTTTGAAAACCCTAAATTTTGAATCTAAAACTTCAAAATCATTTTCTTAATTAACCATTTTCCTTTGATGTTAGGGTTGTAACCAATTGTTCTTCTGCGAATTCGTTGTTAGGGTTTTAATTTCTTCAACTTCAGAAGGTAAAGTTAGGGTCTGCAAATGATTTTTTGCCATATCTGTCTTTCTTATTTGTTCATTTTGTTTGTTGTGAAGTTTCGTAACTCTTTTGATCTTTGTTGTAGGAGTTATTAGAAGAACGATCATCAGTGATTGTTCATAAGGTATATCTTTTAAACCCTAACTTTATTATTTTATTTTTGTTGTAGATCTGATTCATATGTTTCCTATGAGAGAAATTAGTGTTGGGTTTTTATTTTGGATGTCAATTTTAGGGGATTTCATGTTTAATCTTCAGATTTAGTTATAATTTTTTTGATCTGTATTTGATTTTTTTCTTCTTTGTGTTTTGGTATTATCTTGTTTAATATGTTTCCTATGAGAGAAATTAGTGTTGGGTTTTTATTCTGGATGTCAATTTTAGGGGATTTCGTATTTAATCTGTTGATTTGGTTTTAATTTTTTCGATTTGTATTCCATGTATTTGATTTTTTTTTTCTATTTTGGTATTATCTTGCTTAGATTTAGTGACTGTCATTCTTCTTGGGACTTTTTTTGTTCAATTTTTATTTATGTTGTTGTTTGGGTTGAGCTGTAGGATTTTAAGTATGTCTTCATTGAGAGGAGGAACTGGAGTTGGAATGGGAACACTATTGATCTCAAAGATCAGAAAAGTATAATTGATAGGGTAATGATGCTTACTTTCTCTGTTTTCCTACTAAAGATACATGGATGTTGAGTATTTTGCTCGTAAGCTGAAATGTCTTCTAAGATTCATTTGAAGGAATGATCATGCTCAGTTCGAACTTATGTTGCATCATGGAACTTTTTAAAGTTCTACTTGTTAAGTAGTTTGACATGGCCATTCATATTTTTTTCTTATTCTTCGTTTTAGAACTTCTCCTGTTATGGCATGCTAATTGTTTATTGATACAGGGGAACACTGCGTTATGCTAGTGCTAATGCCTAGGAAGAACTGGATGCAGAAGAAACGACTTAGAGTATCTTGCTGATACACTTCTTTTTCTTCCATGTGGTCGTCATACTTGGCAGGAATACCAGGCAAGGCATTTCCATATTTTTATAGATAATCATGTTATGTTCTGCTTGTACTATCTCTCTTTCGCTTCCTGTCGGTTTGTTTCCTTTTCCTTTTCTTGTTTTTATGTCGACCATTAAGAATTCCAGTTTGGGTAGGTATTGTCTGATGTTTAATTATTTTCTGTAAAGCTGATATTCTAGGTTGGTCACAAGAGAGGCTGATTCACTATAAAAGAAGAGGATGAAGAGCAACCAAAGAATAAGGTATTGCTGGGGTTTCCTGCAAATCAATGGATGAGTGTATACAATGCTTCCCGACCTATGAAGCTAAAGGTATACCACACAGGATATATAACAAATATATTTGACGTTGTTTCTCAGTTCTTTACCTGAAATGAAATTTTCATCTTGTATTTTCTGTTTTTAGGTTTCGTTATAACGTCGCTGATGTGAAGCTTTCTCAGCACATTGACAAAGGAAATGAAGATGGACTTTATATCAGTTCCACTCGAAGAGTCCAATCTTGCTGTTTGTATGAAAAAGTAAGTAGTTCAATATGATACCTCATTCTTTCGTTTCTGAGAACCTAAATCAGAGACTAATAGAGACCTAAAATTGCAGAAATGAGATTTGTGTAAGTTTATCATCCATGCGTCATGTTAGTGTCATGTTTTCGTATGTCAGAAAAATCATCATAGATTTTAAACCTGATACAAAAGATTTATTCCATCGCCTGCCTTCACTCTGCAGCATATCTTTTAGTATTTTTTTTAGTTTTTGGTTCATTTATTATGCTTTTGGGGTTAGCATTGTAACTGGTGGTGGTAGTTGGGTCTGTGCATGGCATGTGGGGATTGGGGTGATAGATGATTTCGTATGTTTGGTATATGATAACTACATGGTAGACGGTTTACTAATTCAAAGTGTTATTTAACTAACGAATATTGTTCAGATATTATTCAACCAACTGATGGTTTATGCTTTCATAGGTTGTCGCTGAGACCATTTGATCAAAGCTTATTGGATTTGTGACTTCAAGAGCAGAGCTCTCCTAATCTATGTAAGGTGTGTAATGAGATCAAACAAGCAGATAGTTATTTTGCAGGGCTATGTTTCATTTATTGGTTCTTACCTCCACTTGTATGTGTACTGCCGATACATGATGCAATTGATCTTGTGATCCCAAGGGGTAGCTATGAATCAAAGGAAGAAGTTGGTGATTTAGATGAGATAATTCAAGGTATAGATTCATATACTCTGAATCTATCTATGGTTATATGAGTTAATTGCTTTGCTTTTTGTATTTTGATGTCATGATTATTAAGTAGACACTAGACACTAAAAGATAAATACTCAATTAGTTTGCCTAGTTTAGTTTAGTCTTATCATTGTCAAGCCAAAAATGTAAGAAGGGTATGTTTAATTCAGTTCACAGTCTTATTTCATATACCACCATTTTCCTTGAAAGTGTTGTGAAGAGTGGTCAACAAACCAACATAAGATACTGATAGTTGATAGGCTAGCCCTTAATCTTAGGAGTTTCCCGCATCATAGTAATGACATGGTTCTGATAATCTCTAGATTGCTCAAAGCTGAGTGCCTGGATTTTGAGTTTATATTTTCATGGTAGTTCCTTTATACTTTTGTTGTAGAATTGTATTAAAATCATGCCTTTAGTACGTTCTGGTTAAAATTTTAATGATGTTGTCATTGAAGAGCCTTATCTAAATTTCAAACTGATAGGTAGTTGAATGGACGCAACACCCAGTTGAGAGAGGCATTGAAGTCTGTTACAGCAGAGCAGAAGTATCCTTAAGCGTGTGATTCCAAGGATCGCCACTGTAAGGTCATCTCTCTCTCTCTTCTATATATATAATGACAAGTACTTAATTCAATGTTGTATATATATGGATATTAAACTTCAGGTATAACAGGGTAATTGGTCAATCATATACACCTTGTTTTGTGTTACTTGGCCATTTAGTAGACTGTAGAGTAATCCCAATTGTTGAGGAAAAACTTTCCTCTGGCTGCAAAAATATTGCTTGGGATGCAGAGTAATCTCTATTATTTGAATGTACAAGTGAAAACTTCATGCACCTGTATGAACGTTGAGTCGTCTCATTCGAGGTAACTTAGATTGCTGGAAATTTTCTACTACAGCATTCATATCGTATTGTGTATATCATTTGAATGTGCTTGTTAGATTTATGCTAAAAGGTTCGTGTATCTACTATTTTAGTATCTACTGTCATAAGTGCCTGGTATTGATTTTGTGCACCTTTTTCTTTGACAGAGAATTGTAAGAGAAATCCAAGATGGGAAGTGCTAACACTATCTAAGAGAGTGGACTTGTTTGATTTCATCGTCCAGCAATATCTTGTTTTGCTGGTTTGTAGTTGTCTTTATGAACCTGAGAACTTAGATATGACTTGTATGAATTCAGATTTGATTACTTCTTTTTGAACTGTGTAACAAATACAATGATTTTTATTCAAATGGCAATTTGAATTTAGAGTTTTATTTCAGGGTGATTTGTGTTTAATTTCAGATTTATTTTATCCCAGTACTGCAGTCAGACAATCTGATATGTAATTCAGCTGAATCAGTTTCGAAATTCAGCTGAATTTCTACTTTTTTTTTTATATTATAAAATTAAATCTACGACGAAGACTAGGTGCCGTACCTAGCGACAACTCGAAAGTATCGTAATTGAAATTTATTCTGAGTCAACTTGATAGTGTCGTTCCAGAAAAAGACACTAAATCTACGGCGCTTTCAGCTGCACCTCCAAAGTGTTGTATATATCACTAATACGACACTTTTCAACTATCTTAAAACAACCATTTTCCACTAGTCCGGTTGTCCTTGCGAAGTGCTCGCCCTTTGTATTTATCGCCTTAGGTAACAAGCTTGCATTCGCCTGCATTTGCACTCGTGTTCGCAACTCGGGTATGATTACATCTCATTTTGTTTTTCCTCGAGAGCAATATATTCCTCCCTGTAATTCTCATGACTCGGTCATTGTGATTGTGTTCTTAACTCGAAGATTTGAATGTATAATGATTGGTTGCGAACATAGCATTAATGAATGATAAAATGAGATATCTCTCATCGACACGACCCGCCATGTCGCTACACATCGTCTTCCACCTCACAGTCAAATGTTCCAGACTTTCACCAACCCTTTGCTTTAATCCAAATACATCTTCAATGCCAGGTCGCGAGAAATTATTACTTATGTACGCCCCTAAAAATATAGCCTGTAAATGATTGAAGGATGCTATAGTATTTTTGGTAGGCCTTCAAACCATTTCAAAGCTTCTCCTGTTAAACTTGATGCAAAATATTTGCACAATATAGCGTCATGATTTTCCCACTGTAACATACATCTCAAATAAGCTTTGATGTGTTGTATTGCACAAGTTGATCCATCAAAAATCTGGTTAGTGTAGGCAAATTGCACTTTGGGGGTATTCCTTCTAATTGTATTTCTAGTGTGAATGGGGTTTTGTGACTTCTTCTATAGCTTCATCTAATTGTCTCCTACCTACTTCTTTCTTATTGTTTAACATTCCTCTCATTTCTGCTAGCTCTTTCAAAATTTGTTCGTTTATACTAGAATTATCTTCCATTGGCCTTTTAACTCCGCCTCTCTTCTTCTGCGTTCATATCCGTTTTGATTCTCTTGATCATCATTCTCTTCTCGTTTTTCTCTTCGATTTTCTCTTTCATCTCTTTCATGGATTCGCACACCATTATATCTCTCATTTTCTCCTATTTGCTTAGTCTTCAGCTATTCTTAGTACTCTATCGTATTCTTCATTGATATTAGCATTATTGCGATTACGCTCACGCCTCCTTTTCGATTATCATGATTGTTTTGGCGAATTGCCTCTTGTAATTCTGTTCTTCCATTTCGCTCTTAATCTTTCTCTCTCGCGAGCTAGATGTGCTTGTTCAGTATAATGCCTTTCAATTTCATCCTGAATTGCTTGGTGATTTCTTTGTACTTCTCTCCCATGTAATATTCTCCTTCCTTCTTCCTGATTTTCTTCATTCCGTTGATTATTTCGCCTCTATCGGTGTCTATCTCTCTGATTTCCATCGTTTTGCCCATCTTGGATAGCCTCACCGTGTTGGACATAATGATTTTCCCTTATTTCTCTTCTTCGCGACGCTCCTCATCTGCATTTTGTATTTCTTCTTGAATTTCTTCATTAGCATTTTCCACAGCACATTTCGTCTTACTTCTTCCCTTACCGATCTTGATCTTGTAGTGCTTCTTGACCTCTGTTCGTAACCTCATGTTTTCCATCCTTAACTCATGATTTTGTCTTGTCGATTTGCACGTTCTCCGTTTCTAATCGCCTTTCATCGCGTATTGTTTGTCTCAATGCCTCTAACGCTGTAATCTCTTCATTTCCATGAATTATTCCTCCAATCATTTCTTGATCTCTCCTCTTGTCCATTACCTCCTAATTCTTTCGCTCTTCCCCTATTTCATCTGTGAATCGATCGCCAAGTTTGTACACTCACTCTGTCATAATCCTCATAACTATTTTGTATTGGTGTATGCTAAATTGGCGATTGAACTTCGGTTTTCTCCATTGTTTCTTGCGTTTGCTCTTGAAGAGTCTCCCATTTCATTTCCTTCTTCTCCAAAGCCAAGTCTTCTACTCCTTCTAACAAATGTTTGTAGTTCGATGTATATCTTCTTCTTGCCATTCTTCAATCTTAATAAATTATTGAAAATTATATGAAATTCTTTATTTATCACTTCAAATCCTTCCAAATCACAATATCAATCTTCACTCATCCCTGTTTCTAGCGCCATTATGTAGTTGCAGGAAATCCCACACTACACCCCCTCACAAGATTCTAAAATAAATAAATAAATATATATATACCTTGTAAGGAAGGAGATGGGAGTTGTACCTTTTAATTATTCGTTCTTCTTACAAAGATTGTCACGATCCAGTGAGACATTTTGAAGTTTTTGATTCTCAAGATGGAGAGTGTCACACTTTGCAGTCATGGCTTGGAGATTGTTCTTCAAGATTTTAACTTCTTGCTCTAAAGATGTTTGCGAAATTCTATCAGAACCAAAATATTTACTTAAAATCTCGCAGACATTAGACTTGATAGGATCGACGGAGGTCTTCTTGGTGTCATTCATAATATCTGATAAAACTTTGAAAGCCACGTCCATTCCCTCCAAGTTTTCCTTAGTAAGAGGGATAGACTCGGATGAAGAAGAAGTGACGACAAAAGAGGGGAGAGTTGAATCATCTTTAGTCGCAAGAATGTCATGAGAAGATGGAATCTGATGAAGGTTAATGACTGGGGGAAAGGCAGAGGCATCGATAGTAGGAGAAGAAAATGGTTCATTCACAATAGGACTATCATGAGGAACTTCATCTATGGAAAACTCAGACATAGGAGGAAAATCAGCAGCGACATTTTCGCTGACAAAGATGGGTAGATTTATCTTGCGGCGATATCGCGGGACGAGTTGTAAGCTTAAATATAGGAAAAGGAATGAGAGGTTTCAACATTTTTAGAACGACGATATCTTTTGGGATCTATCGATGTTTTTGTCATCCCTGCGAATCACAAGTTAAATAAGAAACAGAGGCAACAATATTGTTATTAGAAGAGTAAATGTTTCTTAATACCTTGCTATTCGCAGGCTTTCTCTTGTGTGCAACGGATTTTGTTGCGAACCCTTGGATGTTTTAGGATTTTGGACTTTGAATTTGGTGACAGGTGGACATTCTTACTAAAACGAAACAATAAGGGAATTAATCGAGAGATGAACAAAATCAAATAAAGTAATCTCGGTAGAAGAGTTCAAATGGATCACATGCAAAGATGATCTACAAACCTTGATGGCTCCATAAGAACAAGAATGAGAGAAGATTTACAACAAGATGAACAACGGCAAAAGTTGCAGACGATAAAGGATTTACAAAGAATGCGAGAGATGAAGAAGATGAAGTAAAAGAAAAGAAGGATATTCTCGATAAATCTCTCCTTAAATAGACAAGAAAAGGATGAACGGTTAGCATTTAATGTGCGGGGTAAAAGGGAATATATAACACGTGTAAGCGGTTTTCTTGGATTTACGGAAGCTTGTCGGCAGAAAAATAAAGGAAAGAAATGAACGGCCGCGACATTTTGAAAAGACTAGTTCTCATGACGTTCTCTTCTTCGCAGAGAAGACATGAGAAGAGGCAAGATGTAGGATCAGAATATCGCAACACCAAGATTCTCGCGAAATCCATAGACGACACATTGCGAAGATATCGCGGGTTGGAAGTAAAAACGACGTAATGGATGACGACAGCTAAAACACGAGAAAGATGTGACAATGTAGCGAGATTAAGGAGTGTCGCGAGATTTGACATTTGTACATTTGCGATACTTCGCAAGGCATACCCGAAAATAAAGGACAGCTTAGCTGTCATCCGCTATGTAATGTCCTATATAAAGAGCCGAATAGGCTTAAGGAAGGGGAGATCTTTTTCGAGTGTTGAGCGAGTCATTAAGAGAGAGAAAGTTTAGAGTGATTGTAATACTTTGGTTTATCTCCTGTTCATCTTGTAACATTTCTAGAGTTTGATCAATAAAAACTTATAATTGTTCATCTTAAAAATGATTTAATTGTATGGAATCTTGTTTGGGGTGTTGTGGGGGTTTTCCTGCAACTACAATCTTTTTTTTTTTTTTTTTTTTTTTTTTGGTTTTTTGTTTTTTTTGCTGCTGCAACTTTTCAGTATGTTGTTGTAGATTTCCTATGGTTTAGGAAGAAGGTGAAAGGTTCTTCTATTTATGCTGGAGGATTCGATGTAATTGACGAATTTGGAAGGATGGTTCCTGACCCTGAAAGATGGCCTTCCTCTAAAGGTGGGAATGGGTTTGCGGAAGTAGCTAAGAAAGTTCATTCAATGGGTTTGAAGTTTGGAATTCATGTTATGCGAGGAATAAGTAAGCAGGCAGTTAATGCAAACACCCCTATCTTAGATGTCGGCAAGGTCTGTTGCGCTACTGTGTCTGCCTTTACCTTTTCAGTTTTCGTTTCCTTCTTTGCACACTTAAACATTAGCATTTCATGTACTCCGAAGATGTCAGCTCTATAAGTAAACTCACTGTCATGATTCTTAACCTCAACCTGTACTAATTTGCCATTCATCAATTTTCACATTTTGAATTTATGTAAGGGAAGTGCCTATGAAGAGTCTGGCCAACAATGGCGAGCAAAAGATATAGGAATGACGAATAGACCCTGTGAATGGATGAGAGAAGGCTTCATGAGTGTGAATACTAAGACAGGAGCTGGAAAAGCCTTCTTAAGGTCATCGTATCAGCAGTATGATGATTGGGGTGTCGATTTTGGTAAGTTGATTTACGAATTGCAAGAGTTGTACACAATAGTTGAAACCACAATCCGTTATTATAACCCATTTCACTAACATAATATTAGAGGGACTAAGATGTTCTTTTACTGATTAGTTTGTGAATATTTTGCAGTGAAGCATGACTGTGTTTTTGGTGACGACTTGGACGTAGATGAGATAAGTACAGTATCAGAGGTAAACTGCCTTTCTGATCCTGGAGTACAATTATGTCTAGGTGTACAAATAACTAGAACACTTGAAATCTACTCTCCATTTTAGACATTGAAAGTACGAGATTTGTCATGTCATAGAATTGAACATCGGGTGCACTTATCTCCGGCTTGAAAGTATATCGTAGACTCAATAGGTAATCAATGAACTCGTCTCTGTGTGCAGATTTTGAAGCGGCTAGACCACCGTATTGTATATTCTCTCTCTCCCGGAACCAGTGCAACACCTGCCATGGCCAAGCAAGTAAGTTCTCTTGTGAACATGTACCGGGTAACTGCTGATGATTGGGATAGGTGGGATCATGTAGCAGCTCATTTCAATGTATCAAGGTACACTACTATTGCTCAGTACAAGGAAGCCCTGCAAATAGTAACATAGAGAACTAGTTTGGCATATTTCGTTTTTCAGGTGATCTGTAACGACTTCTAGTTTTTGTATATGCCTCCGCTTTAGGGACTTCGCTGCTGCTAATATGACAGGAGCTGTGGGGTTAGGAGGAAAGTCTTGGCCTGACCTAGACATGCTGCCACTTGGTTGGCTTACTGATCCAGGTGAATTTACAAATCTTTGGTGAAATATTGAGGCGTCGATTTAAGAAGCTCCCAGACCCAATTGACCAGTCTAGTTATCTTTTGTTATATTAGGCATGAATGAAGGTCCACATAGATGCTGTAACCTTAATCTTGATGAGCAAAGAACTCAGGTATTAAGATCGAATTCTCTGGTAGTTGTATCATCGAGTTTTATTGTGTCCTCCTTGAATAACTGAGGTGTTGCAACACCACCTTTTCTTAAAATAGATGACTTTATGGTCTATCACAAAGTCGCCTATTATGTACGGAGGTGACCTGAGGAAGATCGACGAGACTACGTTCAATCTCATAACTCACCCTACCTTACTCGAAATCAATTGTTTTAGTAAAAATAACAAAGAGGTAGCTTTCTATTCCTTTAATCTAGCTTCAGTTTCCGAAGAACGAGTTTGAATAACACAATTTGGTGGTCATTTTTTTCAGTTTCCATTTATTACTGAAACGAAGAAGGATCTCAAAAGAAGTGCCTCATATTTCTCCCGGGTGTTACAAATGCTAAAGGAACTGAACCCATTGAAGATTGCTAATTCCCAAGGAATCCGATCTTGGTCTGCGAATGGAAGAACTGGTTTGCTAACTCAAACTTTCCATCGCTTCATTGGTCTATATAGCCCCATCGTATCCTTGACCATTTTACTAATGACTTCCATTGTTACTATTGGTTTTGCAGGAGAACTGTATCTCTCGTTTTTCAACTTAAACTCTCAAGAAACAACGATAACTGTGAGGGTCTCGTCATTAGGTCTGCTTAATTCACTTCCTGTTAAAAACTCAACTGCAGCTTCTTCTACATGTACATATAATGAAGTGTGGAGCAGAAAAGAATTTGGCATCCTTAAAGAAACAATATCGGCAAATATAGCACCTCATGGTTGTGCTTTATTTGTTATAGACTGTAAATCATTTACGAGGTTAAGTCAGTGACTTGCCAATGTCAATTGTATGAAGTGAAATGTAAAATAAACAACTTCCAATACAAGTCATGCAACTATTTCCTGGTCAGTGATGGGAACTGGAAACTGATATACTAAGAAAACGGGGTAGAGAAAAATATGACTCCAATTACGAGTGACTTGATAAAAGGATATAATCCTGCAAGGGTTTGCTGATTATCGTCCAGAAATGAATTAGAGACTCTCTCTCATCAATGAGAAGGTGATGGAGGGTTTTCTTTACTGGAAAAGGCACATAAGGTCTTTGCATTTCTTGCAAGTCCTTCTGTAGACAGCAGAATGCAAATTGAAGAATCCTATCAATACCAGCTACCTGAGCAAGGTAAAGGTACAAGGCAAGGAAACCATTCACATCTGGGACCATTTGTTGGTGTCAGGAGTACCAAGTGGATATACCACTGATCGTCAGCTATAAAAAGTCAGCTATACTAAGTGATTGTATCGTCAGTTATAAAAAGTCAGCTATACTGAGTGATCGTCGATATATACTTTGAAACATTCATTGGTTGTTGGTGCTCACCACACCCCTCCTCCCTCTGGCCTCTATGTATGCTCGAACATGATCTTGGTTCCTCCTCGAGTTTGAATTTCGCATTTTGGGTAATCCCAACATTTTGATCTTACTTGCAATTCCTGCTGATGGACTTGGACAGAAGATGGGGCCACGTCAATTTTGTGTTGTTCTTTATTATAGACTTGGCATTTCACTTTTTGCAGAAAATAGTGTTTGTCTGTGTTGTAATAGAGATATGGATGTATATGGTGACCATGCATTGCATTGTTCTAAGGAAGTCGGAATCAAGTTTCGACATGATCTTGCTCGTGACACCTTTGCGGATATTTGTTATAGGGCAGGTGTGCACACTAAAGTTGAAGCGTCTTTAGGTTTCTTATCTCGTGATGGCGGTGATTCCAGACCAGCGGACATTCTTGTATACAATTGGGAGGAAGGCCGAGATACTTGTTTGGATGTGACGGGAGTATCTCCTTTCGTTGGAGGTGGTGTAGACACTTTTACACCGGGTCTTGCTTTGTCTAAAGCCGTAGAGCGTAAAAGATGTAAATACCTTGATGTATGTAGAGCCAATGGGTATAACTTTGGTACCTTAGCTTTTACTACCCTAGGTGAGCTTGGTATTGAAACTATAGAGTTTTTGTTAAGATTGAAAAATTACATAGCTAGACATGATGCTAATATTAAAGTTCGCAATTTTCTTTTTATTAGATTAGGTTTAGCTATCCAAAAAGGGGTTGGAGCGCAACTTGTTGCATGGCTACCAACAAGTTTCTTGTAAAATTTTAATTCCTCTAAACAAATAATAATACCAATTATAATAAAAAATAAAAAAATAAAAAAAAAACAACTAAAACTACTGACTGATTCTTGGCAGCGGCGCCAAAATTTGATGCATGTCGTAGGTGCAATTAAATTAGTGATCTTATTTCCACTCAAGTTATGAAAAATATAATGGAGTTCAAGTACGTTCCCACGAAGAACAAGGAGTTTTAGTTGTTAAAATCGTCATAAATGGGGGTGGGGGTTGTTTAAGTTTTTAAACAAAATAAATGACAAAGCAAGCCGTGACGGAGCTAGACTTTTTTTCAAGTGGGGCCATATTCATATATAGTAAAAATCCGTGCATATTGGCGGATAAGCGGTCGAAGGCCGCCCGATTTTTTCTTGGCATTTTAATTGTTTTTTCAGTATTAACTAAGTGAAAATAAAATTATCCACCTTTTTTTTTTTGATGCAAAAAATAATTTATTGATTACAAATAAACTCAGGGGCATTTCCTTTCCATAAATCAGAAATCCTAAATTTTCTAGAATGCTTAGCTAGTGTATCTGCGGGACCATTACATTCCCTTATTACATGTCGAACCTTCCAGGATCGAAAACTATTAAGATGAAATTGAATATCTTTGATAATTGTTAAATATTCCCAACTGATGCAAGTGTTTGAGCCATTGATTGCCGCCGCTACGTTTGAAGAGTCTGTCTCCAGGATGATGCAATCCAGATTGAGATTTCTCGCCCAGCCAACTGCCTCCAATGCCGCCATACACTCCGCTTCCTCAGCATCTAAATATCTATTTATGAATATGCACTTGGAATGTTGATGTTCACCTGCAAAATTTCTTAAAATCAGTCCAATGCCATAGTCTTTAGAAAATACTTTATAGGAAGCATCACAATTTATTGTAACAAAGGGATGTTCTGGTGGTATCCATTTCCTATTTCTATCAACTGCATTAGAAATACTGCTGGTATCGTGACTGTTGTTGCTTGCTGTAATCAAGTTCATCAAATTCTGATCTCTTCTAATAACAGTTGCAGTACTTGGTTTAGTTCCTTCAAAGACGATTTTGCATCTTTCTTTCCAGACCTCCCAGATAACACAACCAATATTAATGATCCAATCTTCATTAACTGTAGACTGAGCACTGAACCAACTGATAATCCAAGACTGAATACTGGTGTGGTTGTGTAGAGAGTTAAGACCTCCTTCAATAGAATCAATGACAACTTTGGTGAAAGAACAATGGAGAAAAATATGGCTTGTAGTCTCCCATTCCTGTTCACAGAAAGGGCAAAGACTAACTTCTCCACCAATATGCCTTAGAATCCTTTCACTAGTAGGTACATTATCAGTCATGCACTTCCAGAGAAAAAGCTTTATTTTAGATATTGTTTTTAGACTCCAAAGAGCTTTCCATATACTTCCATCAATAACCAATTGATTATGAACACCAGAAGCTGCAGCACTGTGTTTCAATTCCACCAATTTATAGTAAGCTGATTTGACAGTAAATAATCCATTATTGGTTAAGGTCCAAATCAGATTGTCTTCAGCATTTCTAGGAATCCTTATTTGAATAATCTTGTCTGCAGTTTCTCTATCAAAGATGGAATCAATTATATTAACTTTCCAGGTCATAAAGTCAGAGTTGATCAGGTCAGAGACTAAGATATAAGTCTGCATAACATGATCACCATTCTCAGTAGGAATTGGAGGTGCTTCAGATCCTGGAATCCAAATGTCAGACCAAATTCTTATCTTTTTGCCATCACCTACCTGCCATAGACAATATATTTTGATAAATTCTATACTGCCATACATACTCTTCCAAGCCCATGATGAGTTTTTCTTGTTTGAAGCATGTAATAAAGAATCTTGTGGGAAATATCTTGCTTTGAGACAAACTGCCAAGAGATGAGTAGTATGTTTACACACCCTCCAAGCAGATCTAGCTAACAAGGCCTGATTAAAACATTTCAAGTCTCTAAACCCTAAGCCACCTTCATTTTTATTTTTACAAATATTCTTCCAGGAAACAGTATAAACTCCTTTGCCATTCTTCTTTTTCCACCAAAATTGTCTTTGAATCCTCTCTAAGTCCTCAATTGTACTTTCTGGAAGCTTGAATGTACTCATCTGGTGTAAGGGCATAGCATTAAGGACATGTTTAACAAGAGTTGTTCTTCCGGAGTGGTTCACAAATTTTCCTTTCTATCTAGAGAGCCCGCACTTCATATTCTTGACCATATTTGAGAAAGAACAAGTCTTTTTTATATTCAGAAATAAGGGAATTCCAAGATATTTCTCATCCATATTCATACTCTGAACCTTAAGTCTTCTTGACAGAATTCTGCAATGCAATGATGGCTATCTTCCACGTCATGATGCATCAAATTATGGAAGTTTACATAGATGATGTGGTGGTAAAACCCGAGCACGAGAAGATCATCTCGACCACTTAAGGCGTGTTTTCAACAGATTTAGGAAGTATCACTTAAAGATGAATCCTCTCAAATGCGCCTTTGGAGTCACTTCCGGAAAATTCTTAGGGTTCGTTGTTATAGACAAGGGGATAAAGATTGATCCGGACAAGGTTGAAGCAAGAACCAGTATGAGGTCACCTGCAAATGTAAAAGAGTTACAAACTTTTATAGGCAAAGTGTCTTACGTCCGGAGATTTATCCTCGGGCCGGGCATAACTACCGTCCGCATTCACGCCGCTATTGAAGAAAAATAGGCAATTTGAATGGGGAGATGATCAAGAGCGATCCTTTTAAGCTCAAAGAATGTCTAATCAGCGCCGGGTCCTACGACCCCGTCAAAGGCGAACCCCTCTACCTATACACAACATTCACCAATATGGAGATTGGAGCATTGTTGGCTCAAGACCTCGGCAACGATCAACTATGCCCGATTCACTATATCAGCAGAGCAGAGCGTTTAGACACGCGGAGTTCAGATATTCGAAAGCAGAGCAAGCATGATTAGCGCTCATATATGCCACGCAAAAATTACGATCTTATCTGCTCGCTCATGAAACCATAGTGGTAGCAACTGTTAATCCGATTGCTTATCTGGCAACAAAACCAGTGTTATCCGGCATGATAGCCCGTTGGTTACTACAACTATCTGAATTTGAGCTAAAGTATCAGCGGTCTAAAGGAGTACGCGGGAAAGCATTTGCAGATTTATTGGTCGCATTCCCAGGTATGGATATGACGGAAATAATGATGAAATACCTAGAGAAGTTGCAGAAGTCGAGGAAGAAGAACGATGGACAATGTTTTTTGATGGTTCATCATATGGCTCTTACGGAGGAGCGGGAATAGTATTTGAGACACCCAAAAGAGAATTGTTATCATTCGCTTTCAAGCTAGACTTTTAATGTAGCAATAATGTGGCAGAGTATGAAGCATTGATTCTCGGATTACGAATGGTTGAAGAGCTCAATTTAGGGGAAATCGACATCAAAGGAGACTCGAAGCTAGTCACAAACCAAGTATCGGGTGACTTCCAGGTAAAAGAGGCGCATTTGGCACCATACCGAGTGGAAGCCCAAGAATTGATAGCGAGGAGAGGAAGCACCGTTAGTGAGCATACTGGAAGATCCACTAACAAAAACGCGGACGCGTTAGCTACCTTAACAGCAAAGCTACAATTGAATGAAGCCGACGAAGGAACCATAGTGATGAAAAGAAGGGCATTACCCAGCACCTGGAAAGAAGACGCATCGTTCGAATTGAAAGATGATTGGAGAATAGCATATATTGAAGATTTAACTAGAGAAGCGGATGATCGGTTATTGCCCATTAAAGTGCTAAAACAATTTGTTGTAGTCCGAGGAGCGCTATACTTTGGAACATCCGGAGGTGCTTTATCACGGTCTGTGGGAAAGGTAGAAGGACAAGAAATACTGAATCGCGTTCATGAAGAGTCATGCGGACAGACAAGAGGAATCCCGCTATACCACCTATTGCAGAGGAAGGGCGTATACTAGCCAAATATGGCAGTCCAAGCGGCAGTAGTTCAGGATAAATGTGAAGATTATCAGGCGCCCCCACAATAAACAGAAGTGTGTAGTATGGAAATAGAGGACTGGAGGCAACCTTACATAGATTTCCTCCAGCATGAACGCTTCCCGCTGAACAGGCAAGATGCGTTGAAAATTCAAAGGAAATCCGGGCGATTCTTTTTGAGTGAAGGCATCCTCTATAGAAAGATTTTTTGGGACAAGATATTGCGTTGTTTATCACAAGAAGAAGCGGAGATAGTTATGGCTACGACTCACAATGTTGAACACCAAGGTATGAGAAAACTCTTCCTACAGTTGTATGAAGGGGGTTTTACTGGCCTACGATGGAATTTGATATAGCAGAACATGTAAAGAAGTGCCAGCAATGTCAAAGCCACGGATCACTAATCCGCGCCCCGCATACCTTGCTGCATAATGTCGTCACCCTTGGCCTTTCCATAGATGGGGGCTTGATATTATTGGGCAAATAAGCCCGACTTTATCCGGATGACATAAGTATATCATCATTGCGACTGAATATTCTTCCAAATTGGTTGAACCCATTCCTCTCCAGGATTACTCAGGTGCCACGATCGCTGCATTCATCAAAGAACATATCATATGTCGATTCGGTGCACCTATGATTATCCGCTCGGATAATGGTACCTCTTTTGTCAATCAAACGGTGAAAGAACTGTTGGATCAATATGGAATCAAGTTACATACTTTGACTGTCTACTACCCTTAGGGAAATAGACAGGCAAAAGCGACTAATAAAACATTGCTAAGGATATTAAGCCGCACCGTACATGATAACCATAGGAGTTGGCATGAACAGCTACCCCTTGCACTTTGGGCATACCGCATTTCCAAGAGAAGTTCAACTAGCGCCTCTCCTTACTCCTTGGTGTATGGAGAAGACGCAATATTGCCAGCAGAGATTGCAATTCCTTCAGCACGAGTAGCCATGGCTAGCCTCACTACGTTGGATGAGGTCAGTCGATTCACTCACCTTGATACCCTAGAAGAACGACGAGCCAAAGTTGAGCGTTTCGCGGACAAGTATAAGCAAAGGACGACGAGATATTATAACCAGAAAGTAAAGGAACGAACCTTCAGCATAAATGATGTAGTTATGAAGATCGCACCACATGTCCAGCGCAATAAAAAGGCAGGAAAATTTGCTCCAAATTGGCAAGGTCCCTACGTGATTAGAGAAGCTGCAGAAAGCAGATACTACTATCTCAAGCGGATGAATGGCTGACACATCAACACTCCTATCAATGGTAAATGGCTTAAAACTTATTATGCTTAAGTAACTAAATATACGCAGGATGGCTGAGAAATAATAAAACAACCATCTTATGTTACACTTTGAGTCGCTTTAATTGCATAAAAATTATATATAACTAAAGTCTCGCGTACAACCTAATGAAGTGTGCCAATAGTCCCAGAAAGGACTAGGCTCCATGCATGGCTTAATGAAGTGCACAACTAGTCCCAGAAAGGACTAGGCTCCGTGCATGGCTTAATGAAGTGCACCAATAGTCCTAGAAAGGTCTAAGTCTCGCGTATGACCCAATGAAGTACGCCAATAGTCCCAGAAAGGACTAGGCTCCGTGCATGGCTTAATGAAGTGCATCAATAGTCCCATAAAATACTAGGTTCCGTGCATGGCTTAATGAAGTGCACCAATAGTCCCAGAAAGGACTAGGCTCCGGGCATGGCTTAATGAAGTGCACCAATCCCAGAAAGGGCTAAGTCTCGCGTACGACCCAATGAAGTACGCCAATAGTCCCAGAAAGGAATATGTTCCGTGCATGGCTTAATTAATGAAGTGCACCAATAGTCCCAGAAAGGACTAGGCTCCGTGCATGACTTAATGAAGTGCACCAATAGTCCCAGAAAGGACTAAGTCTTGTGTACGACACAATGAAGTACACTAATAGTCCCAAAAAGGACTAGATTCCGTGCACGGCTTAATGAAGCGCACCAATAACTCCGGAAAGAGCTAGTTTCCGTGCATGACCCAATGAAGTGCACCAATAGCCCCGAGTCTGGCTAAGACCCTTACATGACTAATGAAGTGTATCAATATCTCTAAGTATGGCTAGATTTTGTGTATGACCAATGAAGTACACTAAAACTTTAAAGCCAACTAAGTTCTCGTGTAAAGCTTACTAATACTAGTGAAAAATATCATAAGCACAATATAAGTGTAAAACCCGACTAACCCAAGTAATAAATACATTTTATAGAAGGAATACTCCTAAAGGAAGTCATGCGTGCATGCAATACATAGAAAGTAACATAAGTAATATATTCATAAACATCCGACATAATTCACAGAACAAATAAAACAATACACTCTGTGGCAGAATCCATTAAGTCAAAGAATTGAAGATAGGACTGAGTTTGCGCGCCTCAATCTGCCGCGCACAACAACCAAGTCGCTTTCTCTACGCTCCATCCGGACACAAGCATTAGCAAACGCCTCAGAAGCTTCATCCGAAGCCATTAAGTTTTCTATTGAAGGGTTGATCCGACTAGCACTTAGTCGATCCACATACAGATCCATTGCATGAAGGTATTGTATTTGGATAACCTCATATAATTCTTCACATTCACGAGCGAGTCGGGCATTACCAGCAACAGTAGCTTGCAACAATTCAATTTTTTGATTCTTAAGAGACAAACATAAAGCACTGACTGATTCTTTCATTATTACTAATCCTTTTTTTTTTCGTTTGCGAATACCTAGACTATATACAAAAAAAAAAAAAAAAAAAAAAAACGGGGGAGAACTTTTCAAGATGATTCAGTTATGAGCATGCGACAACGTGTGATTTCTTGTTCCACATCTTGCATCATTACAAGCACTTCTTCACATTGAATAGTAGCCATAGTTAAAGCAGCCCGCGTATCTCCTAGCGCTTGGTCTACTTCATACAAAATCCTCTCGGATGCATTGTTCTGGCGAGCCATGTTAGAGGTCTCATCTTGTTCCTCGAAATCTTTGCGTGCATTTTCTTGAACAATCAGCCTATGGGTCCGTAAAGCTTTCACTTCACTCCTCAGGATCAACAACAGTGCCAATTCCACCAGTCTATCCGAAGGATGCACTAGAGCGAGTATCATGCACAAAGACAATGCGTAACCATGCATACGACGGCTTGGAGGATGAGAAGCGGATACATAACAATCCGCGATAACCGATCAATATCTACCATCATAAGATTTACTTCTGCAATGCCGATCATCCTCATGACGAGCGGAGACAAAGATCGTATAACGCATGCCGAATCTTGAAAAGAAAGCGCCCGGACACTTGAGCTTTCTGAGCTGTTAAAAATTCTTTGTACTGCTTGTCAAACTGTGCGCGCGCTTTTGTACGATTCGCCAGTCTTCTCTCCCTAAGCAATTCTATTTCAGCCTTCATTAGTCGTAAGCGGTCTAACTCGGACCCTCTCCTATACGGGGATACTAATGTTGGCACAGAGGCCAGAGATAACACATAGCCATGTAAATGATTAGCCATATATAGAATAGGAGTATAAACAATGAACAAAGTAAATAAATGAAGACATCACACTAGTACAAATAGTCTATTTATAGGAAATACATACATCGAGGCATTTATTACTCCATAACTATTACCACAACTCCTACTTACCCAAAAAAATAAAAAATAAAAAATAAAAATAATAATATTAATTATGGTAACATACTAAGTGCCATATGAACTTCAGCAAGAGCCATCTCAATGGACCTAATACTATGGTCCTCCTCAACACATCGAAAATGGGTAGTCAGACGTTGCTCACGGCAATAAACATGTTATTCTAGAAGGGTTATATCGGAATACCACCCTCACTTTGAATCTTCCTCACTAAATGATCCGCAAGCGGATAGTTGTTCATGCCAACTCGAGTTCTCGATCTCAAAAGTATCTCGATCAAGGAACATTACCCGGAAAAGGCGATTTAGATACTCCACTTCCAGAACTAACCTCACACGATTAGCCATAAACCAAAAAAAAGAAGAGAGGAGTATTTACTTTGATTAACCAAAACAAACTCTCATATATATAATCAAAATAACACAATACCCAAGATAACGATTATTTTACGCATCCCTAAAAAAAAAAAAAAAAAAAAAAAAAAAAAAAAAAGGTAGTGATCTATCTAAGAATGCTCGCTATAAGCGGCAAGCAGAGGAAATATCTTCATCTAAGTCTTTCATCATCAATTGTGCCTCGCCATACTGAGTAGTGGAATCGGTGTAAGCACTACGCACTTCTTCTAATACTTGATGAATCTTGTGCATAAGCTCACTAGAAGCAAAGGCCTCTTGAGCCATATCTAGTGTCTCCTTATGTTCTTCATAGGCTTTGCGGGCCTTATCTAGAGCAATCAATCGATGAGTCTGTAGCATCTTGTAACGAGCCTCAAGCTCGTCAACGCTATTAGACCGGTCAAGAGACGTTTTAGTCGCTAATGACTCGATTAATTAGAGATGAACCTTAATTAATAGAAATTAATCTAACAATGATTTAGATACGAAACTAGTATCACTAGATAGATCTCGAAAATTTACGGATTAGATTACTCGAACGTGTCATTCGATACACAGGATGAAGAAGATATCACCGGATTATTATGAAGGGAAAATAATCATTTTACATCTAAACCGACTGGCTGCCCTTATCATTTCTCTGGGTGCCTTTATCATTTACCTTGGCCTTATCACCACCAAAGCGTGTCGAGAGAAAACTCATTTCTCTTTCTTTCTTCTTCTTCTTCTTTCTTCTTCTCTGGTTTTCTTCTTCTCCTCTCTGTTGATTTCAATCTCAGAGATTTGAGATTCTTATGTTCGAGAAATTATCGTAGACTTAGTTAGCTCGATGAATGAAGAAGATGGTGTGGTGTTGAAGTTAATTTAGTTGCGAGAGAAGAATGAACTGATGCTGCTGAGGATTGATAGTTAGAGTTTGGTTTTGAGAATGAAGAATTAAGTAGAGCCGAGTACGATCGAGGAGTAGATGATGGTGGTGATGTTGATTCAAGTAGTTGTTTCAGATTTACAAGAAAAAGGTAAATTAGGGTTTTTACAATTCGAAGGTTATTGTTTTGAATTTGATTGATTAATCCAGTAATTCTTGGTGGGTTTGTTCTTAACTGAAGTATAATTGAAGGTATTAGGTTTAATTTAAGTTTTCTTAGGAATCAAGTGATGGAGTTTGTGTGTAATTAGGGTTTCTTTGTTAGTTAGAATTACAGGGAGAAGAGTTATATGTGGTTGGTGGTTAGGTTAAGAAATGAGCAGTGATACAATTTGAATGAGGAGTTTGTTGTAGGAGATACAGTTTGAAACTGAGGTTGAGTATTGATAAATATGAAGAACTGAAGATTATATGGTGGATTTGTGTGTGTTCTTGATGTGGTTGTACTTGTACCAAAGGAAGGAATTTTGATTGACTGTTAGGATAATTGAGTTGAACTAGTTTGATTCAGGGAATGACTATGAATTGTTTGTGAGACGCAGTGGATGTTTTTATGTGTACAAGATGGAGAAGCTGACGACATTGAAGCTGTTTGACAGTTCAGTTGAGGAGGGAACTGGGTATGGAAAGGTGTTCTTTGGTGTTGTTCTTGATATTAAGATATGAAGAATGGATGGATATTGAATTGGTGATATAAGTGGAGTTGTTGGTGTTGAACTGGATTTTGTGAATGGCTTACTTGGCTACAGTTCGTGGAGTTGGCAGTGATTAGATAAATGGGTGTGTTTGAGTAAGAGTTAATGGAGTTGTTATTGTGATCCAAGTTCTTGGTAAAGAAATAAAGAAGTTGTTGGGGTTCAATATGCAAGGCAATCTGGTGAGGATATGAAGTAAAGATTGGTGATATTGACTTGAGTATAGTGCCGTTGTTATGGATGGAGTGGAGTGAAGCTATAAACTGTAATTGAGGTGATAATGGCGATGAACTAGTACATTTCAGGGAATGTAGAGAAGCTGTGAATTGAGATACAAGTGGTGGTGTAGGTCATGTTAGATGATTTCGTAGCAAGTTCATTCAATTGAACTGAGTTGAACTGAGATGAATGTTAAGATATGCAGGGAGAACAAATATTGCAGGTGAAGATAAATGTTTGGTGGTCATATGGCAGGTGGTAATGACGTTGAGCTGTAAATGGTGGAAGATGAGTTTAATTGAGTCAGTGGAGGTGTTGGTTTGTGAGATGAAGTCTTCGGATTGTACAGGCAGGAATGAAATGGGAGTATTGGTTGAGTTGTAGTTGTATCATGGTGGGTATTGTAGTTGGTGGATATGGAGTGAGAGATGTAATCGCTGGTAGCAATGAAACTGATGTTGAGAAGATGGAAGTTAAACATAGCTTAAGAACTGTGTATAGTTAAAATATTATAGAGATTGTGTGTTTGTATCTTGTGCCTTGTTTGTGCAATAGAGTTCTTTGGCCTGAGTCTGACCTGTGCAAGGCTTTGGCCTTGAGCTTTTCATCCTAGTCAGATTATCTGACTGACTCTTTTCTTAGTTGACTCAGGGTTTATATCTGACTGAGTTATTTCTCTGACCTGAATCTGTCTTGTTGACTGAGTTGACTCACCGAGTTTCCTATCTTGACCCGAGTTGACTCAATGACTTAACTCGTTGACCAATTGACTTGACTTTGGACTCTGACCTTGACTTGACCTTGACATTAGACGTTGATTTTAGTTGACTCTTTTGACCGTCAGTGACCGTTAGTTGACTCTGTTGGACTGGACCTTGTGTATTGGGCCGGACTAGTGGGACGTGCCGGATTAAACCCATGGGCTTGGGCTTAGGGCCAGAAACCTTATTTTGTATCTTTGGACCACTTATGGTCCGAATTGACCCTTGGTTCCTCCTACAAAGTGGTAGATCTTTGTAAGGCTTATCTAATTAACTGTTGGACCAACCCAATTGAATTAGAACCTTTATATGTGCTAAAGATAGAATAAAAAGGTTAGGAACCATAAATGGGCTTAAAATCATTAGATGGTTCACTTAACTTATAACTAGAGAATTGTATGAAATTATGTTATGAGCCTTGTATGAGCCTTTTTGGCTAATTTCTCAGAGTACTTGTGTGATTAACAGTTAGTCTATATTAACCACGAACGATTCAAAGGATGAACCAGTGGATTATGGATTTCGTGGTAGGCGAGGCCTGTCATCAATTCAGGTGGGAACCTTTTAACCTTCTTGTAATCATTGAGTTTTCTTTGCGAGTATGATGTGCTTTTACTATCCATATGAATGTATATTGTGATTGCATTGAACGATGTTTGTTTTGAATGTAATTGTATGTGTGTGATATGGTTTATGTGTTTTCCCTCGCGAGGAGTGTCTGTGTCTCCCCACAACTCCTTGCTAAGTTAAGTAGGGCGGTATGCCATCCGTCGACAATAGTATTAGTAGGGCGGTACGCCATCCGTCGGAATATTATATATACTATTTTATTTAAGGGAAATCACTCATGTGCATATTATGTTTGTTTGACTAACCTTTGCTTCTTGATGCGTGAATTGTTGAATGTTTCCTTTCACCATTGTCTCTTTTAAATTACTGTTTTATCTTTAGAACTGTGAAGCATGTTAGTGATTACTTGAGAGTTATTTGTTTCCTTTGAGCACCCCTTGGGATGATGTGCTCACTTGTTCCCACATCAGTTTTTCAGTAATCTGAAGGAATGCAGCGCTCGAAGATATCGGTTTCGTAGGTTGGAGTTTTATTCGATCTAGTGTTGATGTGCATCTTTTTCTATATGTGTTCTTTCCTATTCTGTAAACAACACAATTATATATTCATAGAATTTGAAATACTTTCGTTTATATAATATCAGAGAGTTTGGGTTTTGGTATTTAGCACTTTCTATAATTATGATTCTTTGAATCGGTAATCTAGTTTTGATGTTTCAATTAGGTTGTAATCCTATCAGATAAGCAGGTTTAGTATTTGGGGCGTCTCACATCTCCACTCATATTTTACCAACAATAAGCGGGTTAGCTCATGATCCTTCTCATAAGGGACAACCAGTATTGGCACAGGAGCCAAAGCCAAAGTATAACCATGAAGACGATGAGCCATCCGCTGCAAAATATAGCTAACAACTAGAATGAAGATGAAATACTGAAAAAAGCTTGAAAGATACTAAAGCAATTCCACTTACCCCTACTTATAAAAACACATAGTAATACCATATTTAGTACCATCCAACCATAATAATAAATGCAGTTAACCCTAATAGTGAAATATGTCTTGCAAAAGAAAGGCAAACCATAAAATCCTCAATTCAACCAAAAAAAAACAAAGAAATTATTGTTCAAGAAATCATCATCAGAAAATATCCAAAGCAACCAGCTCGGCCCTCTTTCTAGTTAGGCGCCCATTGACCTCCTCAGCAGCATCCCGAGCGATCTTCAAATCCTTGGTAGCGCGACCTACGTCCGCCATCAATTGATCATATGTTTCCTTCCTAGCATTGGCGACATCGAGCAAACGCTGGTATTCCTGCTCTAACTCCTCGATCTCGCGAGGCAATATGGTTCGCGCATTGTGGCTCGCCTTTGCCCGATCCAATAGGTTTTTCAGCCATTGAATGGGAAATCGAAGAACTAAATAATTTTGGATGGTGGCGCTCGATAAAGGTACTGGCGGATGATGACCCCATTTTTGGAGCCTGCGAGGAAATGGATGGGGGTTAAGCATACGTGCAACCTAAATATCATCGGCCGGGAAAAGAACAGTACCATCATCCGCGGCGGGCGGACGAAGTCTATCCCTAAGCTGGGGATTGCTCCTAAATTCTTCAAGTGTATGTGATTCGAGCCTGGGAGACGAGTCGCGGATAGGTGATTCATTAGACATGGTAAGCAATAGAGAAGATAAGGAGAGATAAAAGAGGACAGTGAAAAGATGAGGATTCAGGGGCGAGGTCTTTTTTATTTATAGGAGGGTAAAAGAAGGAGCAGTTACTGAGAAGATCAGTAACCGTAACGTCCAAAGAGTCGTGAACTTAAACCGCCCATAACTCCCCAATAGTAACCGTAGCATCCCAAGGGTCGTAAACCCAAACCACCCATAACCCCCGATTATAACCGTAGCATCATCAGTGGATGGTTGACACGGTCCTTGACCGGTCAAACAGTCAGGGGACTAATGTTGATACCTGAAAATAATCAATCCTAGAATAGATGGCCCCTTAACCCATTAAGGGTACCTTTTAGGATAAAGAGACTTGGGAACTAGGCCTAACCCATTAATATGGGGAAGTCCTAGTTCACCCAAGAGCATATTAAGGCAGTTGGGCTTTGGCCTAAGAGGAAAGCCCTTTAGGGTTTGGTGTTAACTTAAGGAAAGGGAAATGGTAGTTTAGTAATATGTTAATCTTATGGTCATTTATCCATAAGAGGGTCATTATAAAAGGGAAAGAGGGCACACTTCTTGAGATCATCATTAATTCTCTAACTACTTCCTATAAACTCCTCTTCTCATTGGGAGTACTTTATGTGATTAGGGCTAGTTCCTCCTTCCCACGTTTTACCCATCAACAACATTCAATCCATAAATGCCGATGTTGACATTATAATAACAAAGATAATACCCCCCCTAAAGGTAAGATATGTAGATTTTCAATCCGCACGTCTTTGTTATTCCCTTTGTAGTTCATTTAACTACAAGTATCAATATGATATGCTACTCCCCCTTAGTCTATGCTTTACTCTTTCGTTAGATATAACGTTTAAGCACCAATGTCCTTTCCCTTAGTGATACCAATCAATATAAATCAATACCAGTATCACTTGTTTACTCCATATATTTCTCCCCCTTTTTGTCACAAAATGACAAAAATACGAGCAAATAAAGGACAAACCGAAAGGATCTTACAAATCTCACAAGACTTGCAACCTATAAGAGTTAAGCACGAGGGTTCTACACACCATTTTTGATAACCAATATCAAAACCGAAACTACAAAGTAGTTTTGTTTTGATATGTTACCAAGGAACCAATTGCCCGAAGCAATTTTCCCTAATAGTTTAGCAAACCAAAAATCGACTAAGCACCTTAGTTCCTTTGCTAAACCGATTGTACAAGTACAATCACTTGTTCGATAAGACCAAAATAAAGATAACTCTATTTTTCTCATCAGGTTCTAATTATCCATCTAACTTAGACCTTTAACTTTTAAACAAGACAAGTAATAGGTTAATTAACTAGCATTTCTTGTTAAGGCATCCGATTTGACTTGAATAACCGAAACCTCCACTTTGATAAGTCTAACTAAGATCATAATTAACTTAGTTTCTCTTATCTGGAATCGAATTGGACTAAACAATTTATCCCGAAAACCTTTTCTTTTGTTAAGCCATAAATATTCATACAAACCAAATAAATCAACTTGCATAATTATTTACCTCAACCGGAAGCAATTGAAACAACATAGACATTAAAGCACTGCAATTGCACCAAAATTTTGTAAGCCTAAACGATTGATACCAAACAATAAAGCAAGATAACAATAGTTTTTCTTAACCGGAGATAATTGAATCACACACACATCCATACACAAATAATGGAATAAAACATCAATTGTACCGAAATTTTGTTAAGCAAAAACAATAAATATACGCAATAAAATTAGGCTTTTCTTAAACAGGAAAACGATTAACTAACAAAGTCGTTACCTCAAATTTGGCATCCTATTCTCCAATAATGTTTGCATCTTCTTTCCAGGGAGAATTGATACCGAAATATCATTATGTTGTCATCCTTTTGCAGGACAAAAGAATAACAACAACCAACCTTTACCAGAGAAAGGTTGAAAATCGGTTTTAACTATTGCAAGCAAAAGTTGAAAACCCCGAAACACATATGCTTTTATGCTAAACCAAACGATTCAACATATTATGACTTTTTCACATATTGTTTCAATCAGAACCCCTCATGATCCTTTGATAAAGCCTACCAACATGGGCTAGAACTTAATCCTGCTAAACCAAAAAGTCACCCAAACCATAAGGGTTCACAACATATGAGATCGAATATTAAGGTCATGAAAACCGAAATCAAGCATCCCATAAACATACATAGCAATAAGATAAAGCATTCAAGCAGATGCTATGTGATCATAAACTATCACAAGAAAAATTATAAACCAAATAATTTTATTCATAATAAGATAGTTTTATTCATAATAGACCTAATACAATCATTGAGAGAAATCAAAAATTGATGTCTATTATTCTAGATTAATTATTACAACATATAACTTAATCTCTAGTGGTGCTCTTGTTGTTCACTGAGGTTTCTTCAGTGTTCAAAATTTTGAAGCATGTCTCAAGAGACTTGTCTGCCAACAGACATGACTCATCTTGTGATCCAACCGAACTATCAGAATCATAATCATACATGATTTTTGATATGTTTTTCTTCTTCCTCTCTGTATTGATTCCTTGACAATCTTTAACCTTTTGAGCTTTCTCCTTATTAGCCTTTGTGACACTGCGAGTTATTGGAGGCATGCTCGGTTATATAAATAAGGATTGTTCAGGGTTTCAAAATACATGCAAGAGATAGTTTCCATTTAAGAAAAGACAACTCTCGGACCAGAAATATCAGGAAATTCCGAAAATATTACAGAAATATATTCAGTTTCCTTTGTCCGAACTTCTCATGCTGGGAGGTTTATTAAAATTCGAAAATTCTAAATAAAACCTATTTTTGGAAGATCATGATAAACATGAACACTTTTTAGACATACACGGATTCACAAAAAGAATCCATAAAATGTCCTGATTTTTTTACGATAAGCAACTACACATAAAACAAATGTGCTCTCATTTTATTGTGCTTTTATCATCCATAATTAAGAGCACGGAAGAGGATCGAGTGCACAATATTGATACAACTAAGTTGTATCGGGGTAAGCTTTTTTAGCTTACATCGAGCATCATGAACATAGTTCATGTTTCTTCTTGGGAATTTCTCGCCCAAAACATTTTCTTCCAGAATAATGATCTTTTCTAACTCTAGAGATATGATCATGTGGAGAAGATGTACTGATGTGAGAATTTTCAGAGATCGACAAATCTCTCTTAATTCTATCAATGAGTTTTTCATAAGATTTTCTCATTCTAAGGATTTCATTATGGTGCACATCGGTATGATTATATGAAACAATTATCGGAAATACCTGATTATTTCTTTTGGCAGGGATTCTCTCTTTCCCTTTCTTCTGGAGTCGTTCTTCATCAAAACAAGAATTGTTTCGATATAGGTGAGGAGGAACCTTTTTCCAGAATCAATTATCAACTCTTTCTCTAATTCTTTTGAGTTGATCTTATCGGGTAGTGGTATGATCTGTCTTTCACCGAGGAATGGTCTTCGAGCTTTTTTAAGACAAGAAACTTCTTTCAATATTTTTACCACCGTATTTTGAAGAAGTATAAGTTTCTTTTCAAGTGACTGAAGGTTGTATTCCTTAATATCACATTCACGGAATCGGTTTAAAGTTTCATTTGGACAAGATTTCGTATGATCATCAGTAGATATAGAAGATGGTTTCTTATCCTCTTCTGACTTGATGTAGTTAGTAAAATTACCATCATCTTGATCTGTTTTAGATGTGACTAAACCGGTTTTATCACAATATGTAAAAGTAGAGCAAGGACTTTTAGTTTCCTCAACATCAGAAGAAATCACAACAGCATCATTAGTCAGAGTCATAGGACGTGCCTCTTTTTCTTGAGTAAGAGATTTACCAAGAGCTTCTAATTTGACAGTGAGATCCATATTCTCTATGGCTAGAATATTCAGTTGAATATCTTTATCTCTGATCTCCTGTTTAAGAAGATTTGACTCTGTCTTTAATATCAGCACTTTAGAAGACAGAGATTTTATAGGCTTTAGGAGTTTTATCAACTCTTTATCAGCATCCTCTTTTCCATCAGAGAATGACATAGATGTTTTTGCAACTCCTGGATCATGACTTAACGAAGTGATAACATTTTCAACTTTTGAGTATTCATACTCTTGCATAACGTTAACTGAATCAGACATAGATTCAATTTCTTATAGGTTGGATCGCACAAAACACAAATTGTTAGATCTTTTCGTGTTTTCCTGCTCTGATACCAATTGAAAAGACGAGGGTACCCAAATATACCTCAATCTAAAACTTTTCCACATATAAGTCCTTTCTCCGAAAGTGATTGTCTATGGACTGAGTCGAGACAATACAATTAATCGGTTCACACTTCGTGTGATCGTCTATGGATACGAGATCGAGACAATATGAGAACAAGATAACTTGTGTGATTGACTATGGATACAAGATCGAGACCATAAAATAACGAAGTATGTTTACTTGATAAAAGGTTCGGACTTAACCAAACACAATAGGATTACTATCAAGTAAATAGGAATTAATGTTTGTGTAATTTACTTTAAATAGGAAACCGCAAATGCATAAAAACCCAGGACCTTGTCCGAATTGAATACTCTCGGGGATTAAGCCGCTATACAAAATCAAACCAACTTCGTATAGTTGAGACCAAGCAACTAAACCTATAGTTCACCTAGTTCCGTATGTAATCCCACGCCTCCAACTTGTAATAAGTCACGTACTTGGAACAATTCCTTTGGTTCGTAATCCAAACAGTAAAGGAACAACAAATATGTTTGGTAACAACTCTTTTCAACCAAGTGATGTGAGTTCGACAAAAGGCTCTTCCGTTTATCCCAATAAACTCCTTTGTCAGGTCCTTAGATCTATCTTATCAACAACTACCAAAGTAATTGTTAAGATTTTGCAATCAATACTTTTAATCACAAAGAATTGTATTGATGCCGATCTACTCAACTAATCAATCCAATCTACCACAAGGATAAACCGATTATAGTTGGATCCTCTTTAACCGAAACAAGTATTGTGCACACCAAAGATTATGAACCCAAATCAGAAATCTTCTTCGTCTTCAAATCTTCTTAGATCTTCAATAAACACCTGCACACAATGAACTTGAATCTCTTATGATCAATCACACACAGGACGAGTCATTAACAATGGATTATCACAAGACGTCTTTAGATCTATAAACAGTCTAAAGATCCTCGTCGAAACTTCGATCTAGTTTGAGTGAATCTTATATCAGAAGAGAAGATCCTAAAGCATAAACAAACTAGGTGCAACCAAAGTTCAACAACCGTTAGTCAATCAAATCAATCGAAAACTAATAATAAAACACAATTATCTAGTTTCCCACCAACGGTACTAATAGAGATTCTCAATCCCAAAGAAGTTTTTAAACCGAGCGGCCGTAAGATATTTCGCCTAATTGGGTTACTTTCCTCTCCAAATAGGCTGCTCCACCAGTAAAAACACAACTAGGTAGTTTTGCTGGCTCTGAGGATTAGTTTGCTCGAAATGCAAACTTTGATATTTATAGACCAAGGAAGTTTGGACACCAAGGAATTTCCAAAACCGAAAATATTCTCAAGATATGCAATATATTTCCAAATTCGGTTTCCATAATTCCTGGAAATTCTTTGTCCAAATATTGACCGAAATCTCTTAGAAAATCTCCAACTAGTAAATGCACATTACTAATTTTCATTTTCCAAAAATAAAATTAAAAACCTTAATTAAAAGATTCTCAATTTATTTTCGATCCGGGATTTTCCTTTAACTATCAAGGAATATCTTTGAACAATAAAAGATAAGCGTTACTGCACATGTTCAAAGTATGTCGACATCTTAACTTAGTAAATCATCTTTCATATTTACTATCTTGGAATCGATTTGCTACACTTCCAAACAAGTTTAGAATTGGTTCATCTGACTTCCAAGAACTATGTGATTGATTATCCTATCAAATCACTAAACATGGGTTTCACGGTTCTACCAAAACAAGTTTCGGTTCTACCTCCATGTGGGTACTGGATTTAGTCACACTAGCTTTCCAAAACATGGTTGACTAGGTACTAGGATCGGTTCCCACATATATATGGTATCTAACTTGTATTTGTTGTACATGTCCATAGGATCGGTTCCAAATATCTAAAAACGTGTTGCACATGTTCATAGGATCGGTTCCCAATATCTAGAAACTTGTTGCACCTCTTACAAGGATCGATTCCCCTCTTGTGATCGGTTGCACCTCTTACTAGGATCGGTTCCCCTTTGCCTAGAGTTGGTCATACCAATTACAAAAAATCGATCATACCATCTCAGGTGATTACTTAAGATCGGTTTCACTAATAAAAGTCATACCAATACAAAAGTCAGGCCTTGTGAATAGTTTTACCCAGAACATAAACGAGTCATGAGCGGTTATACTAATCACACATATTGGTAGTTCAAAAGATATGCAATGAATAACAATACCAATAAGCCTAGCGATTTCCCTTTCGATTCACGAAACAAGTTGATGAATTTACTTCCTTTAAACGAATGTAAAATATTATTTCATAGGATGAAGTTTTCACCTCATACCAATACATAATCACAATAGCATTCAAACGATTATGTCGATGTCTTATATATGAAGTTCAAAAGATAAGCGTTATACTTCGTATTGTATTCCTTAATACTACGTCTAACTAGAGTATAATCATTCTTGCTTCGCAGTTATGTTTTCAATATGCACGACTTGAAAGATACCTTAGGGAATGAAATAGTTCAAGTAAAATATTACTAACCTCAAGTGGAAGGATGATGTTGTCGTTGTAGCTCCTTACTTCTTCACTTCTTCAAGTCTTCACGTAATACTTTTAATGTCTCATATCCTAATACTTTCAAGCTAACCTATACGAAGTTGACTCTAGTACATAATCAAGCGACTCTTTAAATGAGTTTTGGTTCACTAAAATATGACAACCAAACTTGACATACCAACGCTTGGTGGGTTCAACTAGATTTACAATGAAGCCCATGACCGATTGTAATAAACTATGTTATATAGGCTATGACCAGTTATACCATAGATCTCAACAAGTTAAGATAGGTTCTAACAAAGTCTTCTTGCATTGGTCGTCCAAAAGATATTCAAAAAATAGCAAGACCAATCATGATTTTCCTTTTCGATAATGAAGTTCATACATCTACTTCCTTAAACTCATGTAAAGATACATAGTTTTCTAGGATGAATCATACCTATATAATGCTCACATAATCAAATACTATATACAATAGATTATGTCGATGCCGATTTATTTAAGTTTCAAAAGATAAGCGTTCATACTTGAAATATGTTTTCCTTGACACTCTGATCGTACTATAATGACCAAGTCACATCACTAGAGTATTATATAAATATATACAGCTTTGCATGTTATGTTTTCAACATAGCACGACTTGAAAGATACGTTAGGAATGGAAACAAGATCAAGTCAATATTACTAAGCTCAAGTGGAATGATGACGTCGTCGTTGTAGTCGTTACTTCTTCTCATTCTTCAAGTCTTCGGAGTAATACTTGTACGTCTCAACATTCCTAGACTTTCTAGTCTAACCTACACGAAGCTGACTCTAGTATTTAATCAAGCGACTCTAGATGAGTTTTGGTACTAAAATATAACAACCAAACTTGACATACCAACGCTTGGTGAGTTCAACCGAGTTATGCTCTAACAATCTCCCCTTTTGTTAATTTTAGTAACAAAACTTTTATTACATATGAAGCTAAGCAATTTTTCATACGCTTGATTCCAACTTTCAACAACACAGTAACCTGCATATATTCAGTAAATAAATGCAGATATTGACATTTGAATAACAAAAGTTTTTACTCCCCCTAAAGGTAATCTAGGTAAATATTCAATCCGAACATCTTTGTTATTCACCTTTTGTAGTCTACAATACTACAAAAACCACATAAGGTATGATATGTAGTATTTCTCCCCCTTAGTCTATGCTTTACTCTTTCGTCAGATATAACGTTTAAGCACAATTGTCCTTTCCTAATGATTAAAAATCACTTGTTTACTCCATATATTTCTTCCCCCTTTTTTCACAAAATGACAAAGGTTCGAGCAAATAAAGGACAAACCTAAAGGATCTTATAAATCTATAAGACTTGTACAACGTATAAGAATAAAGCACGAAGGTTTCACATACCATTTTAGATAACCAATATTAAAACCGAAACTACAAAAGTAATTTAGTTTCAATATGTTATCAAGGAAACAATTTCCTGAAGCAATTTTCCCTATAGTTCAACAAATTGACTAAGATACTTAATTCCATTGTTGAACCGATTGTGTATGTACCATCACTTGTTTAGATAAGACCAAAATAAAGATCGTAATTAACTTTATTTTTCTCATCGTGCTCTAATTATTCGAAAATAACTTAGACATTTCTCTTTAGACAAGACAAAAACTAGGTTAGTTTAACTAGTTTTTCTTTTCAAGGCATTTGATTAGACTTGAATAACCGAATCCTCCAATTCATAAGTCTAACTAAGATCAAAATTAATTTAATCGATTGGTCGGGAATAATATTGGGCCAGCGGTAAACGCATTGGCACCTCCTTGATCATCTGAAACGTGATCTAAGCCATCCAACTAGGCCATCTAAGTTGGAAGGTCACGATTGATTTGCAACAATTATAAACTGCCGTAACCCGAATTAGGATTTTTAGAATAACACATTTGCCTCAGTTTGAGCAAGCGATTTGACACCCTTTGGACTTGCTGCAAGCAAGTCGATCGAGCAAGGGAGAAGTTGGGCCGCCAGTGTCCATGCTGGCGCCTCTTTGATCATTCAAAGGAAGATCTAAATCGTCCAACTAGGCTAGCTAAGTTGGACGGATGTGATGAATTTAAGACTGTCGTGGCCAGTCTTAGCTCGTTTGAGCTATTTTCAACAACACGATCACCCGCTTCCTAGCCAACGTTCAAAGGCGTTGTGGGTGAGCTAAAGAGAGCCGATCAGTTGGGATGTTAGTGGGCCCACCGGTGGACATCATAAAGATTGCCTAGTTCTGCTAGGAACAATCTAGGCTTGTTGAATCGCGCGGCTAAATTGTGTGGCCGCGATCATTTTTTGAGACTGACATCACCAGTCTAGATTTTCCTTAAGGGATTTAAGCATGTTCGATCGAGCTAACTCTTAATCAAAAGGGCGTTGATATGAAAATCTCTTTGTCAGAGAACGATGCAGCCCGTGTGAGTATTTTCATGCAGATCTCAATACTAACACTTCGGGAGATTCACGCTACTCTGCTGAGAGTGAACATTTAATCGTCATGTCATGTCAATATTGAGAGTTCGGCTGGGAACATAGCATAGGAAAATACTAGGCAAGTCACGCATAAGTGCATAATGCTGGTATAAAATAGAATTCACAGAATATTTGAAACTGTTGCTACGCGCACCTTTCTGAGTGAATTTCATATAAATATACTGAATTGCTCAATACATATGTAAGTGGAGAGATTTGAGCACTCATCACTTTTAAATGGCTCAACCTCTTTACAGAGCGATGGCGCATTGAATACAGGGTTTCACAATTTTATCCCTGAACTAAAAACCACCATCAACATTAAGTCCCTTGCTTAGTACGTAACAGTGACATTGTTGCGGGGTAAGCACTAGATGGTGACAAATAAAGATAAAACTTATGAGACAAAGTTAAATGTTACCAGGAGAGATGGTCGGCCTGTCCTTGGAACATGTCACGTTCAAGAGGCGTCCAGGTAAGCGTTCCCCTAGCATGATGTCGGTTGGACTAGGTAGATTAGGCATACATTTGGTTTGGGATCTCAAACTATTCATGACAAGGTCATAATCCTCGACTCTGATGTGGACGAGCCCTATCATGAGGAATATCCTTAAAAGGATGCTAAAGTAATTTATGAAAAAGACGTTGAAGCAGCTCCTAAAGAGAACGTTGATGCAGCTTTCGATAAGGGTGTCCAAGCGGCTTCCGGAGAGGATGTTAAAGCATCTCCTGGGGAGAACTCTAGTGAAGGAACCATTTGCCCTGGCGTTGACGACACTTCTTTGATATTTAGTAATCTTAGTTTCATGCGGCTGGAGCCAGGGCTTGATCGAATAATAATCCCTCATTCATGCTGTAACTTCCATTTGTTATATCACGTGTGTTGTGCTTCTGCGAACAGGAGATCCAGGAGTCGTATTTGTTAGGTGCGGAGGCTCTATCCCCAATTAATAGCGTGTGTGATGTGATTGAACACGTCTGAAGAAGTAATTGCAATCTGGGAGTACCGCGTGCACTAGCTCGCTGCTTCCTGATTCCGTGAAGGGATTTTCCAAAATATGAAAATTACATATGGCGAAACTTCTTTCTGGGATCTAGGCACAATCAGATGGTGATTGAGAGGTTGTTTCGTCATTGAAGCAGCTGCACGCCCAGGGTTCGAATGACGCTTTCCGTAAGAAGAATGTACTGGCTGCTTGATGATTTCTTTCAGTCATCTTGCTCTTTCTGATTTCGATGATGATATGCTGAGGATGCTTGTATGGGCACAATCCTCCAGAGGCGTTCCGTTGTAGACGTGCTTCTATCAAGTCTTCAAGGACTTCGTTTCAAGCAACATCCTTTGAATAGTATTCTAATATCGAATGGTTGTATGGAATGGGATGCGATGAGCAGTCCCCAGTTACACTTCAGAATCGATAGCATGGCTGGACACGTGAAAACATCTCCGATTTGTACTTCAAAGTTTTTGATACACATGTACGTCTTCATGTTGAGAATTTTCTGCGGTTCGTAAAGCTTAAACAGTGATGATTGCTGATATTAGAAATAACCCGGTTAAGGGACGTGAAGGCATCCTGTTGATAGGGTGTAGAATACATCCTATTTACTATCTATTGTTTATGCTTTCTTTGCTATTTTTCTTGTAAATTATGTATTTTATGCTTGTTTTGAGTTTTATAGCTACTATGGAGTCGCACGGACGAAAAGAAGAAGAAATCATCCAATTTGAGCCAAAAGGGCAAAATTGTCATTTCAGGGGCGAACACTATCTGGAGCCCAACCAAGGTTAAGGGGCAACTCTCTTTTGGAGGAGTATTAAAGCCAGGGCCGCAGAGGTTAAGGGGGTTTCCAAGTAGGATGGCCCTTATCTAATAAGAAGGGTGGTCCTTATCACTGGGGTGCAAATATCCACCCAAATACTTATACCCTAAATCCGTCGAGAATATCATCTTCTTCTCTTTTCTCTCTTTCACCTGAAGCTGAAACCGAGATGAGAGATTTGGAAATTATGGCAGAAAAGATGAGTAATCAAGCAAATCATGGTTGGAAGCTGGTGGAACTGGGGTTTCTGTGACAATTGAAGCTGAGCTGTTAGTGATAGAGATAAGGGTTCGTGTTTGTGCTGTTGAATCGAAGATGGTGGAAAATGAGTGAAATAGAGATGAAATTGAAGGGGATCTGAAATTAGATTGCAGCAATGTGTTTGTCGATCTAGGAAATCAGATGAAGGTATTGATGATTTGTGGTCTTGCCGTTGCCGCTGTGAAGATAGAGTTCAACTTGAGATGGGTTAAGGATTTGAGTTGAGATTGGAAGCTGCTGTGGTTGATTTCGAAGGAGGGCTGCTGTTGAATCTCAGATGTAGAAACCGGGTGAGAATTGTTGAGGGTTAAGATCGAGAAGTTTGTTGGTAATGGTGGTGATCGGGTTTAATGGATGAAATCGCAGGTTGAGAAGCAAGAATGGGTTCTCATTGCAAATGGGTATTATGAAGCTACTGAGTTTGAAATGGACTGGGTCTCAGGGAAGGTTGAAATGGATTTGGGTCAGTTCTGTTGTTGAATTGATAATGATGATTCTGTAATTGGTGATGGTACTGAGATGATGGTGGATTAAAGGAATTGGGACTGAGTTGAGGCTGAGATGGTGCAAACTGGTTAACAAATATGAGTTAGAGAAGGTGCAGTTCAGCTAAAGTGGTTATGATGTGGAGTAGTGCAGCAAAGTAGCTTAGCCATGTTGCAGCTGATGTTGGTGGAGTGTGAGAAGAAGAACAAGGCCAATTGGGGATTATTTGGCTGTGACAGCAGAGGTGGGATGCTTGTTAGGTTATAGGGATGGCTTGAACCCAGTGACATTGCAGGTGTTGGCATGGTTGATGCAGCTGCAGTTAGGAATGGAGACTGAGGTTTTGGTTTGATGTTGTTAGCTGCTTGAGATTGCAAGTGGGTAGAGTTGGTGTTGGTGCTATAGCTGGAGTGTGTAAATTGCAGGGTATTGGCTCAGTTGGTTTGAGTTTTGTGCATTAAAGTTGCGGCATTGGTGGATGTATCAACTGGTAGCTAAGGAAGTTGCAGGGTATGAAGCTCCAGTATTACACTTGCAATGGAATGAATGGGCTTGTTGGCTTGAGAATGATTTGGTTTGAAAGCAGCTGAGATGTGAAGAATGATCTAAGTGCGATTGCGGTTGCTTTTGACCATCTTGGATGAGAAGAGAAGTTACAGACAGGGAAGGCATGACCATCTGGGCTGTGAAGTACTCAGGCCAGTGCAAGACCAGTCAGCCGAGTTAGCTAGCTGACTCGGTTCTGACTCAGTGATTTCTTGACCCAATTGACTGACGGCTTGACCTATTTGACCGTTAGTCCTAACGGTGGACTGACGGAATATTCCGTCGAATATTCCCTTGACGGAGAAATTTTCAGGTGGCCGGCGGTAACGCATTCCGGTCAAATTCCAGCCATAATACCAGTTTTCCGGCGAGCCAAAAATTCCAGAATTTTCTGTGGACTTCTCTCATGGGTGTGAAGACTTGGACTAGGAATTGGATGGAGAATTGGACTCAAATTTGGAAAGAGAAGATGAAGAGTTAAGAAAGACTTGAATTTGGAAATTGAATTGCTAAAGGAAAAGGGTTCTATTCCTTGGAAGATTTGGAGAATATTGAAGCCTATAAATAGAGAAGTTTTCTACATCTTCTACACATCTTTACACACACAACACTTTTCTTTTCTTATTCTTTGTGTGAACTCCTTAACATGAGTAGCTAATTTTATTATTGATTGAGGATGAATTCCTAGTTCTTAACATGATTTGAGTTTTGTTTCAATTCTATCTTGAAGTTTTTTTCACATGATTATCGTTTGTTTTTACTAATAGGAATGTTTATTCATTCATGATTGATTGATAGATTGTTTAGAATGCATGCTAAATTGATTTGTTAGTTTAATCTAAATCTAGTATAAGTTAGGGAATAAGTAATCGTTCTCGACACTTTACACAAGTAGAAAACACGAGACCTTGCGGAGGGATTCCGTGGAGCAATTGTGTGTAAAAACAACGCTAGAAAGTGGACCAAGCGAACCGAGTCTAACTACTAGTACTAAACCTAAATTCATAGATCTTAATGCATTCAGTGGAATTGCATCTTGTAAGCGAACCTCAAGGTGGTTCTTTTGAATAGAATCTCGATAACTAAGCGGACTTGTTACTCAGTGAAATAAGGGATTTTGGGGCTAGCTAAGCGGACCTCGCTATCCTACGGTTGGTGATAATCTGTGACTAATAACATGTGGATGAAAAACATAATTTGATTCATTGTTTTGCAACGAAGAAGGATTCCTTGATCTTGTCTCTCTTATTGTTTTCAACTTTATCTTTTAATTGCTTTGTTTATTTTCTTTTGCTTTTTACACCCCCCTTTTGTGACAATTTTTACAACTAGAATCTCTTGCTCCTCGTGGGAACGAACTTGACTTCCATTATATTATTTTTAATTGAGTGGAAATAGATATTAATTTGATTGAACCTACGACACGCATCAAATTTTGGCGCCGTTGCCGGGGAGCAGCGGATGATTTTTAGTTGTTTCTATTTTTCTTTTTGCTTTATTCTTTCTTTGTTGGATTCTATTTCGTATCTAACTTAAGTTTTTGAGAATCTTATTTCAGGTACCAGTTTTCCATGTATGGTGGACAAGAGCAAGCTTATTACAACAATCAACACGGTTTTCAACCTCAACATTATGGCAACTTCCAACCATCCTTAGGATACAGACTTTATGGATATTCTCATACATATCAACAACCTTATGACGGGTATGTAAGTGAACAATCACTAGGAGGGGAGGATAGTTATGCTTCTAAATCTATGTGTGATCTCCTTGGTGCAAGGCAACCTAGTTTGAGGGAACTTGAGAGAAGGTTCTATCAATTGATCGATGAAGGCATAGCATCGGATGAAGAAATTCTTGAAGCTAAAAGAACTTTAAGAATAGAGCGTGAACAACGTTATTATATGGGTTACGATGATGATTTTGAACCTTATGAAAATTATTGTAACAAGGATAAAGTTATTCCAACTCCGGATCATAATAACGATCCTTCACCTATTCAAAAGGAGGAGATTGGGTGTGACTTACCTATTGTTATAAACAGTGTAACACCCTCACAAGAAGATCTTACAATTTATACCGACGAGAATCATTTTAGTGAATGGCCCGATTCCGATGATGAGAATGTTGAAGAGATGATACTAGAGGATGAAACCAAATTGATTGATTTTGTGGAAGACCCAATTGAACTAGCCAATGATTTTAATGATGCCAAAACTTTGGTTAAGGTAGAAAACGACGAAGAATGGTTGCAAGGTTTAATAGAGGGCCACAATATACAAGAGGTAAGTAATTCACTTGAATTTTTTAAGGATGAAGAGGATTCTATAATACAAGAAATTGTGCAAGGTTTGTCTAATCCTTTGCATATTGATTCTTCTCCTTTACCTCTTATTGGTTTGAATGTATGTGCTTCGAAAGTATTTTTGGATGATTTTGTTTCTAAATATCCACCATTGGAAACACTTGATGCTAACACTATGCAGGTTTGCCAAGAAGAATACATGGAAGTTCCCAAATTCTATGTTCTTTATACACTTCCGAGTGTGGAAAAGAATAAGTGTGGGGGAAATTTCTATCGAGCGATAATTTCATTATTATTTTCTTGTGCTAACATTTGTATGGAGTTATTGTTTTCAAAACAGGTATTATGGGTGGATCCTCAAATTTTCAGATTGTTAGTATATGGGGAATGAATCATGCAAGAGCTAAGTCGGGCCGTCGACTTTAAAACAAGCGCTTAATGGGAGGCAACCCATAGGTTTTGTATTTCTTATCCTTTTGCTTTTGTTTTTTATTTTTTGTTATTTCTTTTTCTTGTTCCATATCATGTTAAAATTTCCCACCTTGACTTTACTAGGAGGATTCAATTACATTGAGGACAATGTAAAGTTTAAGTGTGGGGGAGTGGTTAAGCATGTTTTTAAAACAAAAATTACAAAAAAAAAATTAAAAAATTAAAAAAAAAAAAAAAAAGTTTTACATAAAAACTCCAACTTTTAAAGATTTTAGAATCACTAGCATACTTCTAGGTATGTTTACATAGAGATTTTGACCGACATAATTGAACTTGGAAATGTTAGAGAACTACATTCGGATTTCTTGCTTGTTAGAGTGTTAAATAATGGATTTAATCATGCCGTTGATGCGAATTTGGTGTAGGGAGAAGTGCATTATTAGAGTTGCTGATCAATCATTAGTGGAGACTACCCGTATTCATATCATGTGAGGCACCGACCAGAAATTTTTCCATCTACTAAAGAGCTTTCTTTTGAGTGAGTGTCACCGTACGTAAATTCCGGGTAGAATGGTGAGCTACCCAACCTCCCACCAATAGAAGCACTACTCTTTGATCTCTTGAGTGCTAATTTTGTCAATCATAAGGGTGACGTCTATAGATGAAAGCCTCCTTCTTGTAGTTCGATTTGCAGTTAGCACCATTCTCTCTCTCTCGACAACAACGGGTCCATAGAAACACCATCATCATCAACAAGGAGCGACATCAAAATCTACAAGGAAAGTTGGAAAAGTTTAAGGTTTACAAGCAACGGAACGAGAAAAAGAGCAAATTTCATATTCAAGTAAAGCAACATATAAATGAGCGGATTTTACATATATGTTGAGGACTTACAATACAATGAGGTAATTTTATATTCAAGTATGAAGACTTATTCACAAGAGCGAAGAAAATTAAAAGGTGAGAATTTTTGAAGTTTATGATTTCAAGACGATACAAGTTGTGAAGAATCAAGCGGTAAAATACTTCTTCCACGGCCATGGTTTATTTTTTGTTTTGTATTTTATTTCTCTTGTTAAAAAAAAAAAAAAAAAAAAAAAAAAAAATAATTAAAAAAGAAAAAAAAAAAAAAAAAAAAAAAAAACAAGAGAAATATTTGTTTTGTTATAATAAGCCGTGGGGAAGGAAAATTTATAAGGAAGTTTCAAGCGACAAGGATTATTAAGGTAAAGGTTACAAATTGTCAAGGATTTATGAAATTCGAGAGTTTATCATCAATAGTTGAAACCGAAGACGAAGACCAAGAAGATCAAGACAAGGAGCGGAAGACGTTTCTATTGGATGCCGTGAGAGTGGTGTTATCATAATTGGCGATCGGATGTGAAGGTGAGTAAGTAATCTCATCCTCGATAATAATGGTTGATTTCCTTTCGTAGAGATCGTCAGAAAAATGGTTTTTCAAAATATTAAAAGATGTGGGTTTTTAAAAAAATATTTCGGAAGTTGTCCTTCCCACCATTCAACGTGTCGCAGGATTTCTCTCTTCATTCCTACCTGCACACATGTGAGACCCATAAAAAGCCGTCTTTTTGAGTGCAACTATCATAAAATCCTTTTTGGTGAGGCAGAAGTCGAGGCGAAATGCTTATTGATCATTTCTCAAACACGCGTTCTCTCATTATGGTGTGGTTATTTCTCACTCAACATTTAAGAATGAGAATATGTTCTTTAGTATTTCTAACTTCTTATTACTAGAATGCAGAAACTCTATGTCCTCATAGCTCTTTGGATGCTTGGGACGCTTGAACGCTTTGAAGTTGTGAGTTTTTAGTTTGATTTGCTCGAGGACTAGCAAAGTCTAAGTGTGGGGGAATTTGATAGGGTGTAGAATACATCCTATTTACTATCTATTGTTTATGCTTTCTTTGCTATTTTTCTTGTAAATTATGTATTTTATGCTTGTTTTGAGTTTTATAGCTACTATGGAGTCGCACGGACGAAAAGAAGAAGAAATCATCCAATTTGAGCCAAAAGGGCAAAATTGTCATTTCAGGGGCAAACACTATCTGGAGCCCAACCAAGGTTAAGGGGCAACTCTCTTTTGGAGGAGTATTAAAGCCGGGCCGCAGAGGTTAAGGGGTTTCCAAGTAGGATGGCCCTTATCTAATAAGAAGGGTGGTCCTTATCCTCTGGGGTGCAAATATCCACCCAAATACTTATACCCTAAATCCGCCGAGAATATCATCTTCTTCTCTTTTCTCTCTTTCACCTGAAGCTGAAACCGAGATGAGAGATTTGGAAATTATGGCAGAAAAGATGAGTAATCAAGCAAATCATGGTTGGAAGCTGGTGGAACTGGGGTTTCTGTGACAATTGAAGCTGAGCTGTTAGTGATAGAGATAAGGGTTCGTGTTTGTGCTGTTGAATCGAAGATGGTGGAAAATGAGTGAAATAGAGATGAAATTGAAGGGGATCTGAAATTAGATTGCAGCAATGTGTTTGTCGATCTAGGAAATCGATGAAGGTATTGATGATTTGTGGTCTTGCTGATTCTTGCATTGTGAAGATAGAGTTCAACTTGAGATGGGTTAAGGATTTGAGTTGAGATTGGAAGCTCTTTGTGGTTGATTTCGAAGGAGGGATCTTTGTTGAATCTCGGATGTAGAAACCGGGTGAGAATTGTTGAGGGTTAAGATCGAGAAGCTGTTGGTAATGGTGGTGACTGGGTTTAATGGATGAAATCGCAGGTTGAGAAGCAAGAATGGGTTCTCATTGCAAATGGGTATTATGAAGCTACTGAGTTTGAAATGGACTGGGTCTCAGGGAAGGTTGAAATGGTTTTGGGTCGATTCTTTGTTGAATTGATAATGATGATTACGTAATTGGTGATGGTACTTGAGATGATGGTGGATTAAAGGAATTGGGACCGAGTTGAGGCCGAGATGGTGCAAACTGGTTAACAAATATGAGCTAGAGAAGGTGCAGTTCAGCTAAAGTGGTTATGATGTGGAGTAGTGGTGCAGTAGCTTAGCCATGTTGCAGCTGATGTTGGTGGAGTGTGAGAAGAAGAACAAGGCCAATTGGGGATTATTTGGCTGTGACAGCAGAGGTGGGATGCTTGTTAGGTTATAGGGATGGCTTGAACCCAAAGTGACATTGCGGTGTTGGCATGGTTGATGCAGCTACTGATTAGGAATGGAGACTGAGGTTTTGGTTTGATGTTGTTAGCTGCTTGAGATTGCAAGTGGGTAGAGTTGGTGTTGGTGCTATAGCTGGAGTGTGTAAATTGCAGGGTATTGGCTCAGTTGGTTTGAGTTTTGTGCATTAAAGTTGCGGCATTGGTGGATGTATCAACTGGTAGCTAAGGAAGTTGCAGGGTATGAAGCTCCAGTATTACACTTGCAATGGAATGAATGGGCTTGTTGGCTTGAGAATGATTTGGTTTGAAAGCAGCTGAGATGTGAAGAATGATCTAAGTGCAGTTGCAGTTGGCACAGCCATCTTGGCTGAGAAGAGAAGTTACAGACAGGGAAGGCATGACCATCTGGGCTGTGAAGTACTCGAGGCCAGCAAGACCGGTCACCGAGTTAGCTAGCTGACTCGGTTCTGACTCAGTGATTTCTTGACCCAATTGACTGACGGCTTGACCTATTTGACCGTTAGTCCTAACGGTGGACTGACGGAATATTTCGTCGAATATTCCCTTGACGGAGAAATTTTCAGGTGGCCGGCGGTGACGGATTCCGGTCAAATTCCGGCCATAATACCAGTTTTGCGGCGAGCCAAAAATTCCAGAATTTTCTGTGGACTTCTCTCATGGGTGTGAAGACTTGGACTAGGAATTGGATGGAGAATTGGACTCAAATTTGGAAAGAGAAGATGAAGAGTTAAGAAAGACTTGAATTTGGAAATTGAATTGCTAAAGGAAAAGGGTTCTATTCCTTGGAAGATTTGGAGAATATTGAAGCCTATAAATAGAGAAGTTTTCTACATCTTCTACACATCTCTACACACACAACACTTTTCTTTTCTTATTCTTTGTGTGAACTCCTTAACATGAGTAGCTAATTTTATTATTGATTGAGGATGAATTCCTAGTTCTTAACATGATTTGAGTTTTGTTTCAATTCTATCTTGAAGTTTTTTTCACATGATTATCGTTTGTTTTTACTAATAGGAATGTTTATTCATTCATGATTGATTGATAGATTGTTTAGAATGCATGCTAAATTGATTTGTTAGTTTAATCTAAATCTAGTATAAGTTAGGGAATAAGTAATCGTTCTCGACACTTTACACAAGTAGAAAACACGAGACCTTGCGGAGGGATTCCGTGGAGCAATTGTGTGTAAAAACAACGCTAGAAAGTGGACCAAGCGAACCGAGTCTAACTACTAGTACTAAACCTAAATTCATAGATCTTAATGCATTCAGGGAATTGCATCTTGTAAGCGAACCTCAAGGTGGTTCTTTTGAATAGAATCTGATAACTAAGCGGACTTGTTACTCAGTGAAATAAGGGATTTTGGGGCTAGCTAAGCGGACCTGCTATCCTACGGTTGGTGATAATCTGTGACTAATAACATGTGGATGAAAAACATAATTTGATTCATTGTTTTGCAACGAAGAAGGATTCCTTGATCTTGTCTCTCTTATTGTTTTCAACTTTATCTTTTAATTGCTTTGTTTATTTTCTTTTGCTTTTTACACCCCCTTTTGTGACAATTTTTACAACTAGAATCTCTTGCTCCTCGTGGGAACGAACTTGACTTCCATTATATTATTTTTAATTGAGTGGAAATAGATATTAATTTGATTGCACCTACGACACGCATCACCTGTGCTGGCAGTCCCCAGGTGTAATTATCCCGAGCTTATTTTCTCTTGAAATACGTACTTCCATTGCATTTGCTGGTAAGGTGTTGGAGCGTCTTCGGCCCCTGAAGAGAGTGATGAAGCAGCTTCGAGAGAGTGTTGAAGCGGCTTCTTCTGGAGAGAGCGTTGAAGCGGCTTCAGGAGAAAGCGTGCGCTGAAGCGTCTTCTTCTGGAGAGAGCGTTGAAGCGCCTTCTTATGGAGAGAGCGTTGAAACATCTTCAGGAGAGAGTTGAGCGGCTTCTTCTGGAGAGCGTGTTGAAGCGGCTTCAGGAGAGAGCGTGCGTTGAAGCGGCTTCAGGAGAGAGCGTTGATGCGGCTTCTTCTGGAGAGAGCGTTGAAGCGGCTTCTCCTTCAGATTTTCCCTTGCAAATTATATGCTTCTTGATTGACCGTCTCTCTTGTATTGAAGAAATCCTTGACTGACGGCGAAGGAATTTCACGCTGATCCTCAGTCCCAAGTTCATGTGGTTCTATCCCGTATGGTCGATGAGTTGACCATGATGAGGTATCACCCTTTTGCATCCGTGTGGTGACTCTATTACTTCTCCATGGGAATATAAAATATGCAGAAGTTCGGATTACCTCTATCCGTAGTTGTTGATATGGTGAAGCTCTGGCGAGCAACAACGATTCTTGGAAGCACCTGTGATCAGAAGAGACCGGCAGAGAGAGGAATGGTAGATGCTTGCACGAACTTGGCAGTCTTCATATAATGGTAGAGATCATCTCGTTATTAGAGGGGGAAGGAACCGATATCTTCTTTGATGTTTCCTCATGGAATGGAGAATACAGAGACAGTCCCCTGCCCACGAGTATCTACTGATCTTTCAACTTGATAGATGTTGTCACGTTTGGTCTCTGAAGAAATAATTTGGGAGAGAGTCGGAGTTGAACCCAATGTTGATAAGGATCGTACGAGTTGCTGATCATGAGGCCGTCTTTGTGTCTACGTTGCGTTTCATAGACGTCCAGGCATATCGCTGGTTTTGGACAATACGTATGCTCTCTTGAGTATGTCCTCATCTTTGGACATCCTGGAATCATAATAATAGCGTGCCTGCGTCTCTCTAAATTCAGCGTCTTTGAGATGGATAGTGCTTAGCAGTCCCCAGCTACACTTCTTTGTCTTTATCATCTTTGGATCGTGACTTTGAGGAGTAGGGAAGTTACCTCATGCGAATGACTTAACTAAGATATTGTGCAAATATGATGAATCTCTTTACATGATGAGTCTGTATGTACCTCTTAAGTCTCAGGTGCGACCTCCTCCGGTAATGCAACTACTCCTTCTACGGGAGACGAAATTCTGAAAGCGTCTCTCACTGATGTTGTTTCCGTCGAGCCAGATATGAAATATCTTGGACGTTGTTTTATCATTGTGGAAGTTGTGCATGTGGTACTGGAGTTGGAGTGGGCGATTTTGGATGCGCAGGATATTATATCTCGGTGGTTTTCTTCTTGCTGCTTCAGTGAAACTGCTTACAGAAGGTTAAAGGTTGTATTGCCTTTTGGTGAGATGTATGCTTCCAAGAATATCATGAGGCTCTTCATTCCTGGCAGGCCTGGCTATTTCTAGCAAGGCAGGTGCTGTTACAGCTGAGCCTCTAGTAGCTTCACGAAGTTCAGAGGGCGTATGAAAGTGCAGGTTAAGCAAAGCACGATAGACAGGTACCATCAGTTCCGTCATAAAGGGAAAATTGAGGAGAAGAGTATCCTTTCGGAAAAGAAACTCTTTGCACATCAGTAGGATAAGGAGGCTGATGCTGGTGCAGGTCTACCGGATTTTCCTTGCCTCGATGTTGGAGAATTCGTTCTAGATCCTCACGCGTGATGAAATTGGACGGCTGATTCCTTTCCCTTGAGCGCTCAGGAGCATCACGAATCTCTTCATCTATGAATGCACGCCCTCTTTCTGAGTTGTAGCCATTTTTGTCTGAGCCTTAGTGAGAACTTCTCGTCTTTCATTAAATCAACAATGATGAAATGGGGTTGGCCTCCTCTGGCTCCTCCGGTCTCTCGTCCTGATGGGGAAGTGGCAGTAGCTCTAGTAACGACCAGGGAGTTATGCTCGAAGAAATATTGGTGGCGGCAGCGGCTCTGGCTCTGGTGATCGGAGGTGTCACACCTAAGGGAGTGTCTCGCTGTTGTCCGGGTTGACATAATAGGCGAACCATTTATGATGATTTGAAGATGGGTCAAGCCTCCTTTGTTGTTGTAAATATACGAATTCTCGGAATTATGCCATGTTCTGGATCTACACGTTTTGTTGATGAAGTGGTAACGGATATTCCTGACTTTAAATTGGTAGCAGTGGTGGAATAGAGATAGACCTTTTCTTTTATGATCTCTGCAGGTGTCTCCCTAGGACTCCAATGATGTTGAGATTTGTTGTCGACTATCTCCATACTGGAGCAACAGCTACACGAATCTTCACTTTGTCTTTCTGGGTGTGGACCCTTTGAGGCATTTCTGGCTTGCTCCATACAACACTTGTGGTGTTTGCAGAAAAGGCGGTTGCTCCATCCGGATCTCCAGAGAAGCCGTTGCGTTCTTCTAAGTAGTAGTCACATCTTTTTGTGTTTCCACGCGGCTTTCTGGTCCTTTCATCTGGGAGATTTACTGGTGCTCAGCTATCCAAGGCATTTCCAGTAGCATTGCTTGAAAAAGCATTTTTATGAAGCTTCTTAGCGAATGGAACATCAGAATTGAAATTGATTGTTGAACATAAATTGAATTTAACGATTGAATTGGATCTAAGATCCACCCTTTTGAAATTGAGAAAACTAGAATGAATATTGAAATGTTGATTTTGCAACCGAGAGATCAATCTCCCACCGTGGTCGCCAGTTGTTTATGGGTGAAAACTGTTTCTGCTAGTTTTGGTAAATTTGGGGTGTGTGTGAATGAGAAACGAATCTAAACCCTAAACAAATGCACTGCACGGGAGTACTTTTAGATTCGAGAGATCAATTTGTACAATTCTGGCCTAAACCAAGAAATGGTCGTTCCAGACTTACTTCGGTCACAAAGTGAAGGAGATGGGGCTGATCTTAGGGAGGGAAGCGAAGAAGGTGTTGAGATTATGAAGGTGTTGGATGTTTATGACTTGTATCAGAATGTTGAACTGGCTTGCATAATGTAAGCTATCAGTTCTGGGTGTTTTCTGGATACTATGATACAACACTTGGTTTTCTGTGCTGTTTGAAGATAGGTTGAAGAACCTATTTATACAAGTCATTTGAGCGCAATCTTCATCTCGTAGGAAGTGGAGGAAGTTGAGTGATGGAGTAGTGGGGTCGTGTAAGTGATTGTCACACGATCACGCCTTTTCCTACTTCCCTCATCATCGTTAACCGTCCATGCCTCCTAACACGTTTTCGTAATAGGCGCGTTACACGCCGCACGCTGTAAACCACCAGACCAATACCCCAGTTTATGACATGTTTGATGTCTCGAACGAGTGGGTCGAGTCGTGGGACCCGCCACAGGAAATAGCACATAGTGCTATTAGGTTAAATAACTAAGTTGTTTATTGGGATTGATATTCATGAAATATCGTGCGTGACGCATGTAATGCATCGCTTTTAAGTAAGCAGCTCAAAACAATCGATATGCATAAATCATTGGTGTTTTAGAGCTTGATTGAGTAAGTCGCGGATAAGCGTCTTAAAAGAGGTAGCATGACCGGTCATCTTCGGGTGATCGTTTGAATGTCGCATGGGCGAGCCATCACTTGGACGATCGCTCCTCATGAAAGAGAGATGGCCGATGATCGTCATGCTGGTTTGTTGGTTTGCTGGAAATAAATTTACATCAAACAACTAGGCTGTCAAAGTTGGATGGACGAGATGAATTAAGGCAGTTATATATTGCCATTGATATAACTCAGGGTTTAAAAACCGTATGGCCCACTCCTCTTTGGGCGTGCGTTTCGAGGCATTGAGCCTTAGGTCAAACAGTTCGATCGACCATGTGTGAAGGTGGCTCGCTGGTGTGCACGTTGATATCTTCTGGACCATCTAGAATTAGATCTAAGCCATTCAAATAGGCCGGCGAGCATGGATGGTCATGATCATTTGCGGCAGTGACATGCGGTCGCAAAATCCAATTAGGGTTTCAAAGTTGCGCGTTCATCCTACTTTGGGTGAACGATTCTATGCGTTCCAAGCTTGTTATGGGAAAGTCGATCGACCAACGATAGAGTTGGGTCGACGGTGAACATGTTAGCATCTCGTTGGCCCCCTGAAATTGGATCTAGTCCGTCCAACTAGGCCGGTGAAGACGGACTACTGTGATCAATTTGCGACAGCAGTACGTTGTCGTAAACGCAAACTAGGGTTTCAAAGAAACCGCGTCCTCCCTAGTTCAATTGAACGAATCAGCGTGCTATTGACTTCCCATGAGCAAGTCGATTGGTCGGGAATAATATTGGGCCAGCGGTAAATGCATTGGCACCTCCTTGATCGTCTGAAACGTGATCTAAGCCGTCCAACTAGGCCGGCTAAGTTGGACGGTCACGATTGAGTTGCGACAATTATAAACTGCCGTAACCCGAATTAAGGTTTTTAGAATAACACATTTGCCTCAGTTTGAGCAAGCGATTTGATACCCTCTGGACTTGCTGCAAGCAAGTCGATCGAGCAAGGGAGAAGTTGGGCCGCCAATGTGCATGCTGGCGCCTCTTTGATCATTCAAAGGAAGATCTAAACCGTCCAACTAGGATATCTAAGTTAGACGGATGTTATGAATTTAAGACTGCCGTGGCCAGTCTTAGCTCGTTTGAGCTCTTTTCAACAGCACGATCACCCGCTTCCTAGCCAACGTTCAAAGGCATTGTGGGTGAGCTAAAGAGAGTCTGATCGGCTGGGATGTTAGTGGGCCCACTGGTGGACGTCATGAAGATTGACTAGTTCCGCTAGGAACAATCTAGGCTTGTTGAATCGCGCGGCCGAATCGTGTGGCCGCGATCATTTTTTGAGACTGACATGAACAGTCTAGATTTTCCTTAAGGGATTTAAGCATGTTCGATCGAGCTAACTCTTAATCAAAAGGGCGTCGATATGAAAATCTCTTTGTCAGAGAACGATGCAGCCTGTGTGAGTATTTTCATGCAGATCTCAATACTGACGCTTCGGGAGATTCACGCTACTCTACTGAGAGTGAACATTTAATCGCCATGTCATGTCAATATTGAGAGTTCGGCTGGGAACATAGCATAATAAAATACTAGGCAAGTCACGCATTAGTGCATAATGCTGGTATAAAATAGAATTCACAGAATATTTGGGACTGTTGCTACACGCACCATTCTGAGTGAATTTCATATAAATATACTGAATTGATCAATACATATGTAAGTGGAGAGGTTTGAGCACTCATCACTTTTAAATGGCTCAACCTCTTTACAGAGCAATGGCGCATTGAATACAGGGTTTTATAATTTTAGCCCTGAACTAAAAACCACCATCAACAGTTATACAGTGTCATAGTATCATTATACGTCATCAAATTCACTTGTATCACAACTTTGACAATAATACTATGGTGATATGTATCACTCCCCCTTAGTCAATACTCCATCTCACATGGAAACCACTCCCCCTTACATAATGATCCGAAAACCATATGTATTTGTAGTGTGAACTACATATTAATTCTCCCCCTTTTTGTCAATAAAATTGGTAAAGGTACAAGAACGGGATCCTAATGAAATTTCCGAAAGAGACATTTCATGACCAAAAGAATGTACATATCATCTTATTTAGATGTAATCATAAAGCCGAAGCTAAATGCATCCATCAAGGAGTTTAAAGTTACAAGATAACCCCTATAATATTCCACAGCCGCACTCCCCACAAAGATTTGGCAATTAAGCACAAGTTCAATTAAGAACTCTTCCCCATAATATGTCATTCCCGAAAGAACAACAAGAGCGACCTTAATTTCAAGAGAAAGAAAAGAAGGATTTCTTTGGACATAACAAATCACATACAAGTATGCATTTGAATCCAAAATACTCAATTAAATTAACCACAAGGGAACCCATGATTAATTTAATCGTAAATTCTCAACATAAGTGAACTTATGGAGACTCAAAAATACTCAATTAGATTAATCACAAGAGATCCCATAATTAATCTAATCGGAATACACAACCAAACTACTCACAAAGGTAATCAATTTAATTGGTCATGCTCGACATAAGAAAACTTACGGAGCAACAACTAAATAACCAAACAAGATGATTAATTTAATTGAATATGCTCGACATAAAGTAACTCACAGAGCAACAACTAAGCCAAACAATAACTCAGTCGACAGAACATAAGACACCTTATGGAACAACACAGTATATACACAAAAATTGTGGATCGGAGATCGACATAATAGCGTGGAATAAGCAAGGACTCATTCTATTTTCCATCACCATTTGCACAATGACATACAATAGACTTAATCCTTGTAAACAAAAGATTTTAACCTATCTTCCATCAATAATTGACATAATAGGCTTAACTTTTGTATTTGTCAAAAGTCCATTCATTCTTTTATCAATATATGCATATCGACTTACGAAAGACTTTACTTTTGACAAGATATGGGACAATCATAGTTCACGGACGCAAACACACATATCCCATAACAAATTGCAATATATAAAACCATAAAGATTAGTACTGCAAAAATCATCTTCCAAACAATTTTAGAATTTAAACCAATAATTCTAAAAATATGAAGATGAAAACGTTGGACATAGCTATGTGTAATCACAATAATGGCTATTCCAAACTCTAGTTATTCTTCTAAACAACACAAGAAAATAAAAATATTATTAGAAGTTTCCTAGGTATCAAGACAAACTCATAATGCACATATAAGATAATTTGTCCTTAGAGGGTAGAATCAATCTTTTTCGCCCGGATTTACACCAAGAATAGCTACCAAAGGCGTATAAAAATATTTTGTTAACAAAGAAGAACATACAAAGTCATTAACGACCATGCACCATAGTTCACAAAGGATGATTGTGAACATTCAAGAATCCCATAACAATGCGTACTACTGCCCATTCTTGAACTTCCTTCTTTGTGATTCACTAACAACATTCTTGTCAAAGCTACAAATTAGCTTTAGAAGAGTAGTACTCCAAGAATCCAAGTGCCCAAGTCCAAGAGAAGTGGAACAAGTGCGACGAAATGGAGCAAAACACTCAAAAACATGAGACAGGACAAATACCAATCTTAACTCTACCAAATTCCAAGGTTTTTCATCTCCATTTTGAAGAGAATTTAAATAGGAAGAGAATGCAAAAACAATGAGGTCAATCCGAGCTTGGACGAAGAAGATGCGTCCAAAACAAGTTTACCGAATATTGACGTCTACAGGCAAGTATGCATACGGGTTTGCAAACGAATTTTCATGACCTAGAGCAGTATGCAAACGGGTATGCGTACTTAAACCCCTGGATTTTGATTTTAAATGATGTTATGCATACGTGGTAGGTGTACCATGAAGTCCAAACATCCCGAACTATTATTTTCAAACCTAAACGTTTAAGAACCTTAAACACAGATCAAGTTAGGTAGAAATGAACAATAAGCAAGGTACATAGATCATCATAAAACTTTCTCAAGTTTAGAGACATACCTTTTTAGAAGAATCCGATCGAATTCTACAACGTTGCCAAACATTCAAAATCATACCCAACTTAATATGTGTGCCCCAGTTCTTGTGCTTCCCTCACCGTATACATAACAGGATATTTCAGGGTGAGGATGCACTTTCAACACAATCAAGCTGTGTTGAGGTGAACAATGTCTTGCTCACCATGGCACCAAGAAAGAGTCTCTTTCCAGCAACTCTTACATCTTGTAGTGTTAAGAAACACCCACGGAACTGTTTTTATAAGTCTATCAAAGAACTTCAAGAGAACCCAAAAAGATTTTTGTTTCTGATTTCTTGTTTTCCAACTTATAAAAAACAGTTTCTGCAGATAGTTTTTAGTCCTGCGAAGGGAAACTCTTTTGATAAAAAGAGACGTCCTAGCTTCTTCAGAAAAGAAGACAATACTACTATCTTGATAGGAAGTATCAGGAATTGAACAATGATACGATTCATGCTTTGAAGTGATATACTCAGATGACTGAGATTTAAACTCCTCTTGTAATTCATTTAGTTGTTACAATTAATTGAATTACGCAGAGGAGGAGCATTGCTCTCACTGATTAGTAAATCAATGTCGACTTCAACATAAATATTATTCCTCATAACTTGATTTAGCTTGTCAAGAGATTCTTGTTCTTTCTGGAGGTATAACTCAACATCAAGAGATAAGCTTTCAAGTTTCTTTTCAAGCCCTGAAAACACTTCAAGGGATTTTAAACCTGGTGGTGGTTTAGACAGAATTTGTTCTACAGATTTAATTAAATCATACATATAAAAGAGAATTCTGGAATCCCTGGATCTGGTGGTGCATTTATTGAGATAGCGCTACGTCCCTATCAGATCGCTACAAACACAGACTTATAAGGTCTTTAATGTGTTTGCCTGCTCTGATACCAATTGAAAAAGTGGGGGTACTAGACAGTCAGACTCAATCTAGATAAAAAGTATATCAAAGAGTTAGATCTCAATCTCCCGATTTGATATATACTCAAGCAAATAGAAATCTGCGAGTCTTTATCAAATAATAGAGAGATAACTTGGATGGTACCAAAGACCAATATCCAAGTGTCAATCAATTTAAATCAACAACTAAAAGGTCGGATATTCTAATTGATTGAACAAACACACAACCTGTGATATTTCAATTATATAACAAAATATAATGCGGAATAAAAATAACACAGACACCAGAATTTTGTTAATGAGGAAACCGAAAATGCAGAAAAACCCCGGGACCTAGTCCAGATTGAACACACACTGTATTAAGCAGCTACAGACACTAGCCTACTCCAAACTAACTTCGCTCGGGACTGTAGTTGAACCCTAATCAATCTCACACTGATCCAAGGTACAGTTATGCTCCTACGTCTCTGATCCCAGCAAGATACTACGCACTTGATTCCCTTAGCTGATCTTACCCACAACTAAGAGTTGCTACGACCCAAAGTCGAAGACTTTAATAAACAAATCCGTATCACACAGAAAAGTCTACGGTAATAGATAAATCCGTCTCCCACGAATATACCAACTTGTTCCGTCTTTTGATAAATCAAGGTGAACATGAACCAATTAATAATCCGGACTTATATTCCTGAAGAACAGCCTAGTATTATCAATCACCTCACAATAGTCTTACTCGACGCAGCGAAAAAAGATATTGTGGAATCACAAACGATGAGACGAAGATGTTTGTGACTACTTTTTATCTTGCCTTTCGGATATATCAATCTCAAGCCAATCCTTACGATATAACTAAGAACAACCGTTTATTTAAACATAAGCCACGGTTTGCAAAAGCATTCCTTAGTTTATTTAAACATAAGTTCAAGAACAACCGTTTTTAGATATAACCAACTCAAGTTCGCGGACTGGGTTCGCGGACTTAAGTTCCCGGAAGGAGTTCACAAACTCCAGCAGATTTTCTCGGGTCGAGAACTTCCGCCAGTTCGTGGACTGGGTTCGCGGACTGAGTTCACGGACTGAGTTCAAGGCTCTTGTTCCGGTTCTCTTGATCAACAAAGTTCCCAAACTTCGGTTCAAGGAATAGGACTTATACATATATGTGTTTCCACAACAATGCTTATATCCACCAATGGTTATATAATCTAAACTCTCATTTCAATCATTGAAACATTCTCAGAGGACGTTATTATATAGTTGTTATTCACAAACTATTTTTCGTCAGAGCAATTTTCAAAGTGATTGAAACATAACATGACTTTCGTCATTAGGTAAAGATGAATTTGGCTAAAGCGAAATCTTACCAATACATATTTCGAGAAATAGATAGGAGAGATATAATCGGCTCGAAATACCAAATGTGTATAATCAAAGTATATATAGAAAAATGACTTTTGTCTCAAGATAGGAGATAAATATACTTTTGAGTGATAGATAAGTTCAAGTCTCCACATACCTTTTAGTCGATGAAGATCCACCAGTCCCTTGAGTAGTCCTTCGTCTTGTATGTTGATTTCCATGGAGTTCTTGAGCTCGACTACACTTTCTATCCTAGTCCGAGACCTTAGCTATAGTAGACTAGAAATCAAGACTTATAGTTTTGATCACTAACATTGACAAACATGCTTGAGATAGCAACGCATGCGAGTTCGACCGAGCAATGCTCTAACACCAACAATAAAGAAGATACCAAATCACAAGTTAATAAATTGACACAGTTTTTCTTAACCGGAAACAATTGAATCATAAAATCAATACATTCAAAGCATAATGGAACATATCAATTGTACCGAAATTTTGTTAAGCAAAAGCAAAATATATGCAATATAAACAGGATTTTCTTAAACAGGAAAACCGATTAACTAACAAATAAAAATCGTTACCTCAATTTCCGCAGCCACTATTCCCCAGAAAGATATATCATTAAGCGCAAGTTCAAATAAGAACTCTCCCCTAGTGTGTTGTCATCCTCTCGCAAGAACAAAAGAACAACAATAAAAGCAAGCTTTACCAAAGAAATGTTGAATCGGTTTTAATTACTAATGTGTGCCAATAGCAAAACTTGAAAACCGAAAAGTATGGTACTAATGTACCTTAACAATACCAATAAACTTCCTAAGATTTTCAAAGGTTGCACGATCTAGTGGTTTTGTAAGAATATCATCTAGTTGGCGTTCTAGTTTGATGACTCCATTCTCATACAATTCTCGAATAAAATGATATTTAATTTCTATGTGTTTAGTACATGAATGTATAACTGGATTTTCTGTTAAACGGATGCCACTTGAGTTGTCACAAAGAATACTCAGAGTTGGAATATTTATGCCATAGTCTATAAGCATTTGTTTCATCCACAGAAGTTGAGTACAACAAGTACCGGTAGCAATGTATTCTGCTTCACAGGTTGAGAGAGACTGTGAATTTTGTTGCTTGTTGTCCCAGGCTACAAGGTTTGACCAACATAAAAGCACCCACCATATGTACTTTTTCGATCTTCTACACATCCTGCCCAATCAGCGCCTGAGTAGGCAATAAGACTGTTATTCGTATCCATTGAATACGATAGACCATAATCTAAGGTACCGTTGACATATCTTACGATCCTTTTTCACAGATTTTAAATATGATTCTTTAGGATTTTCTTGAAACCTTGGGCAACATCCTACACTGAAAGAAATATACGGTCTTGTTGCAGTCAAGTACAATAGACTTCCTATCTTGGATCGATACAGTTTCTGGTCTACACACTTTTCACCCGGATTAGACTGAAGCTTTCCAGTGGTTGGCATTGGAGTTGCCATAGGAGTTACACCCTGTAGCTCAAATTTCTCAACTAAATTCCTAGCATATTTTTCTTGTGATAGAAAAATATTGTCTTTTGCTGTTGTATTTGTAAACCTAAAAAGTATGATGTTGCCATTCATAGAAAAAATATTTTTCTATGAATTTGTAAACCTAAAAAGAGGCCAACGCAAGCTTTCCTATTTCTGTATTTCTTCCTCCAACATTACTCATCTCAAATTCGCTACTCATAAGATTTAGGAACTCTTTGATGAGAATTTTTGAGGTGGATCCATAGATGATATCATCCACATAAGTTTGTGCAACAAGTACATTATTTCCATTCCATTTGGTGAAAAGAGTCTTATCCACACCACCTCTAGAGAATCCCTTTTGAAGTAAAAAGGATGTTAACTTATCATACCAAGCTCTTGGAGCTTGTTTTAAGCCATACAATGCCTTTTTGAGCTTAAGGACATGATCGGAAAATGATTGATCTTCAAATTCTTTAGGTTGAGAAACAAATACTTCCTATTCTAAGTCTCCATTAAGAAATGCAGACTTAATGTCCATTTGAAATAGTTTAATCTTAAGATTGCAAGCATATGCAAGTAAAAGTCTAATTGATTCTAAACGAGCTACATGAGCAAAAGTTTCATTGAAATCAATACCTTCAATTTGAGAATATCCTTGAGCAACAAGTCTAGTTTTGTTTCGAACAATATTTCCGTATTCATCTGATTTGTTCTTGAAAATCCATTTTGTTCCTACAATGTTGACGCCATCTGGTTTCAGAATACATTCCCAAACTCCTTGCCTTTCGAACTGATTGAGTCCCTCTATATTTCTTGGCTCCATTTATGAAAGAAAGCATGTATAGTGACATATATTCTGGAGTTCCCTTCGAGTCATAACTCTGGCATTGGCATCTCTGATGATATCATATATAAAATATCTTTGAAGTCCCCACTTTGCAGGTTTGTGAGTTTCACTTTCAGTATCGTTGGGTTGTTCAACTATATTTTCATTGTCATCTTTATCATTTATATCATAAATAGTAGGACCAATTGCAGGTTCGTCTTCATTTTGCTTTTCTTTGTTAACAGTTTCTGAAGGAGGTAGTTCCGCAACAATATGATTATCTTGATGAAAATCACTAATATCTTCAATAACTACGCTAACAGACTCCATCATGACTTTGGTTCGAAGATTATATACTCGGAAGGCACGACTGTCAGAAGCATAGCCAAGAAAGATTCCTTCATCACTTTTGGAATCAAATTTTCCTCAATGTTCTCTGTCCTTAAGTATATAACATCTTCTTCCGAAAACCCTTAAATAGCTTAGATTGGGTTTTCTTCCATACCATAACTCATAAGGGGTATTTAGAGTTTTTGATCTTAGATAAACTCTATTTATGAGATAACAAGCTGTGAAGACAGCTTCACCCCAGAATGTTAGTGGTAGATTTTTGTTGTGAAGCATTACTCTAGCCATTTCTTGAACATTCCTATTCTTCCTTTCAGCCACACCGTTTGCCTACGGTGTAATGGGAGAAAATAATTGATGAGAGATTCCTAATTTATTACAGTATTCATATATGTTTGTATCTTTGAATTTTGTACCACGATCGCTTCTTACTTTCTTAAGTTTGCGACCTTGTTCATTTTGAATTCTACTCACAATAGTCTTGAACTCCTCAAGAGTGTTATTTTTGTGCTTTAGGAAAGCAATTCGAGTGAACCGGGTATAATCATCTACCGTTACTAAAGCATATTTCTTTACACCAATAGTTGCTTGTTGCATAGGACCAAAAAGATCCATATGGATAAGATCGAGAGGAGCACGAGTGGCTATATCTCGAGAAAGTTTGTGTGGGACTTTTCCTTGCTTACCCTTTTGTGTGGGAACACATATGACAAGTTCACGATTAATGAGCTTACCCAGCATTCGGTAGTTGATGTGACCAAACCGTTCATGCCACAAATGAGTTGACTCTAACTTGGTCAGATTACAGTATAAAGTAGATTGTATATCAAGGAGATAATTTTTCCGGACTTATCTTCAATTTCACAACCTCCCATATTGAAAATAACCTTATGACCTTTATCACAAATTTGACTTACTTAAAGAAGATTGGCTTTCATACCTTTGACATAAACAACATCATGAATTTCAGGAATACCTGGAAGTTTGATAGTTCCTTTTTGCTGATAAGACAGCTGCTTCCATCTCTGAAAGTTACAGACCCTCCTTTATAGTCTTCTGTCTTTATAAACCAAGAGAGATCACTTGTCATATGTCTACTACAACCACTATCTATAAATTATTGGAAAGGAGAAGTGGTTTTGAGTGCAAAAGCTCCCAGACATCTTTCAACATGTTCCACAAAATTTTCAAATTGGTTTGTAGATTCTGTATCAGGAGGTTTTGTAAAGATTCTAAACAATAGTTTAACTCGGTTAATCAGAAATTTTGCACAAAAAATCTTCTGATTCAAGACTTTACTCCTTCTTACAAGAGATTCTATGTTCTGTTTCTTCCTTTTCGGTTTTAACTGTTCAGACGTCAGAGTTGAACAATGATGAGACTTCTTTTTATGAAGTTCAAAGGGTTCGTTGACCAGTCCCCTATCAATCAAGATATTACTGATGTCTTTAGCATATGACTGGTTTTTTTCAACCTTTTATTTTAGCATCTTAAATAGTACCGAACAACACTCTTCTGTATCATCCAAATCATATTGTAGAGTACTCAAATCTTTTATTACGTTATTTGAATTAGACATGAATTCAAATCTTAGCTCTTTTCGTGTTTGCCCGCTCTGATACCAATGAAAAGATGTGGGTACCAAAATGCACCACAATCTTTTAATTATCCACCTATAAGTCCTTTGGATTGTATTCCAAACAACAAAGGAAGAATCTGTTTGGTAACCACTCTAATCAATCTTGCTAAAGATATTTGATGAGTCGTTGACAAAGGCTCTCACGTTTAATCTAATAAACTCCTTTGTCTGGTTAGGTCAATTTAAATATTGTTTACCGAAATAATCAAGTTATAGGTTCACACTCAATAGATATAGATCTCAAAGAGAAACTATAGAGAGTTGTCGATCTCACACAACTAATCAATCAGATCTATCAAAGATAAACCGATTCTAGTTGGATCCAAGCCGATCAAGGTTTGTGCACTAAATCCACAAGATACAAAAACTAATAAGAATTTTTCTTCGTCTTCAAATCTTCTATTGCCTTCAAAAACCTGCACAACAACACTTGAGTCCTCTTGTGATCAATCACGCACAGAATGGAGTCTGTTAACAATGGATTATCACAAGATGTCTTTAGATCCGAAGATGGTTCTAAAGATCCCGTAGATACATTGATCTAGTCTGAGTGAATCTAATATCAGAAGAGAAGATTCTCAAGAATAAACAAACTAGGTGCAATCAAAGTTTCAACAACCGTTAGTCAATCAAATCAATAATCGAAAACTAATAACACTGCAATTATCTAGTTTCCCACCAACGGTATTCCTAGAGCTTCTTGATCCCACAGAAGTCTTTAAACAAGCGGTCGTAAGAGATTTCACCTAATTAGGATACTTTCCTCTCTGAATAGACGGCTCCACCAGAAACAACAAGAAATGAAGTTTGCCAGGCTCTTAGGATAGTTTGCAAGAAATGAAAACTCAAGTATTTATAGACCAAGGTTGTTTGGATAACAAGGAAATTCCAAAACCGAAAATATTTTCAAGATATGCATTAAAGTACCTAATTTCAGTTTTCCTATTTCCACTTAAATGCAAAACCTATATTTCCGAAAACTCTCATAGAAAACTTCTATTATTAGTCTAGCACATTAACTAATAATATTTTCCATAGGATATGCTTTTATTGCTAGTAATTAAAACATATATGATGAAAATCATAATTAAATGCTTTTCAATTTTTCGGACCAGAGATCACCTTGAGTATCAAGGAATATCTTTGAACAATAAATTATAGGAGTTATGTACATGTTCAAATATGTCGACGTCTAGAAGTTTCTTAGCAAACCCTAATTCCAAGCTTCACATAAACTTACAGAGATATGTGAATGTTGGAAACCCGGTTTTGCTTCTTGGGATCGGTTGTACCAACCTCACAATGTAAGTTGTGATCGGTTATACCATGTTTCTGAAACCAGGACACCTTACTTCCCAGAGGTAGCTTGTGATTGGTTACACCTTACTTCCTGAGTTAGCTTGTGATCGGTTACACCTTGCTTCCCAAAGGTAGCTTGTGATCAATTACAACTAACTTCCCAATTCATCTTGTGACCGGTTATTCCTTGGTTCCCAAAGTAACTTATGGCCGATTACAACTTGCATTCCAATATAGCTTGTGATCGGTTACAACTAGATTTACAATGAAGCCCATGACCGATTGCAATAAACTATATTATATAGGCTATGACCGGTTATACTATAAATCTCAACAAGTTAAGATAGGTTCTAACAAAGTCATTTTACATTGGTCATCCAAAAGATATTCAAAGAATAGCAAGACCAATCATAATTTCCCTTTTCGATAATGAAACAAGTTCATACATCTACTTCCTTAAACTTTTGTAAAGATACATAGTTTTCTAGGATGAATCATACCTATATAATGCACACATAATCAAGTATTATATACAGTAGATTATGTCGATGTCGTACTTACGACGTTTCAAAAGATAAGCGTTCATACTTCGGAATATTTTTTCCTTGACACTTTGATCATACTATAATTACCAAGTCACATCAGTAGAGTATTACATACAATATATACAACTTCACATGTTATGTTTTCAATATAACACGACTTGAAAGATACATTAGGAATGAAACAAGATCAAGTCAATATTACTAACCTCAATGTTGATGGTGGATATTTTAGTTCAAGGCAAAAATTGTAAAATCCAAATTTAATATGCTGACATACTGCAGAGGATAAAGCTATTTGAGTGATGAATACTTCTTCATTTTACTAATTCACCTAGAATGGAGCATGTGGCAACAATCCCATATACCATGTGAATTTATATCGTTATTAATTAATGCTTGATTATCCTTGTATTTCCTGTGCCGTTCCCGCAGAACTCTCATTATTTGTGCGGCATGACGACTGAGTCTTGCTCTCAGCAGAGTAACACGAATCTCCAAGTGTCAATAATGAGGCATGCACGAAATACCCGTACATGCTACATCTCTCGGTGTGTTACACTAGCCCGATAGAGCATACATCTCTCGGTGTGTTATACTAGCCTGATGGAGCATAAATCACTCGGTGTGTTATACTAGTCCGATTGAGCATATTTGAATCTGGACTGTCCATATAAGTCTCAGAAACAATCACGACCACTCCAGTTGGCCGCATGATTTAACCAGCCTAGACGATCCTCAGAAGGAGCAGGCTATCACCACAATGACCACCAGCGGGCCCGTTTATGCCCTGATCGGTAGAACCCATGCCATACTCACAAAATCCACCAAACACCAGCCTGGAAAAGGGTGGTCGAATTGGTATGGAGCAGCTTGGAGGAATCTTGTACGAGCAAGACCGCCAACGGCAGTCTCAAAACCAGCCACGGACGTCCAACTTCGCCGGCATGATTGGACGGCGTGGATTATCCCATGGCCGGTCGGACAAGCTTGTCCCGCACACCGGCGGGCCCCCTCTCTACCTGCCTGGTCGACCATCTCCTGACCTAGCCATAGAACAATGTGCGTTTGCCCAAAGTATGGCCGACATGATGCTTAAAGGTCGCAGGAAATTCCACTAAGGTCTTAAATCGATCACGACCATCTAACTTAACCGGCATGTTTGGATGGCTTAGATCAAGCCTATGACCGTGGGACAGGTACACACATGCTCACCACCGGCCCAACGTGGGTCCCACACGATCGGCCTCCCCAAGGAGGAGCATAACATGCAAAACCGATCGGTTGAAGTTGCATTGGCGTGAACCATACAAAACCCTAATTTGGGTTTACGGCATGTTACATGTGTCGCTAATCGATCACGAGCGTCCATCTTCGCAAGCTTGGATGGAGGGTGTAGATGTAGACTTAAAAGGTCCCGAGCATGTCAACATGATCACCGTGGGCCCACCTACACGCATGACCGATCGACCAAGGCCAATCGTGGTCGGACGTCTCGAAATGCGCGCCCGAAGTAGGCATGTCGCACGGTTCCCAACTCCTTTACGGCATGGGATTTCTGTTGCAAATCGATCTCAACCGCTCCTCTTTGCCGGTCAAATTGAGTGGCCTAGATCGCACCTTCATGGTATAGTGAGATACGGACGTGTACACCGGCAAGCCGTCTACACGCATGCCCGGTCGGTCCTGCCTAAAACACCTCCCATGCTTGGTTTCGACCAAGTTGAAGAGTGATGCTTGCGCACCTCTTCAAAACCCTAAACTCTATTGACGGTCGCAGATGAGCGTCACAAGATCATCTCATCCGTCCAACTCTACCAGCTTGGTTCGTCAGTCCTGGCTAGAATTTAAGCGACTAATAAAGCATCCCCATGATCACCGTCCGCCACTCTTCCACATAGAGTGATCGGCCAAAGCATGGCTCGACCATGCAGTCTCCAAACGATCACTCGAAGATGGTTGGACGTGATTCTATTTTAAGACGCTTACCCGTGACTTACTCCGTTAAGCCTTAAAACAGCGATGCTTCATACATGCTGAATATATTCGATGCATTACATGCATAGAATACACACGATATTTCATAAATATTGATTTCCCAAATAACTTAGTTATTTAACCTTAGCACCGTATGCTACCTTCTGTGGGTCCCACGATTCACACAATCGAGACATCGAGCATGTCACAAACTGGGGGATACTTACTGGGGTATTGGTCTGGCGGTTTACAGCGTGCAACGCGCCATCATAAGAACGTGTCAGGAGGCATGGACGGTTAACGATGATAGGAGAAGTGGGCCAAGACGTGATCGTGCAATCACCCACACGACCCCACTACTCCATCACTCAACTTCCTCCACTTCCTACGAGATGAGGGTTTGCGCTCTATGACTTGTATAAATAAGTCCTTTGCATATTTCCAAACAACAGAGAAAATCACAGAAAACCAAGTGTTGTCATTCGTATCTAGAAAACACCAGAGCTGATTGCTTACATTATTGCAAGCCAGTTCCTCTTTCTGATACAAGTCATAAACAACCAACACCTTCTTCGCTCCCTCACTAAGATCAACCCCATCTCCTTCACTTTGTGACCGAAGCAAGTCTGGAACATCCATTTCTTGGTTTAGGCCAGAATTGTATAGATTGATCTCTCGAATCAAAAAAGCACTCCCGTGCAGTGCATTTGTTTAGGGTTTAGATTCATTTCTCATCCACACACACCCAAAATTACCGAAACCAGCAGAAATAATTTTCACCCATAAACAACTGGGGACCACAGTGGGAGATTAATCTCTCCATTGCAATATCAAATTTTAATTCCATTTCAATCTGTTCAAATTACAAGATGGTACTTAGGTCAGGATCATCGATCAATTCCGATGTAACTAGCGCCGACAACACTCTTGGTATTGGTGTCCCTTTCAGTGGAACTGTCATGCAGAATGTGATCAATACATCTCGTGGAGCCGTCTCCTCTACCACCAACACCAGCGGAGCAGGAGATATTCCAGTAGGCGTGACACCTCCCATCACCAGAGCCAGAGCGGCCGCAAATCCTGGCATTTCTTCAATTGTAACGCCTCGAGTCGTGACCAGGGCAACTGCTACTCCTCCGTCAGGACAAGGGGCTGGAGGAACCAGAGGAGGACAACCCCTTATTACCATTGTGGATCTGATGAAAAGGCAGGAAGTTCTTGCTAGAGCCCAGACGGATATGGTTGCAACTCAGAAGGAGGTACTTACTTTTCTCAAAACTTTAACTGAACGGTTGCCACAAGAGTCACGACAACCCCTGGATCCAACAAGGAACGTGTTCAATACACCCGAAGAAGATACTCCAACGGCGCGGGCCCACATGGATGAGGAAGCTCGTGACGCTCCTGAACGTCCAAGAGAAAGGGACCAGCCATCCAACTTCATTACGCGTGAGGACCTGGAGCGATTCCTCCAGAACTGGGGCAAAGGAAATCCAACGGACATGCACCAGCATCAGCCCCCATACGCTCAAGACGTGCAACGAATTCCCCTTCCAAGAGGCTACACTTCTCCTCAATTCTCCCTTTATGATGGTACTGGTAACACCCGTGAACATGTCTCTCGATTTTTGGAGTTTTTAGGGGAACACGAATACAATAATGCTCTCTGCCTGAAAGAGTTCTCGAAGTCACTTACCGGAAGAGCATACACTTGGTACAACAACATCGCACGTAACAGTGTATCCAATTGGAACGAGATGGTCAGTGACTTCTACAGGAAGTATTTCTTTGTGTCTGAGCAGGTCACCTTTTCAGATTTGGGAAGAATCTTTCAACGGAGCAATGAACATCCGAACGACTTCGTTAAGAGATTTAGGACTCAAGCATTGGATTGTCACGATCCGAATGTCACCGAATGCCAGCTGGTGGAGTTATGCATTAACGGAGTGATTCCCATTTACTGTGCTTTGTTAGAGAATCTGGGATTTCAAACATTTTCGGAGCTTCATGAAGCCGCTAGCTTTCAACCACAACAGCCCCAGCATTGTTGGAAAGAACCAGAATTGTTCGAAACGAAGATGCACATGAGAGTCGAGGAAGCAGGCGTCTCATTAACAAGCAATATAACATCGGTCCTTCTGTGAGTGTGGTGGGGGAAGGAGGAAAGAGGAAAGCTCCAGCAGCAGAACAACAACCCAAGCGTGCAACACCAGCGCAAACGACTTCATCTCGAAAGGGAGCGGGCAAGGCTCCTGTGCAAGAAGCCGGAACCGGAGACACAGTTCCGAACTTCCCCTTTCCCATGAATGAAGTCATAGAATTCTTGGAAGCGTGGATTCAAGATGACGCGATCAAGGTACCTCCTATCAGACGCCCACTGACCGAGGAAGAGATGGAAAACCCCAAGTATTGCCGCTACCATAGGTTCGTCCACCACCCAACCAAAGATTGCAACAGATTAAATCAAATCTTCAGGGAAAAGGTAGAGGCAGGAGAACTCCAGCTGGGAAACGAAGGTGTTCACAGAGATCCTCTTCCTATTAGGAACTGCATAACTTCTGGGGATTCTATTTGCGAGACTGTACAGTCTATGATGGAGCATTTGTGTGAAGTCTTGTTTCTCTCCAAGGCAAAAAGTCAAGACATATTCGCAGCCCTTAACCATATCGTGTTAGGAAGGCGCTTGTATCCAGAAAAGGAGCAGTCTCGAAGCCTCAGTCTTTCCTGGAAGATACGACCGACAAGGGGAACTGGGGACTCTTGACCGTTACTCGTTTGAAGGATATCGAGTTTGATAACACATTGATTGATGCGGCTTACGAATTCAACATCATCACCATCAAGACTCTGAGGACCGCAAGAATCTCGAAACAAGAAGCTATTCGCAACCCGACCGTGATCAGAGGCTCAGAAGGAGAATTCAGAGACGCCTATGGATGCATTGACCTCGAAGTTAAAATCGGTGATGCTCTAACATAGGCTAAATTTTACATAGTAAAAGAGTATACAAATTACGACATGGTCCTGGGACGCCCGTGGATACACGACAACAGAGAAGCACTGGGAGTGTGTCCTTTGCCGATTTCAATACCTGAGAGGATCTCCAACAATCCATCTAATCCCGATGATCACCTATTGTCGTATCGGCAACTCGCAAACGTAACACAACTGCCTAGAGAAAGCCCGCCAACATACCTTAAAAGGTTCTGAGCCCAAGTAAGTCTCATTGAACAACCCTCTCTGCAAGCAATCACTCTTCTCCCTGTTAAGGCTCGAGGATTCGTCTCAATCAACAACCTGACCGCCACTAAGAGATGTGAGTAGGATGCCGGTCCTTTCAAGCGTTTTTCCAAAAAATTAGAGGCTGTTTCAACAACACGTTGCAGAAACAAGGAGTTGTACCAAGTCCAAACCCGTTTCGAATTGGAGATATGGTAGTGAAGGCGACGACGTTTCAAGTTGGGAACATAGTAGTGACGATGACGGCTCAACCTGGTTCGCCAACGGCAAAAGAGGATGAACTGTACCTGGTAGCAGATGTCATCCTAGGCGGCTATTGAAAGATCATCAACGCTAACAAGCTTGAGGGCGTGACGATCTACTCACGATGGCTTAAACCCTACAATACCTAGAAACGTTGTGCTACCATTTTTCTCCAGCGTTCTCCATGATGGTTCCTCCAACAATTTCCCTTTCCATACAATTTTGTAATTCCTCCAAAATGATTGCACTACTTACATTCATAATCATTAGGGTTCAAATTTCTCAGTAAATCAAAGTATTATTTTCTTTTAGAAATTTCTTTAACCCTGAGCATGACACAAATTTTTAATCAAGCCTGAATCATCATCATTACCCACCAGATTAAACCAGAGAACCCTAAAAAGAAAACATTTCACACCTTTCGAGAAACAATTGGGGGAATAGAATATGTACGGAGAAAAAGGAAAAGCGCCTTAGCGGTCTACTCCAACATAATCAGACTTACGCAAGGAGAGCGCAGACAGGTTCGTGGTATTTTATTATGGCATTACTTCTTTTATCACAATAATCGCATGCAATCATATGAAGACACACCACTGCGCCTGAGAAGACTCGGATGCATTCTTAATGAAAGATTTGCTTCAAAAATAACATAAATAAGAACCCTTGTTCAAACGAGCAAGAAGAAAATAAGAAAACCTTGAACTCAGCCGCCACTGAGTACAAGGAGAAAATGTTCACAAATTACGGGAAAATATCAAAAAAGAGAAGAAAAGAGAAGGAACAGGAAGATTTAATCATCAAGGAGATCGATTATGTCTTCCCCACCGTTGAAATCTGCTTCAACGTCATCATCGTGGGTCGCTTCTTCCTTCGGGTCTACCTCAGCTTCTAGTTCGGGTATTTCTACAGCAATGTTTTCCGCTTTGACAACATCCTCAATAGGGACAACTTCCATATCTTCCTCAAGAGCCACTGCAACATCGGAGATCGTGCTGACAACTTTTGGGAGCTCGGGCTCGTCCGTATTAGAATCAAGGATGATCACACCATCACGGATCGAATAATCACCCATATCTTCCTTTGGAGTTCGGTCATGTTCAACCCTTCACCTTTTCAGTCGCATAACAAACCTCTCAGCTCTTGCGCTTACCGATGGTTGCGAAGCCTCCTCAAGCCTCTGTTTTTCCTCTCTGTCGATTGAAGCTAGAAGATCTCGAGTGCGTTCTCGAGCAATACGCAGATACAAAGTTGACATGCCCCGTATAGCGTGATCATCCTCGCGAAGCGGAATATCAATTTTAGCCATCACCTGATGCGTGTCGTAGGTGCAATCAAATTAATTAATACTTTACTACCTAATTAACAAGTAATATAGGGTAGTCAAGGTCGATCCCACGAGGAGCACGAGATTCTAGTTGTAAAATTTGTCACGAAAGGGGGGTGTAAAAAGCAAAAAGAAAAATAAACAAAGCAATTAAAAGATAAAGTTGAAAGCAATAAGAGAGACAAGATCAAGGAATCCTTCTTCGTTGCAAAACAATGATTAAAGTTATGTTCTTTTCTACTTGTTATTAGTCATAGATTATCACCAACCGTAGGTAAAGCAGCTAGATCAGTGCTAAACCCCTAAATCCCTTATATCACCAGACACGGAAGTTCTCGACTACCGGATTCTATTTACCAAACCACCTAGTAGTAGATCACTCTAGATGTAATTTAAATAAACACATTAATATTTATGAACTTATTAGGTCAATATTAGTAGTTAGACTCTTAGATCAAGGTCTACTTGCTAACGTTGTTTTCACACACAATTGCTCCACGGAATCCCTCCGCAAGGTCTCGTGTTTGCTACTTATGTAAAAAGTCAAGAAACGATTACTTATCTCCTAACTTTCACTAGCTTTAGATTAAATCGACAAATCAATTTAGTTGGCCACCCAAACAATCTATCAATCAATCATGAATGTCTTTAAGATCATTCCTATTAGTAAAAACAAACGATAATCATGTGAAAAACCTCAAGATAGAATTGAAAACAAAAACTCAAAACATAAATTAAGAACAAGGAATTCATCCTCAATCAATAATTAAATTAGCTACTCATGTTAAAGAGTTCACACAAAGAATAAGAAAAGAAAAGAATTGTGTGTGTAGAGATGTGTGTAAAAGTTGTAGAAAACTTCTCTATTTATAGGCTTCAATATTCTCCAAATCTTCCAAGGAATAGAATCCTTTTTCTTTTGCAATTCAATTTCCAAATCCAAGCTTTTCTCAACTCTTCCACCTTCTCTTTCCAAATTTGAGTCAAATTCTCCATCCAATTCCTAGTCCAAGTCTTCACACCCATGAGAGAAGTCCATAGAAAATTTCTGGAATTTTTGCTCGCCGGAAAACTGGGATTGTGGCCGGAATCCGGCCGGAAAACGTCACCGCCGGTAATCTGAGATTCTTCTCCGGTAATGGAATATTCCGTCAAGATTCTGTTATAGTTAACTGTTGACTAACGGTCGTTAACTGTTGACCGGGTCAAGGTCTAAGTCACTGAGTCAGAACCGAGTCAGTTGCTGAGTCGGCTGACTGGTCCTAGCCAGGCCACTTTGCACAGGCCAAACTTGTTGCAGCACAATCATTGTGCATGACCAGCCATAATGGCTATACCTTCTGTAGCATTTTGAAATCAGTCTCAGAGCACCTGTAGCTTCATAACAATTTCTGCGATCTCATCACCAGTGCAACTCACAATAAGAGCATTCCCTGAACTGCTCAGTCCCTGCTGATGGCAACAGCCATCATTATCCACCATCTCAGCCCTTCATAACTACATCACCAGCTCCTCTTCCTTCTAAACTGAAGCAACAAGCTCATGGCAACACCAGCAGGTCAGATTTGCAATTACAGCTCAGAGCAAACAGCCCAGAGCAACTACCATTCCCAGCTGCTCCATCCTTTCACCTACAACACAGTCTCAATCTGAGCCCTGCAACACAATCATTGCAATGCAGCTACAGTGGCAACACTTTGCACACCTCATGACCTGTAAAACCCTAGGCATACATCTATGCAAATTCCAACCTTCCTGTCTTGCATTTGACTTACCACTTCCCATCGCAACTCATCCTTTTCTTTGTAATGTCTCCACCATCTCAAGCTCAAATTTGCCAAGCTCTCTCATTCACTGTCTCAAATCAGCTATTTCCTGCGACAATCACCACCAATGCCTTGCTCTCCATCTCTTACTTCATTCAGACCTGCAACTTAAGCTACTCACATCAGTTCTTCCCATACTGCTTCCCTGAGCTTCAATCCCACCACCTAGTAGCACATTCATTCCCAGGTTGTATTTGAGCTCAAGCAACCCTTGTTGATTCATTTGCTTCTTCATCTGTTGCTTCAACTCAAGACCACTGCTCAAGCCGTCTCACTGAAACAACCAACACCACCAGAAAAGCCATTCTTTGTAACAACAGCAGTACTTCTATATCTCAGAACAACCAATCCCAGCTTCGTTTCGTTCTCGATTTCAATCTGCAGCCACCAGCGACACCAGACCACCATTAGCCCCTCTTCCTTCAACTCAGAACAAAATCTGAGACTCGACCCATTGCTCATTGAACTCAAAAGCCGTAACCCCAGGCTGTAATTCATCCTCTAATTCAATCAGTACCACCATATGGCTAAAACCCATCTTTGGTTCTTGTTTGGAGCTCAATCTCCACCTTTTCTATCAATTCACCCCCATCCTATCTTCTACAGATCGATCCCTAATTTCTTCATCTGCAACACCCATTTTCATCGAACTTCAAGAATGGCACAGTAAACTCGATTCCATCTCTCGATCTACTCTCTCTGAGCTTCAATATCTCAGTTTCTCGATCTTGATTTCGGTTGCATCTCTCATGAACTAACAGCAGCGAGTTCATCTCCTTGATCACTCGTTTGCTGCATCATCTCAGGTCGATTCTCACTTCCATCTCTCGGTTTAACCAGCAGCAATGGCTGCTCTCTTCTTTCGGTTCAGGTGTAGGGAAAATCGAGTAAATGAAACTGAAATGAGAGACGAGTTCTCTCAATTTAGGGTGAAGGTTAAATGGGGCGGATTCGGGTCCAGGTGTGGGTGTGGGTCTATTGGTTTGGGTTTATACATCCATTTTACCAGCTGATAATAGCACTACATTTCTGGATAAGGGCTACCCAGTTTGGCAGCCCCTTAACTTGAACTGTCCTTTCTTTAGTAATCCTCCAATAGAGAGTAACCCTTAACCTTGGCTGGGTTCCAAATAGTGATCGCCCATGAAATGACAATTTTGCCCTTTTGGCTCAAAATAGAGTAACTTCTTCTTCTTTTCCTCCGTGTGACTCCAAAGTAGCTACAAAACTCAAAACAAGCGTAAAATACATAATTTACAAGAAAAATAGCAAAGAAAGCATAAACTACTAGATAGTAAATTAGGTGTATTCTACACCTATCAAATTCCCCCACACTTAGACTTTGCTAGTCCTCGAGCAAATCAAACTAAAAACTCACAACTTCAAAGCGTTCAAGCGTCACAAGCATCCAAAAAGCTATGAGGACATAGAATTTCTGCATGCTAGTAATAAGAAGTTAGAAATACTAAAGAACATATTCTCATTCTTAAATGTTGAGTGAGAAATAACCACACCATAATGAGAGAACGCGTGTTTGAGAAACGATCAATAAGCATTTCGCCTCGATGCTTACGCCTCACCAAAAGGATTTTATGATAATTGCACTCAAAAAGACGGCTTTTTTATGGGTCACACATGTGTGCGGTAGGAATGAAGAGAATTCCTGCAACACGTTGAATGGTGGGAAGGATAACTTCATACGCTTGTTATATTCTCTAGCGGAGTCTTGATAATTCTCCATGTGTCGCAAGGCTTTTTCTCGTTTTTCTTCCAATTCATCCAACAGTTAGAATATTTACTGCGCTAAGATTTTTCTCCGAGACCTCTTTTTTTGGAAATCACGACTAAATCTTGCTTCAACTCCATAAGTTAGGCAAAAAGGGACATTCTGTGGCTTCTCTTCTAGTTTATTATAGGCCCATCTTTGCATTGGGTACTTGTTCGCACCATCCCTTGTTGTGTCCTTCCAACTTTTTCTTGTTGCAATTGTTTTGAGCAGCATTAGCTTGTGGATATAATGAGTCGATTTTCCACATTTTATCCGAAATGCACGACAACTCTAATTTTGAGCTTCCCATTAGAAATATTTTTAAAAACTCGATTGGTACCTTCGTTACCACTCTAATAATATGTGCTTGAAAATATATGCAGAAGTTTAAACGACGCATAGACTAAATTAACTTTTGAATAACAGCGTTAAAAGTTTTCTTTGATATAATAAATTGGTTTTCACTCTGCGTCCACTGCGGTAAAAACCGCAATTAAGGCATGCGATGTTGTCGAAGGTATATTAATAATTCCTCTCCCGGTTCGGCCTACATAATGGATATATCCATTAAATGCTCTTTGATCCTGTAAACCTTCACATTCATCCGGAACACTGAAAAAGTGTTTACATTTATCGTATGACCGCGAAAATGAACCTTCCTAATGCTAGTAACCCATTGATCGCAGTGTCGGCATATCGCGAATAGCTTTTACTTTCTCGGGTCAACATGTATTCCTTCTTTTGATATAATGTAACCCAAGAACTTTGACGCAACTCCGAAGGTACATTTTTCCGGATTGACTTTGATGTTGAAACGCCTCATTTGTTCAAAATTTCTCTCAAGCTACGTGAAAACTCAAAACCTCTAGTGTTTTGTGTATCCATTCTGCGAATACATTTTCTACCATCCGTAAAATACATAATTTACAAGAAAAATTGTAACCTTTGTATCAAAGAAAGCATAAACTACTAGATAGTAAATTACTATAACCATGGTATTCTACACCTATCTATCTCGAGAGTGATATGCTGTTGCTATCTTTCTAATTCTTTGTTTAAATGGCCCCATCACTTAGACTTTGCACGCGAAGATGTCCTCGTTCTTTTCTCTTCTCGTTTCCATACTAGCATCTTTAGCATCTTGGGATTTTCCTTAGTTCCAATATTCAAAACTCTCCCATAGGGTTGGTCCTTTTGGTTCTTTTGCAAGATCACTTCAAAGCGTACGAATTCTTCTTCTTTCTTAGCCAGCTTTTGCGATACTTTGATATACTCCTTCGTTTGTTTAAGCATCCAAAAAGCTATGAGGACAGGAAAGAATTTATTGCGCATGCTAGTAATCAATGTCAAGATTTTTCCTTGGAATAGAAATACCAAAACCTTGAATATTAAGAACATATTCTCATTCTTAAATGTTGAGTGAGAAATAACCACACCATAATGAGAGAACGCGTGTTTGAGAAACGATCAATAAGCATTTCGCCTCGACTGTTTCTAGCGCATATGTAAAAGGCCTTAGTTAATCCACCAAAAAGGATTTTATGATAATTGCACTCAAAAAGACGGCTTTTTTATGGGTCACACATGTCTCCTTTATGTGCGGTAGGAATGAAAAGAGAATTCCATAAATGTTGAGTGAGCAACACGTTGAATGGTGGGAAGGATAACTTCATGTGTGTGAAATATTTTTAAAAACGAAAATATTTTTAAAAACCCACATCTTTTATATTTTGAAAAACCATTTTTCTGACGATCTCTACGAAAGGGAATCAACCATATATTATCGAGGATGAGATTACTTACTCACCTTCACATCCGATCGCCAATTATGATAACACCACTCTCACGGCATCCAATAGAAACGTCTTCCGCTCCTCGTCTTGATCTCCTTCGTCTTTGGTTTCAACTATTGATGATAAACCCTTGAATTTCATAAATCCTTGACAATTTATAACCCTTTTTACCTTAAATCCTTGTCGCTTGAAACTTCCTTATAAATTTTCCTTCCCCACGGCTCATTAAAAAAAAAAAAATAAGAACAAATATTTCTCTTGTTTTTTTTTTTTTTTCTTTTTTTTTTTTTTTTCCTTTTTTTTTTTAAAAACAAGAGAAATTAAATACAACCATGGCAGTGGGAGAAGTATTTTACCGTTTGATTCTTCACAACTTGTATCGTCTTGAAATCATAAACTTCAAAAATTCTCACCTTTTAATTTTCTTCGCTTTCATGAATAAGTCTTCATACTTGGATATAAAATTACCTCATTGTAGTGTAAGTCTTCAACATATATGTAAAAATCTGCACTTTGTATGTTGCTTTACTTGTATTTGAAATTTGCTCTTTTTCTCATTCCGTTGCTCGTAAACCTTAAACTTTTCCAACTTTCCTTGTAGATTTTGATGTCGCTCCTTGTTGATGATGAATGTGTTTCTATGGATCCGTTGTTGTCGAGAGAGAGAATGGTGCTAACTGCAAATCGAACTACAAGAAGGAAGCTTTCATCCATGGACGTCACCCTCATGATTGACAAAATTAGCACTCAAGAGATCAAAGAGTAGTGCTTCTATTGGTGGGAGGTTGGGTAGCTCACCATTCTACCCAGAATTTACTTACGGTGACACACACTCACAAGAAAGCTCTTTAGTAGATGGAAAATTTCTGGTCGGTGCCTCACATGATATGAATACGGGTAGTCTCCACTAATGATTGATCAGCAACTCTAATAACGCATTTCTCCCTGCACCAAATTCGCATCACCGGCATGATTAAATCCATTATTTAACACTCTAACAAGCAAGAAATCCGAATGTAGTTCTCTAACACTTCCAAGTTCAATTATGTCGGTCAAAATCTCTATGTAAACATACCTAGAAGTATGCTAGTGACTCTAAAATCTTTAAAAGTTGGAGGTTTTATGTAAAACTTTTTTTTTTTCTTTTTTTTTCAAATTTTTTTAATTTTTAATTTTTTTTTAAATACATGCTTAACCACTCCCCCACACTTAAACCTTACATTGTCCTCAATGTAATTGAATCCTCCTAGTAAAGTCAAGGTGGGAGATTTTAACATGATAAGGAACAAGAAAAAGAAATAACAAAAAGCAAAAAGATAAGAAATACAAAACCTATGGGTTGCCTCCCATTAAGCGCTTGTTTTAAAGTCGACGGCCCGACTTGGCTCTTGCAAGATTCATTCCCCATATACTAACAATCGGAAAATTTGAGGATCCACCCATAATACCTGTTTTGCAAACAATAACTCCATACAAATATTAGCACAAGAAATCAATAGTGAAATTATCGCTCGATAGAAATTTCCCCCACACTTATTCTCGTCCACACTCGGAAGTGTATAAAGAACATAGAATTTTGGAACTTCCATGTATTCATCTTGGCAAACCTGCATGGTGTTAGCATCAAGTGTTTCCAATGGTGGATATCTAGAAACAAAATCATCCAAAAATACTTTCGAAGCACAAACATTCAAACCAATAAGAGGTAAAGGAGAAGAATCAATATGCAAAGGGTTAGACAAACCTTGCACAATTTCTTGTATTATAGAATCCTCTTCATCCTTAAAAAATTCAAGTGAAATACTTACCTCTTGTATATCGTGGTCCTCTATTAAACCTTGCAACCATTCTTCGTCGTTTTCTACCTTAACCAAAGTTTTGGCATCATTAAAATCATTGGCTAGTTCAATTGGGTCTTCCACAAAATCAATGAATGTGGTTTCATCCTCTAGTATCATCTCTTCAACATTCTCATCATCGGAATCGGGCCATTCACTAAAATGATTCTCATCGGTATAAATTGTAAGATCTTCTTGTGCGGGTGTTACACCGTTTATAACAATAGGTAAGTCATACCCAATCTCCTCCTTTTGAATAGGTGAAGGATCGTTATTATGATCCGGAGTTGGAATAACTTCCTCATTGTTGCAACGCTCATACACTTCCGCGGACTCATATCTTTCCCTAAGAAATTTTTTCCAAGCAATAAATGCATCTTCCTCAAGCTCTTCCTTTTGAATAGGTGCTTGATCATTATTAAGATCAAGGCTCGAGTAAGCTACACTAGCGTCATCAAAAGTCTCCAAAGGTTGGTTAATTTGTTCGTATATTTTCTCCGAATTCCTTTGAATTTCTCGATGTGATTCTTGAAACTTTTGTTGAAGATCCCCAATCATGATAGAGACATCTTATCTGCAAAACTAGAGAATTTCGCACATTACTAGAAAACAAATTGTTAGATCATAAACAAAACTATCCTCCCATCCTTGTGATTGTCCACTTACATACCCGTCATAAGGTTGTTGATATGTATGAGAATATCCATAAGGTTCTGTAGGAATTTGATCATAGCCAAAAGTTTGGTTTTGATTGTATCCTAAGGATGGTTGGAAGTTGCCATAATGTTGAGGTTGAAAACCGTATTGATTGTTGTAATATGCTTGCTCTTGTCCACCATACATGGAAAACCGATACCTGAAATAAGATTCAAAAACTAAGTTAGATACGGTATAGAATCTAACAAAGCAAGAATAAAGCAAAAAGAAAAATAAAAACAACTAAAATCATCCATTTGCTCCCCGCAGCGGCGCCAAAATTTGATGCGTGTCGTAGGTGCAATCAAATTAATTAATACTTTACTACCTAATTAACAAGTAATATAGGGTAGTCAAGGTCGATCCCACGAGGAGCACGAGATTCTAGTTGTAAAAATTGTCACGAAAAGGGGGTGTAAAAAGTAAAAGAAAATAAACAAAGCAATTAAAAGATAAAGATGAAAGCAATAAGAGAGACAAGATCAAGGAATCCTTCTTCGTTACGAAACAATGATTAAAGTTATGTTCTTTTCTACTTGTTATTAGTCACAGATTATCACCAACCGTAGGTAAAGCAGCTAGATCAGTGTTAAACCCCTAAATCCCTTATATCACCAGACACGGAAGTTCTCGACTACCGGATTCTATTTACCAAACCACCTAGTAGTAGATCACTCTAGATGTAATTTAAATAAACGCATTAAGATTTATGAACTTATTAGGTCAATATTAGTAGTTAGACTCTTAGATCAAGGTCTACTTGCTAACGTTGTTTTCACACACAATTGCTCCACGGAATCCCTCCGCAAGGTCTCGCGTTTGCTACTTATGTAAAAAGTCAAGAAACGATTACTTATCTCCTAACTTTCACTAGCTTTAGATTAAATCGACAAATCAATTTAGTTGGCCACCCAAACAATCTATCAATCAATCATGAATGTCTTTAAGATCATTCCTATTAGTAAAAACAAACGATAATCATGTGAAAAACCTCAAGATAGAATTGAAAACAAAAACTCAAAACATAAATTAAGAACTAGGAATTCATCCTCAATCAATAATTAAATTAGCTACTCATGTTAAAGAGTTCACACAAAGAATAAGAAAAGAAAAGAATTGTGTGTGTAGAGATGTGTGTAAAAGTTGTAGAAAACTTCTCTATTTATAGGATTCAATATTCTCCAAATCTTCCAAGGAATAGAATCCTTTTTCTTTTGCAATTCAATTTCCAAATCCAAGCTTTTCTCAACTCTTCCACCTTATCTTTCCAAATTTGAGTCAAATTCTCCATCCAAGTCTTCACACCCATGAGAGAAGTCCATAGAAAATTTCTGGAATTTTTGCTCTCCGGAAAACTGGGATTGTGGCCGGAATCCGGCCGGAAAACGTCACCGCCGGTAATCTGAGATTCTTCTCCGGTAATGGAATATTCCGTCAAGATTCTGTTATAGTTAACTGTTGACTAACGGTCGTTAACTTATGACCGGGTCAAGGTCTAAGTCGAGTCGAACCGAGTCGATTCTTTGAGTCTTTGATTGGTCCTAGCGTGCCACTTTGCACAGGCCAAACTTGTTGCAGCACAATCATTGTGCATGACCAGCCATAATGGCTATACCTTCTGTAGCATTTTGAAATCAGTCTCAGAGCACCTGTAGCTTCATAACAATTTCTGCGATCTCATCACCAGCGCAACTCACAATAAGAGCATTCCCTGAACTGCTCAGTCCCTGCTGATGGCAACATCCATCATTATCCACCATCTCAGCCCTTCATAACTACATCACCAGCTCCTCTTCCTTCTAAACTGAAGCAACAAGCTCATGGCAACACCAGCAGGTCAGATTTGCAATTACAGCTCAGAGCAAACAGCCCAGAGCAACTACCATTCCCAGCTGCTCCATCCTTTCACCTACAACACAGTCTCAATCTGAGCCCTGCAACACAATCATTGCAATGCAGCTACAGTGGCAACACTTTGCACACCTCATGACCTGTAAAACCCTAGGCATACATCTATGCAAATTCCAACCTTCCCTGTACTGCATTTCAGCTTACCACTTCCCATCGCAACTCATCCTTGTGCTGTAATGTCTCCACCATCTCAAGCTCAAATTTGCCAAGCTCTCTCATTCACTGTCTCAAATCAGCTATTTCCTGCGACAATCACCACCAATGCCTTGCTCTCCATCTCTTACTTCATTCAGACCTGCAACTTAAGCTACTCACATCAGTTCTTCCCATACTGCTTCCCTGAGCTTCAATCCCACCACCTAGTAGCACATTCATTCCCAGGTTGTATTTGAGCTCAAGCAACCCTTGTTGATTCCAGCTGCTTCTTCATCTGTTGCTTCAACTCAAGACCACTGCTCAAGCCGTCTCACTGAAACAACCAACACCACCAGAAAAGCCATTCTTTGTAACAACAGCAGTACTTCTATATCTCAGAACAACCAAACCCAGCTTCGTTTCGTTCTCGATTTCAATCTGCAGCCACCAGCGACACCAGACCACCATTAGCCCCTCTTCCTTCAACTCAGAACAAAATCTGAGACTCGACCCATTGCTCATTGAACTCAAAAGCCGTAACCCCAGGCTGTAATTCATCCTCTAATTCAATCAGTACCACCATATGGCTAAAACCCATCTTCTGGTTCTTCAGCTGGAGCTCAATCTCCACCTTTTCTATCAATTCACCCCCATCCTATCTTCTACAGATCGATCCCTAATTTCTTCATCTGCAACACCCATTTTCATCGAACTTCAAGAATGGCACGAAGAAACTCGATTCCATCTCTCGATCTACTCTCTCTGAGCTTCAATATCTCAGTTTCTCGATCTTGATTTCGGTTGCATCTCTCATGAACTAACAGCAGCGAGTTCATCTCCTTGATCACTCGTTTGCTACATCATCTCAGGTCGATTCTCACTTCCATCTCTCGGTTTAACCAGCAGCAATGGCTGATCTCTTCTTTCGGTTCAGGTGTAGGGAAAATCGAGTAAATGAAACTGAAATGAGAGACGAGTTCTCTCAATTTAGGGTGAAGGTTAAATGGGGCGGATTCGGGTCCAGGTGTGGGTGTGGGTCTATTGGTTTGGGTTTATACATCCATTTTACCAGCTGATAATAGCACTACATTTCTGGATAAGGGCTACCCAGTTTGGCAGCCCCTTAACTTGAACTATCCTTTCTTTAGTAATCCTCCAATAGAGAGTAACCCTTAACCTTGGCTGGGTTCCAAATAGTGATCGCCCATGAAATGACAATTTTGCCCTTTTGGCTCAAAATAGAGTAACTTCTTCTTCTTTTCCTCCGTGTGACTCCAAAGTAGCTACAAAACTCAAAACAAGCGTAAAATACATAATTTACAAGAAAAATAGCAAAGAAAGCATAAACTACTAGATAGTAAATTAGGTGTATTCTACACCTATCATCACCTCCTCGAACGCATCATCAGCCTCAGGTTTACTCACTTTGAAGCTTCTTTCGGGAGAGGTACCAGAGTGGTCCTTACCGGCGGCCTCCATGAGATTCTGCAAGGAGAGGTTATGATTATGTTAACAAAAAAATGATCAATCAGATCAAGTGGTGTAATAGACATGGAGCAATACCTGGGACAAGGAAAGAAACAATTATGCAATGGGAGAAGACTCAGCGTCTTCACTTGCCGTCTGCGAAGGCTAGATATGCGGGATAACAATCAGTGGATGTTTATCGAATATTTGAGGGCAACTGCCGTACAAAAGGAAGAAACGCATCTAGCCCAAGAAACTGGCCGGACTTTATCCTGGGGACTTGGTTATATCAATGTTCATGGGAGAATATGAGCACATCGGGCCAGCGTCCACGTTCGAGCAAATAAGGCACGTGGCGGGTCTCACAACCGAAGCAGGCATAGCAAGGCTGGCACTCGAGCGGAACGAGCACGAAGCAGGCTCTCAACCGAAGCAGGCACAGCCCTACGGTTGGGAAAAAGAGCCGACCCCACGATTCGAATGAAGCAAGCACGTTCGAAACATGCACAACAGGGCCATTCAATCAAGCATGCGCCGGCGTGCCCATATTTATTCAAGTTTGCACGCATTGTGACACGGTTTTCTATGGGCAAAGGAGCGAACGGGTTTATCCACGAGAATCGTGTCTACGAAGTTTTTCAAGTTATAACCTAAGGCTAGGTTTTGCATGCAACAATGAAAAAGGAACAAAAAAGTATGTTCATGGCGTGTTCTACTAAGCAATGCTAGCAATATCGACGGTTTTGCTACCAAATTTATTAGTGGAATTAATCATGGTATGGCTTGCAAAGAAGTTTCGTCTACAACGAGATGATTTCTCAAGAGCAAAAAAGTTTACCCAAGAGTTAGGGTTTGCACTAAAAAAAAAAACGAGAACAAGGAAGAACGAACGAAGTACCCACCTCGTAGTTGACAAACGATCAACGGCGGTGGTGGCGAAGTCCGGCGACGACATCAGTTCGGCGGCATCAACAATGTCCGTCAATAGCAGCAGTGGAAGCCGGTCGAGTGAATAAAAGAAGAAGAAGGGGAAGAGGAAGTAAAATATATATATATATATATAAGGGTCAACACCCCTTTTATACACAAATAATTGGAGAATCCCAGTAGAAGGAGGATTCCTTTCCTAGCTCGAACGACCAAGGAAGGAAACCGGTCCCACCAAGCCCTATGATCGCGCCTGGCCTACTCGCACGGATGATTGCTAACATGACCGGCCATAATCCTTTCAGGTAAACTTCCTTTATCCTGTCTTCTTACGTTGTATATGTCACCATCTAATGCCTCCCCCACAATAGTGTAACCATTATGTGCTAGGCAGGGGACTTAATGTTGATGGTGGATTTTAGTTCAAGGCTAAAATTGTAAAAGCCAAATTTAATACGCTGACATCCCATATAGCTATTTGAGTGATGAATACTTCTTCATTTTACTAATTCACCTAGAATGGAGCATGTGGCAACAATCCCATATACCCTGTGAATTTATATCGTTATTAATTAATGCTTGATTAGCCTTGTATTTCCTGTGTCGTTCCCGCAGAACTCTCATTATTGGTGCGGCATGACGACTGAGTGTTGCTCTCAGCAGAGCAACACGAATCTCCAAGTGTCAATAATGAGGCATGCACGAAATACCCGTACATGCTACATCTCTCGGTGTGTTATACTAGCCCGATAGAGCATACATCTCTCGGTGTGTTATACTAGCCTGATGGAACATAAATCTCTCGGTGTGTTATACTAGTCCGATTGAGCATATTTGAATCTGGACTGTCCATATAAGTCTCAGAAACAATCACGACCACTCCAGTTGGCCGCATGATTTAACCAGCCTAGACGATCCTCAGAAGGAGCAGGATATCACCACAATGACCACCAACGGGCCCGTTTATGCCCTGGTCGGTCGAACACATGCCATACACCCAAAAGCCACCAAACACCAGCCTGGAAAAGGGTGGTCGAATTGGTATGGAGAAGCTTGGAGGAAGCTTGTACGAGCAAGACCGCCAACGGCAGTCTCAAAACCAACCACGGCCGTCCAACTTCGCCGGCATGATTGGACGGCGTGGATTATCCCATGGCCGGTCGGACAAGCTTGTCATGCACACCAGCGGGCCCCCTCTCTACCTGCCTGGTCGACCATCTCCTGACCTAGCCATAGAGCAACGTGCGTTTGCCCAAAGTATGGCCAGCATGAGGCTTAAAGGTCGAAAGAAATTCCACTAAGGTCTTAAATCGATCACGACCATCCAACTTCACCAGCATGTTTGGATGGCTTAGATCAAGCCTATGACTGTGGGACAGGTACACACATGCTCACCACCGGCCCAGCGTGGGTCCCACACGATCGACCTCCCTAGGGAGGAGCATGACATGCAAAACCGATCGGTTGAAGTTGCATGGGCGTGAACCATACAAAACCCTAATTAGGGTTTGCGGCATGTTACATGTGTCGCTAATCGATCACGAGCGTCCATATTCGCAAGCTTGGATGAAGGGTGTAGATGTAGACTTAAAAGGTCCCGAGCATGTCAACATGATCACCGTGGGCCCACCTACACGCATGACTGATCGACCAAGGACAACCGTGGTCGGACGTCTCGAAATGCGTTCCCGAAGTAGGCATGTCGCATTGTTCCCAACTCCTTTGCGGCATGGGATTTCTGTTGCAAATCGATCTCCAACGCTCCTCTTTGCCGGTCAAATTGAGTGGCCTAGATCGCACCTTCATGGGACAGTGAGGTACGGACGTGTACACCGGCAAGCCGTCTACACGCATGCCCGGTCGGTCCTGCCTAAAACACCTCCCATGCTTGGTTTCGACCAAGCTGAAGAGTGATGCTTGCGCACCTCTTCAAAACCCTAAACTCTATTAACGGTCGCAGATGAGCGTCACAAGATCATCTCATCCGTCCAACTCTACAGCTTGGTTCGTCAGTCCTGGCTAGGATTTAAGCGACTAATGAAGCATCCCCATGATCACTGTCTGCCACTCTTCCACATAGAGTGATCGGCCAAAGCATGGCTCGACCATGAAGTCTCCAAACGATCACTCGAAGATGGTTGGACGTGATGCTATTTTAAGACGCTTACCCGTGACTTACTCCGTTAAGCCTTAAAACAGCGATGCTTCATACATGCTGAATATATTCGATGCATTACATGCATAGAATACACACGATATTTCATAAATATTGATTTCCCAAATAACTTAGTTATTTAACCTTAGCACCGTATGCTACCTTCTGTGGGTCCCACGATTCACACAATCGAGACATCGAGCATGTCACAAACCGGGGATACTTCCTGGGGTATTGGTCTGGCGGTTTACAGCGTGCAGCGTGCAATGCGCCATCACAAGAACGTGTCAGGAGGCATGGACGGTTAATGATGATAGGAGAAGTGGGCCAAGACGTGATCGTGTAATCACCCACACGATCCCACTACTCCATCACTCAATTTCCTCCACTTCCTACGAGATGAGGGTTTGCGCTCTATGACTTGTATAAATAGGTTCTTTGCCTATTTCCAAACAACAGAGACAAGCACAAAAAACCAAGTGTTGTCATTCGTATCTAGAAAACACCAGAGATGATTGCTTACATTATTGAAAGCCAGTTCCTCTTTCTGATACAAGTCATAAACAGCCAACACCTTCTTCGCTTCCCTCCCTAAGATCAACCCCATCTCCTTCACTTTGTGACCGAAGCAAGTCTAGAACGGTCATTTCTTGGTTTAGGCCAGAATTGTATAGATTGATCTCTCGAATCAAAAAAGCACTCCCGTGCAGTGCATTTGTTTAGGGTTTAGATTCATTTCTCATCCACACACACCCAAAATTACCGAAACCAGCAGAAATAGTTTTCACCCATAAACACTCAAGTGGAAGGATGATGTCGTCGTTGTAGTCATTACTACTTTTCATTCTTCAGGTCTTTGGACTAATACTTGTACGTCTCAACATTCCTAGACTTTCTAGTTTAACCTAAACTAAGTTGACTCTAGTATTTAGTCAAGCGATTTTAGATGAGTTTTGGTACTAAAATATGACAACCAAACGTGACATACCAACGCTTGGTGAGTTCAACCGAGCTATTCTATAACACGTGTTATATAATTTTGACCCCTTTATAAATAAAATTTCATTTTTATTTTTCATCCTAGTATAACACGCACGCGCGATGCGCCTGCCTATTTGTTCTAAATCTTATAAAACATTGTATAATAAAGAAGAATTAATTTTAATTTCACATTTATATAAATACATATACATATTTACTTGTTTTCTCTAACCACAACCCGTTCCGGCCTTGCCCATTTATATTTTCATGCTGATGCTTGATGACCAAATACGACCACATTTTTCAAGGAAAACAACTTCCCTTTCATATACTAACATTAATATCTCTCTAGATTGTGGCGTTGTTATAGATGATTAGCTCTTTGATGTGGGTCCAATCAACTCACCTTAATCATATCTCGCAACTACAGCTGCTAAAGCATCACCTTAATAATATCTTGCGATTGTAGCTGCTAAAGCATCAGACTATGTTCTATAAGCAAAATTAAAAGGGCCACCACCATCAGCTAATTTCCGTGCCTCCTACCTGCAACGAAAAAAAGCAAGTACTTAATAAGTGATACTTATACACAGATTTTTATATATCTCACACCACAATAAAAAGTTACGACATAATTTGAAAAGAATGATGCATAGTCCAATATTACTCTCGAAAGAGCAAGAATAACTATAAAACCCTAATGACAACTTCTATAGAGAAACCTACTTGATAATGATTTAAAATTTAAGAGGACCAAGAACTATAATAGGATGATATAGCATAGGCTGGAACATAACCCACACATTACCACACATAGGTTAGTGGCGGACTAAATAGTTGATCATACACCAAATAAAAAAAAAACAAAACGTTCTTAAATCAGATTCACTTACAATGTAGGTTGCGCACACTTGATATTAGCACCTTTGCTCAATTATAAACAAAAATTAATCGAACTGAAAAAGGAGAAAACATGATTCAGACATAAAATGACTCGAAATTTGGCTAACAGTTTACTGATTAACTTGTTGTAAGCTATAATGATAGCCATTAGGGATCACTTTCTCTTTAATAATGTAAGTTTAAACCTCACACATATATATTTACCTATGGCAACATCTCATAACTTGTCTTTGGTAAAGGTTATGTGTATAACTACCTAAGGAACAATTGAAATGGAAGCTAGCATAATGGATGATAAAAAAGAACGGAGGCTAACGTTTTAATGCTTAGCGTTTTGAATAAGGATATACGTTTTTATTAAAAGTAATTAGCAACAAAGAGAAATGCGAAAAATGGCAACAAAAAAATCCTCAAGAGTAAGCTTACTTGTTTCACTTTCTACATGCAAAGAATCTTGACTTTTTTATCAATTGGCAGCTTCAACAAAGCATCAAATTAGTTGTCTGATTGCTTTTTGTTGTTGCAGAAATTGGATTATGGGTATGGCATAAAATTTGATTATGTGTATTTAATTATTTATGTCGTTATATTGAACATGTATATTTTCAATTCAGATGCATTGCAATAGAATTTTGCAACTGCACAAAAAACCATTTGAAGTTATAATAGCTGGATGAAAAACTGAAATATTTAACTAAACCAACACCAAATCAGAAAGAAAAATGGAGATTGAAAAAGAGAAGACAGAACTATTGACTTGAAGAGAGAAATATTGACTTGAAATTGAGCTTTAAACATGTTTTTTGTCTTAGGAAAATACACAAACAACTGACGTTCTTCTTATGTTGGGCATTTCCAAACTTCTATATAGCAAGTTGGCAGTCTAATTGAAGGTTTAGTTCCATGAAAACCCATTGCATAATTTATTTAATGAAATACAATTGAAACAACTAAAGTCGACTAATATGTACCTCTGCTTCTCTTCTCTTGAATTCTTTCTGTTAGAGCATTGCTCGGTCGAACTCGCATGCGTTGCTATCTCAAGCATGTTTGTCAATGTTAGTGATCAAAACTATAAGTCTTGATTTCTAGTCTATTATAGCTAAGGTCTTGGACTAGGATAGAAAGTGTAGTTGAGCTCAAGAACTCCATGGCAATCATCATACAAGACGAAGGACTACTCAAGGAACTGGTGGATCTTCATCGACTAAAAGGTATGTGGAGACTTGAACTTATCTATCACTCAAAAGTCTATTTATCTCCTATCCTGAGACAAAAGTCGTTTTGATATATAGACTTTGATTATACACATTTGGTATTTCGAGCCGAGTATATCTTGCCTATCTATTTCTCGAAATATGTGTTGGTAAGCTTTCACTTTAGCCAAATTAATCTTTACCTAGTGACGAAAGTCATGTTATGTTTCAATCACTTAGAAAATTGCTCTGACGAAAAATAGTTTGTGAATAACAGCTATATAATAACGTCCTCTGAGAATGTTTCAATGATTGAAATGAGAGTTTAGATTATATAACCATTGGTGGATATAAGCATTGTTGTGGAAACACATATATGTATAAGTCCTATTCCTTGAACCGAAGTTTGTGAACTTTGTTGATCAAGAGAACCGGAACAAGAGCCTTGAACTCAGTCCGCGAACCCAGTCCACGAACTGGCGGAAGTTCTCGACCCGAGAAAATCTGCTGGAGTTTGTGAACTCCTTCCGGGAACTTAAGTCCGCGAACCCAGTCCGCGAACTTGAGTTGGTTATATCTAAAAACGGTTGTTCTTGAACTCATGAACCGATTCGAGTGAATCAAATCGTTTTTGCTTCGATTGTGTCTTGTGTAGTTACATAAGATTAAGAAATTGAACAACTCTTTAACTAGTTCATTTGAGTCATTTGAACTAGTTATGGTGAAGAAGAATATGGTTGATATGAAATTGCTCATTTGGCTAACCATTTGGTTAACTATTGTTGAGCCAACAAATGTACATGTTCGGGTACGGTTACACAAGCCTAGAAACGTGCATTTTATTTGTGTATAAAAGCTAAGTTTTCGATCTAACTGTTGAGAAATATAAGCTTGAATCTAATCAGGTTTTCATCTAATGGTGAATATTGAATGCTTTGTTACCAAGCTAACATTGATTGCAAACCCTGATTTGAAAGACTATATTAGGGAGAACTCTAGCAACTGGGAAACCTAATCCCCACACCTTACGTGTGATACTAGTTGCATAAGCTAGAGTCGATTCTCCTTTAACCTTTGGTTTCTTCTCTAAACAAGGTTAACGACTTAAAGACTTTATTGGGATTGTGAAGCCAAACCGATACTACTTTCTTGTAGTTGTGTGATCTGATCTTGTTGTTTCTATCATACGAGTAAAATCGTAAGGATTGGCTTGAGATTGATATCTCCGATAGGCAAGATAAAAAGTAGTCACAAACATCTTCGTCTCATCGTTTGTGATTCCACAATATCTTTTTTCGCTGCGTCGATTAAGACTATTGTGAGGTGATTGATAATATTAGGCTGTTCTTCGGGAATATAAGTCCAGGTTATTAGTTGGTTCCTGTTCACCTTGATTTATCAAAAGACGGAACAAAACTCGTAGGTATAGTGGGAGACAGATTTATCTATTACCGTAGACTTTTCTGTGTGATACAGATTTATATATTAAAGTCTTCGACTTTGGATCGTAGCAACTCTTAGTTGTGGGTGAGATCAACTAAGGGAATCAAGTGCGTAGTATCCTGCTGGGATCAGATACGTAGGAGCATAACTGTACCTTGGATCAGTGTGAGATTGATTGGGGTTCAACTATAGTCCAGACCGAAGTTAGTTTGGAGTAGGCTAGTGTATGTAGCGGCTTAATACAGTGTGTGTTCAATCTGGACTAGGTCCCGGGGTTTTTCTGCATTTGCGGTTTCCTCGTTAACAAAATTCTGGTGTCTATGTTATTTCTTTTCCGCATTATATTTTGTTATATAATTGAAATATCACAAGTTGTGTGTTGTTTAATTAATTAGAATATCCGACCTTTTGGTTTTTGATTTAAATTGATTGACACTTGGATATTGGTCTTTGGTACCATCCAAGTTATCTCTCTAGTATTTCATAAAGACTCGCAGATTTCTATTTACTTGAGTATATATCAAATCGAGAGATTGAGATCTAACTCTTTGATATACTTTTTATCTAGATTGAGTCCGGATTTGTCTAGTTGATTCTCTAGAAAGTATATTGGAGTTTGTCCATACTGCATTGCTAATCGAAATATTGGGTGTGGTTGTTGTACCCCGCTTTTTCAATTGGTATCATAACAGGCAAACACGTTTAAGACCTTACAAGTCTGTGTTTGTAGCAATCTGATTCTATGGACAGAGGTGCAATCTCTATTAACATACCACCAGTCTTCGATGGCTCTAATTACTTATGGTGGAAAATTGCTATGCGAGCTTTTCTTCAAGCACGTGATTTTCAATCATGGGTGTATATTGTTAATGGTTATAATGCTCCCGTTGTGGCAGTTGGAGAAGTAAACGTTCCCAAGGATATTGGTGAATACACCCCTGCCAAGATACTTGCTGCAAAGCAAAATTCCGACGGTTTGAATGCCATTACCCCAAATATTCATCACCATGTGTCAAATTGTACTAAGTCTAAAGAAGCTTGGGATATCTTAGAAACCGTATTCGAAGGTAACTCCAGTGAAAAGGAAGCTAGGATTCAAAACATTAATTCCGATTGGGAAAACCTTCGTATAGTAGATGAAGATACATTTGATGAGTTTAATCACAAAGTGTTTTAAATTGTTAATGCATCATTTGCATTGGGTAAGACTATTCCTGAAAAGGACATTGTGATGAAAATTCTCAGATCGCTGCCATCTAGATACGACTCTAAGAAGCATGCCATCGTTGAGGGAAATAACCTTGATAATCTATCCAGCAATACGCTGGTTGGGAAGCTTAAGATCTTTGATCATGAACATTCATCCAAATCTAAGGATGTTGCGTTCAAAGCACTAAAGGACACTAAATTACTTGATAAAGTAAAAAAGTGTATATCTCTGAAGATGATCACTATGAGACTTGACAAGCCGGTCTCGATGATCACAAGACAGTTTAGGGATCTTCTGTTGAAGAGAAGTAAACGGTTCTCTAGAGATAAGCCTAAAGCATCAGTTAAACCTCATAATCGTATTCCTCCTAAAAACAGGGAAACAGATGAAACTGATGACGAGGATATGCCTCAGTGCTTTAAGTGTAAGGGATTTGGTCATTTTGCAAACGAGTGCCCAAATCGTAGAAAGTACACTAGGAACAAAGGTCTTGCTGCAACTCTTGATGGAATGTCTGACAACTATGATTCTAATGAAGACGAGAAATCAAGTGTTGCACTTCTTGGAGAAAATATTAATTTTGATAATTGTAGCAATACATACATCAATCTTGATATTCTTTCAGAAGAAAATCCAACTAATCTGGAAGAAAAAATTGACCCATTCTTTGGAAACTCTGTTTGTAATGTTTCAGGTTCCACTATGTGTCTAGCTGCGTGCACATCTCAGAAGCCTGAATTTTATCCTAGATTGGCGTGCTCGTATTGTTCTCTAAAGGGTCATGAACTTTCAAAGTGTTACAAGTACAAACACCAATTGAGGCACGTCAACAAACTTCAACGAAGAGCAAATCAATTAGCAAATAAGCTTAAACTTGCTCAGAAAACCGCTGAGGTATGTAGGATTTTATCTTCGTTTAAGAAGTTAGTTTCCAAGGATAAACCAAGACCATTATAGAAGAAAGTATGGTCGAGTCGTTTTGATAGACATATATCTGTGGATTCCTCCCAAGAGGAAAATGGTGAGCAAATTGTTGTTCACCGCAACGCAACTTAATTGTGTTGTTGAAAATCTTGTCTCATGTGCCTGATCAAAAGAGACAATGATTTTGTACCTCTCAGGGTTTAGGAAAAGTTTTTTCTCCTCTTTTCTTAGTTTTTGTTCTTTCATGTCTATCAACAAAATAAAGGGTTATTTTCGACAATTCTACTCTCTAGGGTTCAGATTTGTGCGTACACGAACCTGTTAAAAGGTTACATAACCCTACATTCCTTTTTCCTTCTCTGTAACCTCTTTTTATCTCAAGACTACTTGTTGAGCTTAAATTGTGATTTCCTGTCACAAACCCATACGATTATGGATACTCCAAGCATGATGTCTTCTAATGGAAAAGATGTTAATATGATTTTTAAGTCTTCAATCATGAAGGAAAAATAAAAATCTCTGTTAGCTCCGATATTGAAAAGAAAAAGAAGGAATGTGAGGAAGCCAAGAGCCTTTCTTTCAAACTCTCAGAAGTTTTCTGATGTTCTTGATGTGTTGAAGGAGATGCGAAAGGAGATTCAACAAATAAAGGCTTTTATGTATAAGACTCATGAAATTCAGAAAGCCCTGGTTCGACATCATCAGCCGAAGGTTTATTGATATAAACTCATACCTTAATGAACCTTATGTCCCAATGGCTGTTGACGACAAGGAGTTCGGGGACAATAAAGAATTCAAAGGTCTTATTGCCTAGTAAATCTTCTACTTTTATTGTTTTTAGAGAAGAATAACTAGAGTTTGGAATAGCCATTATTGTGATTACACATAGCTATGTCCAACATTTTCATCTTCATATTTTTAGATTTATTGGTTTAAATTCTAAAATTATTTGGAAGATGATTTTTGTAGTATTAATCTTTATGGTTTTATATATTGCAATTTATTATGGGATATGTGTGTTTGCGTCCGTGAACTATGATTGTCCCATATCTTGTCAAAAGTAAAGTCTTTCGTAAGTCGATATGCATATATTGATAAAAGAATGAATGGAATTTTGACAAATACAAAAGTTAAGCCTATTATGTCAATTATTGATGGAAGATAGGTAAAATATTTTGTTTACAAGGATTATGTCTATTGTATGTCATTGTGCAAATGGTGATGGAAAATAGAATGAGTCCTTGCTTATTCCACGGTATTAGGTCGATCTCCTATCCACAATTTTTGTGTATATACTGTGTTGTTCCATAAGGTGTCTTATGTTGAGCTCTATCATCGAGTTATTGTTTGGCTTAGTTGTTGCTCCGTGAGGTACTTTATGTCGAGCATATTCAACTAAATTAATCATCTTGTTCGGTTATTTAGTTGTTGCTCCGTAAGTTTTCTTATGTCGAGCATGACCAATTAAATTGATTACTTTTGTGATTAGTTTGGTTGTGTATTCCGATTAGATTAATTATGGGATCTTTTGTGATTAACCTAATTGAGTTTTATTAAGTCTCCATAAGTTCACTTATGTTGAGCATTTACGATTAAATTAATTGGGTTCTCTTGTGGTTAATTTAATTGAGTATTTTGGATTTAAATTCATACTTGTATGTGATTTGTTATGTCCAAAGAAATCCTTCTTTTCTTTCTCTTGAAATTAAGGTCGCTCTTGTTGTTCTTTCGGGATGACATATTATGGGGGGAGTTCTTAATTGAACTTGTGCTTAATTGCCAAATCTTTGTGGGGAGTGCGGCTGTGGAATATTATAGGGGCTATCTTGTATCTTTAAACTCCTTGATGAATGCATTTAGCTTCGGCTTTATGATTGCATCTAAATAAGATGATATGTACTTTCTTCTGGTCATGAAATGTCTCTTTCGGAAATTTCATTAGGATCCCGTTCTTGTAACTTTACCAATTTTATTGACAAAAAGGGGGGAGAATTAATATGCAGATCACACTACAAATACATATGGTTTCCGGATCATTATGTAAGGGGGAGTGATTTCCATGTGAGATGGAGTATTGACTAAGGGGGAGTGATACATATCACCATAGTATTGTTGTCAAAGTTGTGATACAAGTGAACTTTGATGTTGTATACTGATACTATGACACTGTATAACAATGATCGAGAATTATGTTTTCTCATTTTAATAGATACGGATTTTCAGCAACGATGATGCTGAACTTACAACCTTTGGGATCATTGGAGTGCTTGGAAGTGACGAAGATTTCGAGTAATGTTGAAGATTAGACATGTGGAATAGGAGCTACAAAAGTTAATTTATTTATTTTTTGTATTCCATATGTATTGATAGTTTTGTCACTAAAATTGACAAAGGGGGGGATTGTTAGAGCATTGCTCGGTCGAACTCGCATGCGTTGCTATCTCAAGCATGTTTGTCAATGTTAGTGATCAAAACTATAAGTCTTGATTTCTAGTCTACTATAGCTAAGGTCTCGGACTAGGATAGAAAGTGTAGTTGAGCTCAAGAACTCCATGGCAATCATCATACAAGACAAAGGACTACTCAAGGAACTGGTGGATCTTCATCGACTAAAAGGTATGTGGAGACTTGAACTTATCTATCACTCAAAAGTCTATTTATCTCCTATCTTGAGACAAAAGTCATTTTGCTATATAGACTTTGATTATAAACATTTGGTATTTCGAGCCGAGTATATCTTGCCTATCTATTTCTCGAAATATGTGTTGGCAAGCTTTCGCTTTAGCCAAATTCATCTTTACCTAATGACGAAAGTCATGTTATGTTTCAATCACTTTGAAAATTGCTCTGACGAAAAATAGTTTGTGAATAACAACTATATAATAACGTCCTCTGAGAATGTTTCAATGATTGAAATAAGAGTTTAGATTATATAACCATTGGTGGATATAAGCATTGTTGTGGAAACACATATATGTATAAGTCCTATTCCTTGAACCGAAGTTTGCGAACTTTGTTGATCAAGAGAATCGGAACAAGAGCCATTAACTCAGTCCGCGAACTGGCGGAAGTTCTCGAAGTTGACTTGAGACTAACATGAAGAACCGTGCATCATACATCTGTTGACTAACATGAGACTGCCGAAACATCCAACTCCTAGGTGAAAAAGTCTTACGCCGTCGATATGAAGATTCCGGAACACGTAACAAATTGGTTGAATTCGGAATCCCAAGTCAGATACTTCTCAGTAAAGCTACATGGGGAAGAATCAGATCTCTAGACTGAGCCTTAGCTCTCATGGCCGAGCCTCGGGCACAATAGCCTTCTCCTACGACAACGTGCTTCAACCCTTGTGACTGTACTAAGACTTCCAAGATACTAACCTATGGGGACTGGAAATAAATCCCACGATATAGAGGCCATAATACTTCCGCAAGACGAAGATGAGAAGATTCAAAATCAGATTTCGTCGTATTCAATAAAGAATGCACCAAATTGGTTTCTGCCATGGTCAAGCAAGCTGGGCTTTTTCAAACCCCTTCTAAAGATTTTCACAGCGGATGCATGTACCAAACCAAATACGCGTTTGAATCCTCCCTCTGCTCTAGATCCACGCACGAGACAAATTAGGGTTTGCAATCGAGTTGAAGAAGATTCTACAGTTTATACTCTATGCAAACGTGGCTCACACTTCATCCATCTAGCTCGATGATATGAGAAAACTTAGTAGAGAATTTGACGATTCCCCCGACGAAAAATCTATGTCTATGTTCCTACTAACGCATGTTAAAAGGGCGAGACGTTCCGAAATACAATCTAAGAGACATGATAAAAAAAAATTGGTAAATCCAAATTATATTAATAAATAGCTTATATACAAAAAGTCATGAGTATGTAAGAAAAGAGGTCAGAAAAACCCAAAACTTACAACTCATTTAAACCGAAAATAAGAAACATTTGGATATTCAACATAAACTAAAAAATCAGGTCTTCCAACATAGTGTCTCCCCTCATTATTTGGAAGATCACACCCTCTTTTAGCCATCTTGTCGGCTTCAAAGTTTGTCTCTCTATAAACATGTTCAAAACGAATTAATTCATAACTAGATGCCACCTCATATAGCTACAGAAAAATCATATATTTCCGAGTTCAACTTTACATGGACATATCACCTGAAAACAATCTCCAGATCTTAATTTTTATCTAATATATGAAAGGCATGTCTTTTCTGTTCGATAGTTAGGGTCAACTGGTAGGCTTGGGAATGGGTCTAAATTTAATGCCTACATGTTATAACCGTAAGTGCACGGCGCCTGTTGGAGGCGTGGCAAGTACGGGTCGAACCACAGAGACTTGTGGTGCTGTAGAAGTGATCTAATGGCTTTGCTCTACTGAATTTCTATCAAGGAAGTGTAACACAAAGGTTTTGGTTGTTTTGTCGATACGACTAAATTGAGGTTATGACATTGGAATAAAATTGAAGTACTAACAGTGAGAAGAATTGGGTGCTAGGATTATCAAATCCACCTATAATTCCTATTGTGGGTTCAACTAGGTTGAGTTTTTCTTGTTCCTGTGACAGATAAGGGCAGTGTGTCAATTCCACCACTTGTCTAAGGAGTTTCACCTAATGATAACTCAATTATCAGCTAAGGCACTAACCTAGAGCACTAGTTGTCTAATTAAGCACAACTAGTCAAGAGAATTAGCAATAATACTTAAAACATGAGCTGAAACACACTCAACACAATGTTATCCTAACTACAATGAATACAAGGAATTCATTGTGAGAGCAGGGTATTGAGGTATTAGAATTGAGGATATCTGATAAATTAAGCACTCAAGAATAACTCAAACACAGTTGAAATCACAACATGGAGTTAGGGTTTCATTGAAATCCTAGCAAAAGTATTTAGAACATAATTAAGCTAAAAATAACAAATTAAACTAGAGTGGTGCTACGCTAGCCCAGGCATAAACTCTAACACACACTGAACTCTTCTATTTATACATACACAATACCAAAAACAAACCCTAGTTCTTCAAAACAGAAATTTACATCATACCCTTTCGCCCATACCCTTCGAATCGAGCTCTCCTCTTGTCAAATCGTCCATGCGTCGATCATTTGTTGTACAAACCCTAGCTCTAATTTTCTCTAAGTTAGCTTCTAGGGTTGGGAGAAGCTAAGAGAGAGAAAACTATCCCTAGAGAGGTGGAGAAGGTGGTGCGGCTGTTGCAGGGATGGTTGTTGCTGTGTCAGGAGGTGATGGAGGTGGTGACTGCAACAGGTATGGGAGAAGAGAAGAAGAGCAGAGCTCTGGTTTCTCTGAAGGTGTCGGGGTGAGGGGAAAGAGAAATATGGAAGAGAAATGGGTTTGGTCGACTAGGGTATAGGGATAGGGAGTTTTGTTGTGAAGCGGAGGCATCGAGGTTTGATGAGGAAGGCGGAGCGAGCATTGGATGTGAATGGGCGAGATCTGAATGGCTCAGGATATAGGCAGTTCTGGTGTTGAGCGGGAGCATCGAGAGATTTGATGGGAGGGATGCAGCGAGCGTTGGATGCATAAGATGGAGATCTCAACGGCTCAGAAATGATGGGCTTGGATCCGGGTCGGGTCTTGGATAGCTTGGGCCCATGTCTTGTTAGATGGGTTGCTCCTTGTTGGTTTGCAAGCTGTTACGCGCTTGTGGGCTTTGGCTTTCTGTTCCATAGACGCTTGCCTCCAATTCTTTGTTCTTTTGGCTCCTCAGTTTCTCCGAACTTTATTTATTACCTAAAAACACAAAATTAATTAGTACAAATATTATTCTTGAACACAAAGAAAATACAGAATCTGGGATAATATCTGATTTCTGAACACAAAAGATGAGTTAAATGCCAATAAATAGATGTAAAAATATGCAATATTTGGCACTCATCAAATACCCCCAAACCTGAATTTTACTTGTCCTCAAGTGAAACGAAATTAAGAAATCCTAACTATACCACCTGTCGCGGGTCTCTCGAATGCATTTAGCGTATGCACTAAGCCTTTAAACCCCTAGGTGTCCCTAGTGGACGAGTTGTAGTCTCGTGAGGGTTTACCAGAGGTGTACCCACAAAACCTTCTCCAACTTCGAGTGTAAAAGAGTCTCAAGCATCCAAGGAGCTATGAGGACATAGAGTTTACGCATGCTAGTAACAAGAAGTTAGAACTACCAAAGAACGCATTCTCATCCTTAAGTCTTTGAGCGAGAAGTAACCATACCATATGAAAGAATTCGGATTCGATTGTGATCATAAGCCTCGACTTCTGCCTCACCATTAGGGTTTTATGATAATTGCACTCAAAAAGACCGCTTTTTTAGTCTCTCATGTGTGCAGGCAGGAATAAAGAGAGAAATCCTGCACACGTTGTAGGTAAGAAGGATAACCTTCGAAATAATTTACGGAGACTCCACGAAGTGTGGACAAAAAGAATCTTTTTCTGATGATCTCTAAGAAAGGAAATCAACCATTAGCAAGGATGGGAGTACTCACTTACCTTCTCACCCGATCGGCAATTAATATCACTCTTTCAACATTCATAGAGACGTCTTCAATCTTCGGTCTTCGGTCTTCAATCTTCAAATGTTGATGACGAACTTCTGAACTTTTACACAAACTTGATTTTTTTTTTTTTTTTTTTTTTTTTTTTGAATTACAATAAAACAATAAAACTCAATTTTTCACAAACTTCATTAATTCTCATCTTCTTTTCTTTTCTTTGCACGTAAACTTTGGACTATATCAACTTTTCTTCAAATATTCTGATGATGCTGAAAACTTGCGACGATGATGTGTTTTATGAATCTGTTGATGTTGTTGAGAGGGAGAGAGTGATGCTAACTGCAAATCGGTATTTAGAAGAAGTTTTCATCTTTAGACGTCATCCTCATGATTGACAAAAATAGCACTCAAGAGATCAAAAGTAGTCTTTGAAATTGGTGCGAAGTTGGGTAGCTCACCATTCCTACCGGAATTGACGTACGGTGACACACACTCTAACAGCTTGCAAAAATTGAAGGTTGGTGCCTCACTTGATGTAAATTGGGTAGTCTCCACTATGGGTGATCACAATTCTACTACCGAATATCTAAACAGCACCTAATTCGCCCTCCGGTATGGTTAAATCCAACTTTAACGCTCTAATCAACTAAGAAACCCGATTGTGTTCTCCAAGTACTTCCAAGTTTTGTTATTTCGGTCAGACTCTCTATGTAAACGTAGCTAGAAGCATGCTAGTGACTCTAAAATCTCTAAAAGTTGGAGGTTTTTATTTACAAAAAGAGTTTTTTTTTTTTTTTTTTTTTTTTTTTTTTTTTTTTTTTAAAGAAAGACTAAAAACTCTAAATGCAAATGCACCCCCAAACCTAAATCAAACATTGTCCTCAATGTGTCAACAGATACAAAGAATTTAAACAATCACATACCATGAGAACTATGTTGAGTAGAGAAAAGGGAAGAGATTACCGGATGTCAGCGGGAGCACGGTTAGAGCTTCATTAGTCAAGGCTAGAATCCAACATATCATATCGGATTAGCACAATATATGCACAAGAAGACTCAACCGATTCAAGAAAGAAAAATTTAACAAGTCCTACTGGATTATATACAATGAAATTCACCATATACCAACAATCTAAAGAGTTGAGGATCAACCCAAAAGACAATATGTACAAACATCAACAGCCTTACACAGATATAACATGAGAGTGCAGGAAAGATTGCATACGTGAACAAGTTACCCCAAAACCTAAACTTGTCAACAGATGTGTTCTTGAGCACAAAATCTTGCAATTTTAAAGGTACATCATGCAAAAGGTCTAACTCAAAATGAGTTTTGCTAAGAACAGGCAGATATACACATTCCAACTGTGGTTCCTTAAAAGTGTTATACTTTGATGCAAAATAGTCCAAAAGGACTTGGGAAGCACAAAGCTCGAGGCCTAAATTAGGCATTTTCAGAAAAGTTGGTTTTGCAATTTTGTAACAAACTACACCTAGGTTTGGTGGAGGAGTATCAATCTGTGCCTTAGGAGAGAGATTAGGTACATCTAAGTTGTGTTCATGTATAAAATCATTTGTACCATCACACACTTTCCTAAGGTCAGAAGAGGGTAAATCATGTTCACCTGCATAATACAATTCATCAATCTCCATGTCATAATCATCATCACTCTCATGCACAACATAACCAGGAGAGATATCATGTTGTAACCTAGGCATGGAATTAGACACATGCATTGAATCATCTGTGTCAACAGACAATTTAGCTATTCCTAGGTCACAAACAGGTGGTATAGCATGCTCACTTTCACAGGACAATTGCACAGGTTCCAAATCAGCATCACATGTATGAATATTAGAAGAAGTATCATTCATAGGGTTCACAGAAGAGACACTTAATGTCTCTGAACCTAAAGATTCCACTACATTTTCAAAATACACATGCTCTTCATATTCATCATCATCATCATCATCATAACAAAATTGTATTTCCCTATTCAAAATTGTAGCATTTCTAGTGTACGCATTTTCCTCTAGATTAGGTTCATATTCAGTGTTAGTTGCATGAGTAGGAAGAGAAACACTATTTTCAAGATTTTCTTTATTAGGGACAACAATCATCCTATCATGAACTTCCCTCCATTCTTCTTTTTCTAAATGAATCAGGTTCATCTTTAAAAACAAGTAACATTGTTCAATGGAAGGAGAGTCTTCAATAGTGGGTATGCATGCCTCATATGGATATTCATTACATGGTTGTGCACATGATTCACTAGAGAAGGGATGATCATGCATTTTCCATCCAAGTATATCATTGTTTTGCTCTATGAGCTCTTCCATTAGTGATTGCATACAAGGAGTTGGGGGAGGATAGAATTGCTCATCCTCCCATGGTGGTTGATGATACATGTGGTCATAATGGTTAGGGTATGAGTATTCAGGGTCAGGGCCCTGAGAAGGCTCATAATATTCCCTAAAATCACTATGGTATGTGGGGAGTTCATACTGTGAGGCATGCCCGTAAGCAAGCTCTCTAATGGATTTGTTACCATCCCCAGTTGCAGACCAAAATCCTGACATGATCTAGCAACTCAAATAGCCTAGCACACATCAAGCATGTTAACCAATGAAGTCTCCAAAACAGGGAAGCTAAGCCCAAGTGATGCAAATGCACAGCCCAAAGGTTATGCAAAGCCCAGTTGTTGTGGGCTCAGTTTTGGTTTCAATGGGTTTTGGTTTATGTGGGCTTGTTTGGTTTTTTGTGGGCTGAGTAGTTGTGCAAAGCCCAGGTCGTTCATATGCACAGCCCAGCTGATTATGGAAAGCCTAGTAGTTGTGGGCTTCAGTGTATGCGCATAGCCCAGGTGTGTTGGTAGCCTAGGTTATGTTCATCCCAGTGGTTGAAGGCTTTAGCTGTTTAGGTGCAGGGTTTATTTTTGTGCAGAGCTTGGCAAGCTCATGCACTGGCTGAATGCACAGGTTGGCAATTGCACACACAGGGAAAACATCAATTGGGTAAGAAGCACTGATGCTACAACTGTAATATGCACAGATGCCACAAATGCAACACACTTTTTCAGATGACTGTGCTCCAATGATGCCCAGATGCAACAGAAGCAAGAGCAGATGAACAATTTTTATCTCTTTTTCAACAGACTTAACATGCCATAGTGTCAATTGGCTTGGTTGACAGGGTACCAGCAGACTATGCTCAAGGGTGCAGGGTCAACAGGACTGTGCACCAAAGGTGTAAAGTAGATTGGTTTGGCAAGGTCTCTCAGCAGGTTTGCATTTACAGCAAGAAATGATTTCTCATGTGAGCATGGCATACAATTTACAACCTCAAAGGTTTCACTGGGTCAGCAGATGCAACAGTGAACAAAGTACAGCACAAGGTCAAGGTTGAGCACTACTCGCAATCAGTCAAGGCAAGGCAGCAACAGGGGCTGAGTTATGCTCAGGGTTGTTGGAGTCAACTGGGGTAGTTGATATCAACCAGCCCAGTTGATGCAGCAGACTTGGGTATATGTAGCTCAAACTCACAGCTTCAGGGGTCGGTAGTTAAGCTCAGGGCAAATGCACAGCTGAGGGTTATAGCACAGGTGTTAACAAAGTTAAGAGATCACAGCTCATTCACAGCACATTCCCATGCCACCCTCAATTCAGAGCATGCACAAAGGTAACAGGGCAGAACTCAGCAATTTTCATGCAATAAAAGTGACTCAGCAAGGGGTTGTGGTATGCTCAGGTTATGCTCAGGTGGGTTATGCAATAAAAGTAACTTAGGGTATGCTCAAGTTACACACATCACAGGGCAGATAAGACTAAGGAGGTTATAGCACAGTCTTGTATTTGCGGATCTGACTAACCTAGTCTAACCAGGTTGCACTCAATCTCTGCGGGGGATGGAGTGGTCTTTGTTAAAGCAAAGAATTCAATGCCCAGATTACCCAAGAGCAAAAAATTTCTGCCAACACAATTTTGCATCAAACGTCACAGGGCTATGCACAAATTTCAGAGATTCCAGGGGTGATTGTTCATGCAGGGTAACTACGTTATCAAGCAAGCATGGGACACAGATGCAGATGTTCATCCACTTTTCATCAATACACAGCTCATTGTGATGACAGATTCATGCAATACAGTTCAGAGCAATGTTGAAGTACTCTCAGCTAGTATGTGTGAGGTCAAAGATCGAGGAATTATTCACATGAGTATTATGACTAGCAGGGAATGCTCAGGGTTTACAAAGCACAACAAATATCACAGGGTATTGCACTAGTCAGTTGAGATGCATTTGCACACTTCACACTCATTCACAGGGCAATACAAGACTAACCTCAAATCTTGCGCTTTTCTTATCTTCCTTGGGTTGGCTCAGCAGCTCACAGGCACCTGTTCACTCAGCAAACTATCTCAGTTCCAAGAGATGAGCCACATGATAATAATGCTGACACAATGTTCAGTGATACTATGTCTAGCAGATATGATATGGAACTGAGACAATAATCACCAGCAGATATGACAATGGGCAGATAACAACGATGGTTCTAGCAAAGCAGGTTATGGAAAGAATTTAAATGACTAAGTTACACTAACAATGCAGATTATTATGCAGTATACAAAGATTGCTAAGTTATCAGCTAAAGTGCAATGAACTAAATGCACTGAGATGAGGCAATGATGCAGGGATATACAGGGGTTCAATGCAGGGAAAAGACTAAGAAGGGAAAAAAAATTGAAAGTTACAGCTAAAACAACAATGCAAAGCAAATATGTACAGGGGGTGACTGGGATTCAGTGAAGCTTCCAAAGGATCAGCACAGCACACGCCAAGTCCCCGGCAGCGGCGCCAAAAACTTGGTAGGCTGAGAAGATGGTCTATTTTTAATGCCTACATGTTATAACCGCAAGTGCACGGCGCCTGTTGGAGGCGTGGCAAGTACGGGTCGAACCACAGAGACTTGTGGTGCTGTAGAAGTGATCTAATGGCTTTGCTCTACTGAACTTCTATCAAGGAAGTGTAACACAAAGGTTTTGGTTGTTTTGTCGATACGACTAAATTGAGGTTATGACAGTGGAATAAAATTGAAATACTAACAGTGAGAAGAATTGGGTGCTAGGATTATCAAATCCACCTATAATTCCTATTGTGGGTTCAACTAGGTTGAGTTTTTCTTGTTCCTGTGACAGATAAGGGCAGTGTGTCAATTCCACCACTTGTCTAAGGAGTTTCACCTAATGATAACTCAATTATCAGCTAAGGCACTAACCTAGAACACTAGTTGTTTAATTAAGCACAACTAGTCAAGAGAATTAGCAATAATACTTAAAACATGAGCTGAAACACACTCAACACAATGTTATCCTAACTACAATGAATACAAGGCATTCATTGTGAGAGAGCGGGTATTGAGGTATTAGAATTGAGGATATACGATAAATTAAGCACTCAAGAATAACTCAAACACAGTTGAAATCACAACATGGAGTTAGGGTTTCATTGAAATCCTAGCAAAAGTATTTAGAACATAATTAAGCTAAAAATAACAAATTAAACTAGAGTGGTGCTCTGGCTAGCCCAGGCATAAACTCTAACACACACAGACTCTTCTATTTATACATACACAATACCAAAAACAAACCCTAGTTCTTCAAAACAGAAATTTACATCATGCCCTTTCGCCCATACCCTCTGAATCGAGCTCTCCTCTTGTCAAATCGTCCATGCGTCGACTGTTGTACAAACCCTAGCTCTAATTTTCTCTAAGTTAGCTTCTAAGGTTGGGAGAAGCTAAGAGAGAGAAAACTAGCCCTAGAGAGGTGGAGAAGGTGGTGCGGCTGTTGCAGGGATGGTTGTTGCTGTGTCAGGAGGTGATGGAGGTGGTGACTGCAACAAGTATGGGAAAAGAGAAGAAGAGTAGAGCTCTAGTTTCTCTGAAGGTGTCGGGGTGAGGGGAAAGAGAAAGATGGAAGAGAAATGGGTTTGGTCGACTAGGGTATAGGGATAGGTAGTTTTGTTGTGAAGCGGAGGCATCGAGGTTTGATGAGGAAGGCGGAGCGAGCATTGGATGCGAATGGGCGAGATCTGAACGGCTCAGGATATAGGCAGTTCTGGTGTTGAGTGGGAGCATCGAGAGATTTGATGGGAGGGATGCAGCGAGCGTTGGATGCATAAGATGGAGATCTCAACGGCTCAGAAATGATGGGCTTGGATCCGGGTCGGGTCTTGGATAGCTTGGGCCCATTTCTTGTTAGATGGGTTGATCCTTGTTGGGTTGCAACTGTTACGCGCGCGGGCTTTGACTTTCTGTTCCATAGACGCTTGCCTCCAATTCTTTGTTCTTTTGGCTCCTCAGTTTCTCCGAACTTTATTTATTACCTAAAAACACAAAATTAATTAGTACAAATATTTATTCTTGAACACAAAGAAAATACAGAATCTAGGATAATATCTGATTTCTGAACACAAAAGATGAGTTAAATGCCAATAAATAGATGTAAAAATATGCAATATTTGGCACTCATCATCAACCAGTGGAATCATACGTCAAACGAAGTTTCTACAACCTCCGGAGTGAATATCGCGCAAGGAAGGACTTCCTATTACGAATTTTACTTAGGGTTTTCACCTACTCGCATATGCAACAGAGCCATCTAGGGTTTGCACAAATTAAGAACTCATGAGGGTCCTCTTCCTTTACCAGATGCATATGGAAGAGGTCCGGAAAAGGAAAATATCAATCCTGAAGAACAAACGCCCCTAAAGAAAATCTCTTGCTTCATGTTCAGCTGTTTCACTTTGGCCTCTGCATCTCGAGCCGCCTTCTTAGCATGTTCCATCTCTTCATCTACCATGCTTAGTTCCAGATTAAGAAACTCTCTAAAATACGAGGACCTGAACTAAACTCACCCCGACGGATCCTGACAGAATTGAGCCACTCTCGCAACCACCTCACATTGAAAGCAAAGATTCTCACGAGTTGTCACCAAGTTTCCCAGGTTTACAAGACCATCAGAAGCAAGACCGTTTGGAGTTATCATTCTCACGATATAATACGTTGCCCGCCTCATCCGTATTTTACCAAGGTCGAACTCGTTCTCACCATGAATAACACTCTACAAACAAAGAGAAGATCAGATAAGGGTGCAAAGTTCAAATTATATAAGTTAAAATCAAGGGACAGACAACACAGGACTAGGGTTTGATTTACATGAAGATCGGTCTTTCCCCCCTAAAACCTTGTCCTCATATAGTTCCTTCAAGCTTTGTCTCATCCAATCCCTTCAAGACTTGTCATTTCCTAATATCTTCAAGCCTTGTCTTATCCTAATCCCTTCAAGCATACCCTCGTGCCTAGAGTCCTATACTTATCATAAAATCCATCTCAAATCTCAATAGATACTCGTGGATTTGTTTGGGTCCACACTTTAACAAAGGATCAAGGAAAAATACGTTTTCTTCACGAAAAATGGTATAAACATAAAATCAAATGATGGGGCATGTCTCTGACCAAGAGATCATTTCTTAAGAGTCTCAATACATCAAGAGTTCAAACGCAACAAGGACCCCTTTCGAAAACATACATCCGCATATTCCAGCGCAAAGACTTGAAAACTGATGACAATCCATAAGGAATTTCGGGGTACTTTCGAAGAAATATGTTCCTATTTGTCTTCCAGAGTAATATACCAAAAGGGCGCCTCAAACGTACAAACGAGCTAGGATATGTGGTCCCAACACCGAAGTAAGTGTAATCTGATTTGAAAAAACTCTGAAATTTTTTATACGAGATTTACGAAGTCAAAAGTATGCACGGATTTGATTGACCAAACGAACTCGAGAATCAAGTGATTCTTTTTGCATTTTAAATATTATCCTCTTACATTTCGAAGTTGGGATATGGGACTCAAATCGGAGTCCGTATGAAGATTTTACATTCGTAAGTGTCTCAAATCGAAGTTTTATGACAAACACCTAAACGAAGAGAATCCTTGACAAATACGACTACTTCTATTTATTCAGTGGTCGAAGAAGTATGCATCAAAGATGATTAAGGATAGATAAAGCTCAAGACTTACTGAGGATGCCTCAATGAAGAATGAAGGCATCTACATCCGCAAACTCAAGATCATTAGTACTTCTACTAACTTTTACATCATCAGTTTGAAGATTAATATCGATCGTTTTCAAAGACGAATAGAGCTATCACCTAAGGAAATAAAGATGTTTTCATTTAGCAACATTCATTCCATGATTAAACTCATGGATCAAGAATTAATTTGAAGCATCAAGTATAATCAACGGGTCAATGTTGATTCTAGTTAAAACAGAGGAATTCTGCTCAAATAAGGAATTCGAATACAAGCGAAACTCGTGGAAGAAGGGTAGACGAGATTCCGTGCCTAGTGAACACAAAATAGAGGTGAAAAAATAGTTCTCTTTTCAATTCTATCACAAAAAGGAAGCCTTGAGGCAAAAGGAAAAAGAATTAGAGCTAAAAGAGGAAATTAAAATAATTTGGCTCAAATAAGGAAACATAGGGTTTTATTTCCTCCAAAATTCCTCCAAGCCGTGTCCAAGCCCTTATTATGCATGAGAATGGTTTCCTAGACCAGTGGGACGTCAATTATTCTCTCAGATTTTTTTCAGAGGGACCAAAGTCAAAGAGAATTAGGGTTTTAATGAAAAATAGCCCTAATTTCAAGAATTTGGCGAAAAAGGGATTTACTCTAAAACAGAATGGTCCGAGCCTCTCCCCATTCACTTGGACGGTTTTATACACCTATCTCACACCCTTTTATCTCATCACTCTTCAACAAAAACGAGCTCATAAGGGATTTTGACCAAAATACCCTTATTTCATAGTTTTGAGTATTTTCAAAGAAGAAGGCCCTAATACAGCCAGAGACCGACCAAACTCTCATCTACTCACCCCAAAGGCTTCATACACGTGAATATTGAAGTATTATGAAGGGGAGGAGAGATACCTTTTAATTCTTCATTCTTCTTGCGAAGGTTATCACGATCCAGTGAAGTATTATGAAGGCTATTTTTCAAGGTCTTAATTTCTTGTTCCAAGGATGCTCGCGATATAGTATCGGAACCAAAATGTTTGCCCAAAGACTCAAAAACACTAGATTTGGTGGGATCAGTGGAGGCTTTCTTAACATCATTCATAGTATCTGATAAAATTTTAAAAGCTATATCCATCCCTTCTAAATGTTCTTTGCTAAGAGAAATAGATTTTGAGGGAGAAGAAATAGTAGAGGAAGAAGGAAAAGTTGAGTCGCCCATAGTTATAAGACCGCCAATGGGAGGAATTTGATCAGTAGGTGGAGGCGAGGTAAAAGTAAAAGTAGGAATAGGCATGACCTGAAGAATTTCATTCGCAGAAAATTCAGGGATTAATTTATCCTGTGATGACATTTGTAGGGAATGGTACAGTATCTTGAGAAGAAGGAATGGGATTATCTTGCGAAGAAGTCGTTGTAATAGGAGATTTGCCTTGCGAAGACATCGTGGGGAAAGAAGAATGCTTGAATCCCGAGAAAGGAACAGTTGGAGCAGCAGCCGAGGCATCAAATGTATTATGGCGAGATCTTTTGGGAGATCTATCACTCTTATCATCCTGCGAATAATAAATCAACTATTTTTTCGCAGACTTTTTAGCAGAATTCCCTTTAGAAGAAGATGAGTCGGTAGAAGAAATGATGGATATTGAGGAAGAACATGGAGATCCGAAAGATTTGTTAATGGAGCCGAACAGATGGGAAATATTGGTAGATGGGTCATCGAATGGAGAAGGAAATGGAATATGGATTGTTGTGATATCCCCAGAGGGTAATAAAATAGCTCTTTCTTTTAGATTGGAGTTCACATCAACAAATAATGAAACAGAATATGAAGCTATAATACATACTTTGCGATTTGCAATAGAAATGAAGTTGGAGAATGTAAGGATTACTAGTGATTCACAATTGGCAATTCGCCAGATAAAAGAAGAATATGCTATAAATGAGTTGTCTTTGCAAAAATATAAGAAACTTGTTGACGAGTTGTCGACTTGAGATACCAAGAATAAAGTGGAGACATATATCAAGGAGAAATAATAGACTCATGACGCTTTTGCCTTTATATCCAGTATGATGACAGATCCGGTCGCGAGGAATATTAAAATACAAACACTATCGATGCCGTCAATTGATAAAGAAGAAGAACAAGAAACCGATGTAATGATAGTAGAAGATGGAACACAAACACTCTGCGAAGAAGATTGGAAAGCAGAGCTTCATGCATATTTGATGACAGGAGAAACACCAAGAAATAGATTGGAGACACACAAATTGAAAAGCCGAGCAACAAATTATGAATTAAGAGATGGAGTGCTATATCGACGATCTTTTAATGGACCTTCGCTTAGATGTTTAACAAGAAAAGAAGGAGAAATCATATTGAGGATGTTGCATAGTGGGGATCTTTGGTAATCACAGCGGAGGAAGATCTTTAGCATATAAAGCAAAAATGCAGGGTTATTATTGGCCGTACATGCATGAGGACGCGAAACAAGTGTCAAGGCGTTGCGAGGACTGTCAAAGGCATGGGAAGAAAATACATGCACCAGGAGCTCCGTTAAATTCTTCAACAAGTGTTTGGCCATTTGGAAAATGGGGTTTAGACATTGTAGGACCATTTTTACCAGGAACGGGACAAAAAAGATATTTAATAGTCGCTACAGATTATTTCACAAAATGGGCAGAGGTGAAAGCGGTACAACATATTCGCGACAAGGATGTCTTTACTTTCATATTTGAGAACATCATATGCAGGTTTGGGGTTCCAGCGCAGTTGGTATCTGACAATGGGAAACAGTTTGAAGGACAAAATATAGAATTGCTACTTAATGCATTTCAGATACGATGTGGGAAATCAACTCCTCTATACCCGCAGGCTAATGGTCAGGCAGAAGCAACAAATAAAACAATCGCGGATATATTGAAGAAAAAATTGGAAGGATACAATAAAGGATGGTGCGAACAAGTACCCAATGCGGTATGGGCTTATAATACAACTAGAAGAGAAGCTACAGGCATGTCCCCTTTTTGTTTAACATATGGAGTCGAAGCTGTACTCCCAACAGAAGTGAGAATTCCAACTACAAAGAAAGAAGCTTGGGAGAAAAATCTTAGTGCGGGTAACATCTTAATCAAGTTAGATGAATTAGAAGAAAAAGAGAGAAAGCACTACAAAGCATATGGAGAATTACAAGCGAAGATTGGCCAGAGAATATAACAAGCGTGTCAAGATACGTGAATTTCAGCCAGGTGACTTGGTGTTGCGAGAAACACCTATATATCAGCGAGAAAATGGTGGCAAGCTGGCAAGAAAATGGGATGGACCTTATATTATCAAGGAGATAGTTGGCACATGGGCATATAAATTAATGGATCCTGAAGGCAAAGATGTAGGGAAAAAATTAGATAGGCCGTGGAATAGGTTATATCTTAAGAAGTATTATCCATAGAAGATGGGATAAATAGAATGAGTTGGTGATGTAATGTCTTCGCGACAGATAGATTGCGAGATCAACGGAAATGAAACAAGATTGTGCGATAACTTCATGAGACAAATGATTGAATAAATTGATAAAATGAATGAGTGAGTGAATAGGACAAACCTTTATGGCGTACACCTAGTTCGCGAATGATATTTCGCAAGAGGCAAATGTAAGACCTAAAGTACGTCATATAAGGGGTATCTCTTAACATGACTCAGGTGGAAGGTTACACCGCTCCTGAAACCTGGGTCATGGAGATTTGGGGCCCATGAAAGCCTATCCGGGAAAGATACCTTGGATTCCCAACTATATATATAAGGTTATACCCTGGTTGGGCGACCGAGGATCTTTTCCAAGGAGTCGATGTGTATGACCAAGGCGCCGAGGTACACGGTTGAGTCAAGAGTGCGGGGAGCATGGAACTTCCTTACCACTCTTGACAAGTCTTGGCACATGCTGCACTCGGCCCGAAGAAAACTCCACTTAGGGTGCAGCCTTGTAACCATAAACCATATAGGTATAAGGGATAAGAGGCTGCGAAAACAACTGGTTGTTGTTAAGACCGGATGGGAGGAGCTAGTCTTGTATGGCCGATGTACGCCTCCTTGAAGGGGCAACCAGGGAGAAGATAAGGGCGGCACCCTCCATTAGGGAGGCGATAAGTGTCAAAGACGCAAATGTCATGGGACTTTATTCTCACAAGAGAATTTAGGCTTGTCATATTTGTGCAATGATCCCTGAAGAGGCAATAATACTAACGCGAGGATAAGATGAGATCAATGGGTTTTTACATGAAAGTGTAAGAACGTCCTGCGATTTCATCGCAAAGACGACAATGTCGTGGGATTTTATGGTCGAAAGAACATTTAAACCTGTCATATTGTTGCAAATACAATATCCTGCGAGAGGCAAAAATACTTAAAAAAGCGATAAGACAAGATCAATGGGTCATTACATGAAAATGTAAAGACGTCCTGCGATCTTCGCAAGAATATCGCAATGATGGGGTGGCAAAATAAGACCTTTACTTAGGAAGGCAAAATAAGACCACACAAATAATGATAAGGCAAGATCAATGGGTCATTACGTGAAAATGTAAAGACGTCCTGCGATCTTGTCACAATAGCCAACATTCAAGAAAGATCTTTAAACATTTTGAATATATATAGGCAATTGAGATCTTTTCCATCGTAAAAGAAAGATTAAAGGAATAAAGGGCAGGATAAGTGGCGAGATGAGTTCTTATAATAAGAAAGAAATAGAAAATAATTCATTCAAAACCGGACTTAGTATTTCACAATCAAAAGGGGAAATTCAACAAAATTATAAGGAAAACTAATTCTCTATATCAACTTGCTCGGTGAAGGAGATGGTAAAGATTCTTCAACAACCTTGGTAGCTTCACCCTCGCCAGTTGAAGGGTTTTCATCAGAAATTCTCTCGCAAGGTTCCTCATTGATAGCTTCATTATTAGCGAGATCTTCGCAGCTTTCATAATCATAATCACTGTCAGGAGGATTGGGTACTTCATCATCTTCAACATCCAATGGTTCAACATAGATAGGATCAAGGGATTTAGAAAGTAAAATATTATTCACAAGAACTTCTGCTTTGGGAGGAAATTGGCGAAGAAGCGCTTTTTTGTTGATTTCTACTCTGGATATCTTTAAGATGATTAAGATAATTAAACCTCCTTCTGGCTCGATCGCGAGATTGGGCAAGAGAAGCAACTAGCGTCGCATTTTCCTTACAAATTTTAGCATGCGCAGCTTCCAAAGTAGATAGAGAAGAGTGAAGATTTTTCTCAGATTCTGCAAGAGTAAAAGAAGATATTAAAATTATAAGATGAAAAATGGTATACAATGGAAAAGAAAAATAATGGAAAAGGCAGTCAAATCTTATGACTACCTTCCTTCTGCGAGACAAGATATTGAGTAAGGGCCAAGCAATTATTCCCCAAGTTTTCCATGGCATTATCAAAACCATCACCGACAAGACCTTTTAACCGCGACCGCAAACTCTTTTCGTTAGAAATCAATAACTTATTTTGTTTCGCAAGGGAAGAATGGGATTCTTTTAACTTGGTATAATCATCCTTGAGTTGGTTGGCTTTCACACATAGATTTATTCTATTCGAATAAGTTTATCTCTTTCGGTGGTAGTATCTTCAAGTTTATTTTTGATGGCGAGATAGACTGTTCTTGCTCATTCAATGCTTTTTACAAGCATCAAGTTGTTGCGAGGATATTGCCACCTTATCCAATAAAGCTCGCCTCTCAAAAGATAAAGTTCCATTTTCATCGATAAGGTTTCCAACTCCAAATTAGATTTATTCAAAAAATATGAGAGACGCGACACTTCATTACTTAATGATTCTTGATTTTGAACTAAGCAGATGTTTTCTTGGGAAAGATTATTTATTTGATCCATAGAAAACGTATGAAGATTATCTAAATGATTATACTGTTCCATCCAGGCATCTCTTTCAGTTCGGGTCTCTTCCACAATAGATTCCAGTTGATATATCTCCATCTTATGTTTCTGGTGCAAATCTTGAGAGGCGAACCAAGTTTTTAAAAAAAAACAAAAAAAAAAAAAAAAAAAAAAAAAAGGAGGGGAGGAGAGATACCTTTTAATTCTTCATTCTTCTTGCGAAGGTTATCACGATCCGGTGAAGTATTATGAAGGCTATTTTTCAAGGTCTTAATTTCTTGTTCCAAGGATGCTCGCGATATAGTATCGGAACCAAAATGTTTGCCCAAAGACTCAAAAACACTAGATTTGGTGGGATCGGTGGAGGCTTTCTTAACATCATTCATAGTATCGATAAAATTTTAAAAGCTATATCCATCCCTTCTAAATGTTCTTTGCTAAGAGAAATAGATTTTGAGGAGAAGAAATAGTAGAGGAAGAAGGAAAAGTTGAGTCGCCCATAGTTATAAGACCGCCAATGGGAGGAATTTGATCAGTAGGTGGAGGCGAGGTAAAAGTAAAAGTAGGAATAGGCATGACTGAAGAATTTCATTAGAAAATTCGAGGATTAATTTATCCTGTGATGATGTCTGTAGGGAATGGTACAAAGTATCTTGAGAAGAAGGAATGGGATTATCTAGATCAATCAAGAGAATAATCAAAATCAAAGAAAATAACGAACGGATGCCATGAAAATGATTCCATACTTGCGCACTAGTGATTCAAAAGGGTCTAAGTAAAATGACTACCTCCATCGATTATCGCTCCGGGGTTCCAAAACGGAGAAAATGTTCTCCTTAAGAAAGGAAAGAACAACTTTATGGTCGTTGGTTTTGGATGCAATGGCCCCGACCCACTTAGAGACATAATCGGCAGCTACAAGGATGTACAACTTACCTTTCTGGAAATGGACCCATGAAATCAATGCCCCACACATCAAAGTTCAACAATCAATATGGGTTGTAAGGCATCATGTTTCTCCTAGATATACTTCCTGTTTTTCGGCATCGGTCACAAGCATGAACGCATGGCAATCCTTTGTTTGGCTTTGCAAGAGAGTTTTCTTGGCACTAAAGTGGCCTCCACAAGCATGGTCATGACAGAAAGAGATGACGTCCCTTTGTTCGTAATTGGGGACACATCTCCTAATGATTTGGTCTTAGCAAGCATTTAAACAAATATGGGTCATCCCAAAGGAAATGTTTAACTTCAGCCAAAGAACTTAGCACGGTCTTGTTTAGACCAATGCAAGGGCATTCTACCTGTAGCAAGGTAGTTCCACAATATCAGCAAACCATGGCATTTCAGCCACAAGCAAAGAGTCTAGAAGATTCAACATTCAACCTAGACAAGTGAAACATACTTTCTTATCTCGAATTTCGAGGTTGAAACTAGACGAGCCTTAAAGCATCTTTCTTAGAAAGAAGATATCTCAATGCAAAAGATGATCGTAATAAATGATGACCTTAGACCCTATCAAATAAGATCCTAAACTTGTCTAATGCAAACACAACTGACTAGTAACTCCTTCTCTGGTGGTGGAATAATTCAATTGAGCATCATTAAGGGTTTTACTAGCATAGTAGATCACGTATGGAAGTTTGTCTACTCTTTGGCCTAAAAACACTCCTACAAGATAGTCGACGCATCACACATAACACTATAGGGGCAGATGTAAGGAGAGCCTTCGTAACTCCCATGATTCCTTACAAGAATCATCAAAGACAATGCAACATCTTTGCAAGAAGATTGCATAAAGGTCGTGAAATTTTACTAAAGTCTTTGATGAATCGGCGGTAAAAACCGCATGGCCTAGAAATGATCTAATGTCCCCCGGTAACGAGGTTGAGGCAATTGTTGAATGAGATCTACCTTGGCTTTGTCTACTTCTATGCCTTTTCCGAGATGATATGCCCTAGAACAATGCCTGAATTAACCATAAAATGGCATTTTTCCCAATTCAAGACCAAACTCTTCTCCCTTACACCGAACTAGCACATGTGAGGTGATGCAAACACTCATCAAATGAAGATCCAAACACGTAAAAATCATCCATAAAAATCTCAAGGAATTTATCTACCATGTCGGAAAAAAATGCTCATCATCATGCAACGTCAGCGGGTGCATTGTACACCCCAAAAGGCATAAACGATAAGCAAATGTTCCATAAGGACATGTAAATGTGGTCTTTTGTTGGTCTTTGGTGCTATGTGAATTTGGTTGTAGCCGTAATAGCCATCTAAGAAGCAATTAGTACTTATGTTTGGCTAACCTTTCCAGCATTTGGTCAATGAAGGGGGGAAAATGGTCTTTCTTGGTTACCGTGTTCAGTTTCTATAATCAATACATACTCGCCACCCGGTGGTCTGGGTGAAGTAGCTCATTCATCTCGTTTTGAACTACAAGAATGCAGGACTTCTTGGGTACTACCTGAATAGGACTGACCCACCGATCGTGGGTGGGTAGATGATACCGCGTCAAACGATTTAATCTCACCCTTGACAACATCTCTCATGTTGGGGTTAAGTCTCCTTGCATTTCCACTAGATGGTTTAGTGTTCTCCCTCAAGGTTTATGTGATCAAATTGTGGGACTTATACCCTTAAGAGAGATGGTCCAACCTAAGGCTCCTTTATGCTCTTGAAGTACTTCTAGAATGTTCCGTGTCTAAACATGATGCAATAATCACGGGTAAAGTCTCGAAAGGACCTAAGAATGCATACTTCAATCGGTAAAGGTTTCAGCTTAGGTGGTGCGTCGAGGTGCAGGGCGGATGTGGTATCGAGAGAGTGGAAGAGTTTATTCCTCGCCATTTGGCAATATCCATGGTGGCACGAGACTCTAGCAAAGAGTGGACTCACTAATGTACTCGTAATCGAAGAGATCTAAGTCAAAAAAATTGAAGACTCTCAATCATGTTAAGCAATTCATCATCAGGTTGTTGGTTCACACGAAAGACATTCGGTTCTACAGTCATGTTGCCAAAGACAAATTCAATATCCGCTATAATTCCCCAAGACCTAATCGCACATACAGAATATGCGTAGGTTCACACTAGCTCCTAAGTCCAATAAAGCTTTTTACGATTGTATGCTTACCTATAGTACAAGAGATAGCTGGCTACTGGGTCTTTAAACTTAGGTGGGGTTTTGTTTTTAATAATTGAACTTATCGGAGAAAGGCACGCTTATGCACATGAAGCTTTCGCTTTTGTGTGCATAGGTCCTTCCCAAAACTTAGCATAGGCAGTGTATTTGCCTAATTGCTTCGAGAAATGGAATGTTTATGTTAACTCTTTTGAACATTTCCAAGATCTCGTTGTATGAGGTACTACCTTTTGTTGCACCAACCTCTCAGGAGGCAACAGAACATGAATGAACATCTATATTAGTAGGACTCTTGGTCTTATCAGATGGGAGAGACCTCTCATAATATTTGCACGAGTCTCCATTTTTCAAAACCATGGTGGGGACATTGGAGTAATAAAAGATAATACACATGCTCGGGGTTCAAGACAGGTAAGTCAACTGCCTGGGCTCGATTGAGTTTGTTGCATCAACTCAAAGAAAATATGGAGCTCACAAGAAGCGAGCGAGCAACAGCGGGCTTAAAATATGCTCGGGTGTGAGTCAAGCAAACAGACTTTACAACGCGCCATGGTTCAAGCCCTTTAGGGTTGACAACCTTGGTATCCGAGAACCAACACGAGGAAGGACTGAGTATTACGGGGGCTTGGTCTCGGCCTGCGTAGGGCTCATAAATGTGAAGAATTACACAAAAATGCGAAAGCAAAGCAATAAAGGCTTAAGCTCACTGCCTAATAGCTCGCATAAGAGATTTGCCTGCATAAATAGCTCATAAAGCTCAAAAGGTTTACAAATTCTAGTTCTAAATCATCATGGGAAAGAAGAATGCTTGAGGTTGCTCCACTTGTACCGAGAAAGGAGAGAACACAGGGCGGGGGTTGAAGAAAAAAATGCTAAAGAACAAGTAGCACGCTACAGTTGAGGCATCAAATGTATTATGGCGAGATCTTTTGGGAGAGTCTTTCTATCACTCTTATCATCCTGCGAATAATAAATCAACTAAGAATTAATCTAAGAGATAGTTTTAGCAATAAAAAGAGGCAATAAAACCGCTATTAAAGGAGTGCCAAGAAATATTTCAGAAAAAATACCTTACTAAACATTAAGAGCAGAATTGAAATCGAATTGAAAACTAACATGAACCCTAAATTTAAACCGACTATTTTTTACATCAAAAGTTCAATTTATAACTCACAAAATGTTTCTAGCTAACCACTACTCGACCCAGACTTCACTTGCGAAGAAGGTTTTGAGTGGTGCGAACCAACGAGAAGAATGTGCAGAGGGGAGCGGGTGGAGAGAAGAGAAAGTGAAGGGGTTCACCACGGTATATCTAGGATTTGGACTTGTTCTTCTTGAGCGTAGGATGCGAAACAAAAATGGCGGTATCAAGCTCAAAATGAACTTGTTGAACAGAATCAAGATGAAGCTTTAATTTCAAAGTTAATTAGTACAAATATTTAGGAAGATCAATCATGAGTAAAAGAGAATAATCAAAATCAAAGAAATGTTAACGATATCTGTAGTTTGGACTTGTTCTTCTTTGGGATGCCATAAGGAAGAAATCAAGAGAATAATCAAAATCAAAGAAAATAAGACTGAAAGATAATGAAAAGAAGATGATGAAGATGAATAGCAGGAAATAGTTGCAGACGATGAAGAAGATAGAGAAGAAGAGAAAGAATGTTTTTCACAGGCAGTTTTCCTTTAAATAGAAGAGAAAAGGGTGACCGGATAACATTAAATATACTAGACAGGAAAAAAGAGTAATTTTAGACACGTGTAAACGGTCATCCCAAGATTCAAGGAATCAAATTTCTGTGGGGAATAGAAGATATATTACTTCTTGTTTACTTCGCAAAGCTTCGGAACATCGCAAAAGAATAGAGGCAAGTACGTACTTTTCAAGTCCAGTATTCTTTCGCTCGTTCCTTCATCAACAAAGATCAAAGACTACTACAACAACAGATTTTTCCTTAAAGATCGCTCTTCAAGCAATTTTCAAGGAAAAAGAGGCAAGATGTAGGATCAGAATATCGCAACAGCAATACTTCGCGAGATTAATAAACGACCGCGTCGCGAAGGAGTCGCATGGAGGTAAATAAATGACGTAATAGATGACGACGATTAGAACATGAGGAAAGTATGAAGGCTTGGCGAGATTTAAGAGTGTCGCGAAGGCAAGCAGTTGTTATTCGCGAGCATTCGCGAGACACTTCCGAAAATAAGGGACATGTAATATATATTGTCATCCACTATGTAATACCCTATATAAAGGGTCGAGTAAGTCTATTGAGAGGAGGTCTTTCTTGAATTGTGAAACAAGTCATTAGGAGAGAGAAAGTTAAGAGTGATTGTAATTTCTTTAGCTTTGTTCTACATTTCTTTGTAAATCTTTCAAGAAAACAATTAATAAACATATCATTCTTCATCTTCAAATGAGTTGATTTAGCGCGAAGGAAGATTTGAGTGAGGGTGTAGTGTGGGAAATCCTGCAACTACATATGCGCTAGAAGCGAGAGGGATTGTAACAAGATTGAAGATTGAAGAGTACAATTAAAATCGCTTAAATCAAGAAAATGAGAAAGGAAAAGGTTAAGTCAGATGAGATAGAAGAATTAAGTAGCAAGGAACATAGTGAAGAAATGGAATACAATTCAATTACAAAGGCAATGGTTAATGAATTCCATGAAAATATTAGAGGAAGGATACATAAACGAGATTTGAAGGAAAGAAGATTATAGATGAGGAGAAGACATCGTCTTTGAAGGAATGGGAAAAGCAAAAAATAACATTCACAGCCGCGGAAGTTCCTAGAGAAAATTTGAATCATACATCTCCACTAGTGATCACGATAAACGCAAGCAAAAAAAGGAGAAGAATCGGCAAAGGTAGCAGAAGAATGGGAAATAAATAGAACTTTGGTGGATACGGGGAGTTTGGTGAGTATCATGTTTTACCATACTTACAGAAAATTAGGATATAAAGATGAAGAAATGAGTTCTCCAAGATATAATATTCATGGTTTTGGAAAATCTATAACAGTACCAAAAGGGGAGATGAAATTGCGAATTTTACTTGGAGAAATTGAAACACAAGTGACATTAAGTGTAGTAGATATGGAATCGCCATACCACATATTGTTAGGGAGACCTTGGGTACATGCGATTAAGGCAGTAGCATCAACACTTCATCAGAGCATCAAATTTCCTGTGCCGAGTGGAATTGGTGAGATCAAAGGAGATATTGATAAAGGAAGAATATATTATCAAATCGAGGTAAAGCATTATGAAAGGCAAATGAAGAAGCGAAAAGATCGCAGGAAGATGATAAAAGCAGCTAAGAAAGAAGAAGAATTTAGAATTTACATGATAAGAGCAAAAGAAGGAAAAGGAATACAGCGAAATCATGGGAGAAGGGAGTGAGTTCGCGAAGGAAATAAAAGGACCAACTCCTATGGGAGAACCAGAAGTCTAGCTATGTCGCAGTGAGAACAAATAAAAGAAGTGAATATTGGAACCGAGGAGGAGCCTAAAATCTTAAAAATTGGGACTAAAATGGAAGCAGATGAAGAGAAAAGAAGCTGTTGAGTTGTTGCGAGATTATAAAGACATTTTCGCATGGGATATGGATGAAATGCCTGGTATAGATCCATCGGTGGCTTGCCATAAATTGGAAATTGACAAGAATGTAAAACCCTTCAAACAAAGAATTAGAAAGATCGCGACAGCATATCATCCTCAAATAGAAGAAGAATTGCAAAAAATGTTGGACGCAGGAATTATTAGACAAGCAAAATACCCCGAATGGATAGCAAATATGGTTATAGTTCCAAAGAAGAAAAAAGGAATAAGAATTTGTATAGACTTTACTGATCTAAATAAAGCTTGTCCTAAAGATAGTTTCCCGTTACCAGATATTCCACAATTGGTTGAAGCAGCGGCGGGAAATGAAAGGATATCTTCTCTTGATGGATACAAGGGTTACAATCAAATTCCTCTCGCTGAAGAAGACCAAGAACATACTGCTTTCTTTGCTCCAAGAGGATTGTATTGTTATACAAAAATGCCATTTGGTCTGCGAAATACTGGTGCGACATACCAAAGGATGGTAGAGAAGGTGTTCGCGAAATGGATACATAAAACATTGGAGGTATATGTTGATGATATGTTAATAAAAAGCAGAAAAGCAAAAGACCACGTACAGGATTTGAAAGAAATTTTTGAACAAATGAGGCAATTTAATATCAAAGTAAACCCAGAAAAGTGCACCTTTGGGGTCGCCTCTGGAAAAATTTTAGGGTACATTGTATCCAAAGAAGGAATTCAAGTCGACCCAGAGAAAGTACAAGCAGTTCGCGATATGCCAACACCGGCGACAATAAAAGATGTTCAAAAGTTAAATGGGTTGTTAGCTTCGCTAGGGAGGTTCATCTCGCGTTCGTCTGACAAATGCAAGCACTTTTTCAACATCCTTAGAAAGGGATCAAAGTTTAAATGGACAGATGAGTGTGAGAAAGCCTTGCAAGGAATAAAAGAACATTTAATGGATATATCAATTTTGCAAAAAGCGGAAGAAGGAGAAGAATTGTTGATCTATCTTGCGACAACCTCGCATGCATTAAGTGCAGTGTTACTGCGAATGGACGCAGGAGTAGAAAAACCAATTTATTACATCAGCAAAACTTTCAACGCTGCGGAAAGGAATTACTCAAAAATTGAAAAATTAATTTTAGCATTAGTCTATGCAACATTTAAACTTCGTATATATTTTCAAGCGCATGTTGTCAAGGTGGTGACAAAAGTACCAATAGAATCAGTAATGAAGAATTCAAAGAGGTCGGGAAGAGTTGAGAGATGGAATGCTCAAATAAGTCATTGCAAACTCAAATATGAAATACTATCTTCGCCAAAATCACAGGTCGTCGCAGACTTTTGTGAGAATTCCCTTTAGAAGAAGATGAGTCGGTAGAAGAAATGATGGATATTGAGGAAGAACATGGAGATCCGAAAGATTTGTTAACGGAGCCGAACAGATGGGAAATATTGGTAGATGGGTCATCGAATGGAGAAGGAAATGGAATAGGGATTGTTGTGATATCCCCAGAGGGTAATAAAATAGCTCTTTCTTTTAGATTGGAGTTCGCATCAACAAATAATGAAACAGAATATGAAGCTATAATACATACTTTGCGATTTGCAATAGAAATGAAGTTGGAGAATGTAAGGATTACTAGTGATTCACAATTGGCAATTCGCCAGATAAAAGAAGAATATGCTATAAATGAGTTGTCTTTGCAAAAATATAAGAAACTTGTTGACGAGTTGTCGACGCAGATACCAAGAATAAAGTGGAGACATATATCAAGGAGAAATAATAGACTCGCACATGCTTTTGCCTTTATATCCAGTATGATGACAGATCCGGTCGCGAGGAATATTAAAATACAAACACTATCGATGCCGTCAATTGATAAAGAAGAAGAACAAGAAACCGATGTAATGATAGTAGAAGATGGAACACAAACACTCTGCGAAGAAGATTGGAAAGCAGAGCTTCATGCATATTTGATGACGGGAGAAACACCAAGAAATAGATTGGAGACACACAAATTGAAAAGCCGAGCAACAAATTATGAATTAAGAGATGGAGTGCTATATCGACGATCTTTTAATGGACCTTCGCTTAGATGTTTAACAAGAAAAGAAGGAGAAATCATATTGAAGATGTTGCATAGTGGGGATGCTGGTAATCACAGCGGAGGAAGATCTTTAGCATATAAAGCAAAAATGCAGGGTTATTATTGGCCGTACATGCATGAGGACGCGAAACAAGTGTCAAGGCGTTGCGAGGACTGTCAAAGGCATGGGAAGAAAATACATGCACCGGGAGCTCCGTTAAATTCTTCAACAAGTGTCTGGCCATTTGGAAAATGGGGTTTAGACATTGTAGGACCATTTTACCAGGAACGGGACAAAAAAGATATTTAATAGTCGCTCTGATTATTTCACAAAATGGGCAGAGGTGAAAGCGGTACAACATATTCGCGACAAGGATGTCTTTACTTTCATATTTGAGAACATCATATGCAGGTTTGGGGTTCCAGCGCAGTTGGTATCTGACAATGGGAAACAGTTTGAAGGACAAAATATAGAATTGCTACTTAATGCATTTCAGATACGATGTGGGAAATCAACTCCTCTATACCCGCAGGCTAATGGTCACGCAGAAGCAACAAATAAAACAATCGCGGATATATTGAAGAAAAAATTGGAAGGATACAATAAAGGATGGTGCGAACAAGTACCCAATGCGATATGGGCTTATAATACAACTAGAAGAGAAGCTACAGGCATGTCCCCTTTTTGTTTAACATATGGAGTCGAAGCTGTACTCCCAACAGAAGTGAGAATTCCAACTACAAAGAAAGAAGCTTGGGAGAAAAATCTTAGTACGGGTAACATCTTAATCAAGTTAGATGAATTAGAAGAAAAAAGAGAGAAAGCACTACATCATATGGAGAATTACCAGCGAAGATTGGCTGAGAGAATATAACAAGCGTGTCAAGATACGTGAATTTCAGCCGGGTGACTTGGTGTTGTGAGAAACACCTATATATCAGCGAGAAAATGGTGGCAAGTTTGGCAAGAAAATGGGATGGACCTTATATTATCAAGGAGATAGTGGGCACGAGGGGCATATAAATTAATGGATCCTGAAGGCAAAGATGTAGGGCAAAAATTAGATAGGCCGTGGAATAGGTTATATCTTAAGAAGTATTATCCATAGAAGATGGGATAAATAGAATGAGTTGGTGATGTAATGTCTTCGCGACGAGATAGATTGCGAGATCAACGGAAATGAAACAAGATTGTGCGATAACTTCCGAGACAAATGATTGAATAAATTGATAAAATGAATGAGTGAGTGAATGGGACAAACCTTTATGGCGTACACCTAGTTCGCGAATGATATTTCGCAAGAGGCAAATGTAAGACCTAAAATACGTCATATAAGGGGTATCTCTTAACATGACTCGGGTGGAAGGTTACACCGCTCCCGAAACCTGGGTCATGGAGATTTGGGGCCCATGAAAGCCTATCAAGGAAAGATACCTTGGATTCCCAACTATATATATAAGGTTATACCTTGGTTGGGCGACCGAGGATCTTTTCCAAGGAGTCGGTGTATGACCAAGGCGCCGAGGTACGGTTGAGTCAAGAGTGCGGGGAGCATGGAACTTCCTTACCACTCTTGACAAGTCTTGGCACTGCTGCACTCGGCCCGAAGAAAACTCCACTTAGGGTGCAGCCTTGTAACCATAAACCATATAGGTATAAGGGATAAGAGGCTGCGAAAACAAGCTGGTTGTTGTTAAGACCGGATGGGAGGAGCTAGTCTTGTATGGCCGATGTACGCCTCCTTGAAGGGGCAACCAGGGAGAAGATAAGGGCGGCACCCTCCATTAGGGAGCTGATAAGTGTCAAAAGACACAAATGTCATGAGACTTTATTCTCGCAAGAGAATTTAGGCTTGTCATATTTGTGCAATGATCCTGCGAGAGAGGCAATAATACTAACGCGAGGATAAGATGAGATCAATGGGTTTTTACATGAAAGTGTAAGAACGTCCTGCGATTTCATCGCAAAGACGACAATGTCGTGGGATTTTATGGTCGAAAGAACATTTAAACCTGTCATATTGTTGCAAATACAATGTCCCTCAGAGGCAAAAATACTTAAAAAACGATAAGACAAGATCAATGGGTCATTACATGAAAATGTAAAGACGTCCTGCGATCTTGTCGCAATGAGGGGTGGCAAAATAAGACCTTTACTTAGGAAGGCAAAATAAGACCACACAAATAATGATAAGGCAAGATCAATGGGTCATTACGTGAAAATGTAAAGACGTCCTGCGATCTTGTCACAATAACAGCATTCAAGAAAGATCTTTAAACATTTTGAATATATATAGGCAATTGAGATCTTTTCATCAAAAGAAAGATTAAATGAATTGCGGGATAAGTGGCGAGATGAATTCTTATAATAAGAAAGAAATAGAAAATAATTCATTCAAAACCGGACTTAGTATTTCACAATCAAAAAAGGGAAATTCAACAAAATTATAAGGAAAACTAATTCTCTATATCAACTTGCTCAGCTGAAGGAGATGGTAAAGATTCTTCAACAACCTTGGTAGCTTCACCCTCGCCAGTTGAAGGGTTTTCATCAGAAATTCTCTCGCAAGGTTCCTCATTGATAGCTTCATTATTAGCGAGATCTTCGCAGCTTTCATAATCATAATCATTGTCAGGAGGATTGGGTACTTCATCATCTTCAACATCCAATGGTTCAACATAGATAGGATCAAGGGATTTAGAAAGTAAAATATTATTCACAAGAACTTCTGCTTTGGGAGGAAATTGGCGAAGAAGCGCTTTTTGTTGATTTCTACTCTGGATATCTTTAAGATGATTAAGATAATTAAACCTCCTTCTGGCTCGATCGCGAGATTGGGCAAGAGAAGCAACTAGCGTCGCATTTTCCTTACAAATTTTAGCATGCGCAGCTTCCAAAGTAGATAGAGAAGAGTGAAGATTTTTCTCAGATTCTGCAAGAGTAAAAGAAGATATTAAAATTATAAGATGAAAAATGGTATACAATGGAAAAGAAAAATAATGGTAAAGGCAGTCAAATCTTATGACTACCTTCCTTCTGCGAGACAAGATATTGAGTAAGGGCCAAGCAATTATTCCCCAAGTTTTCCATGGCATTATCAAAACCATCACCGACAAGACCTTTTAACCGCGACCGCAAACTCTTTTCGTTAGAAACCAATAACTTATTTTGTTTCGCAAGGGAAGAATGGGATTCTTTTAACTTGGTATAATCATCCTTGAGTTGGTTGGCTTTCACACTTAGATTTATTCTATTCTGAATAAGTTTATCTCTTTCAGTGGTAGTATCTTCAAGTTTATTTTTCAGTAGGCAGATAGACTGTTCTTGCTCATTCAATGCTTTTTTACAAGCATCAAGTTGTTGCGAGGATATTGCCACCTTATCCAATAAAGCTCGCCTCTCAAAAGATAAAGTTCCATTTTCATCTGATAAGGTTTCCAACTCCAAATTAGATTTATTCAAAAAATATGAGAGACGCGACACTTCATTACTTAATGATTCTTGATTTTGAACTAAGCAGATGTTTTCTTGGGAAAGATTATTTATTTGATCCATAGAAAACGTATGAAGATTATCTAAACGATTATCCTGTTCCATCCAGGCATCTCTTTCAGTTCGGGTCTCTTCCACAATAGATTCCAGTTGATATATCTCCATCTTACGTTTCTGGTGCAAATCTTGAGAGGCGAACCAAGTTTAAAAAAAAAAAAAAAAAAAGGGAGGGGAGGAGAGATACCTTTTAATTCTTCATTCTTCTTGCGAAGGTTATCACGATCCAGTGAAGTATTATGAAGGCTATTTTTCAAGGTCTTAATTTCTTGTTCCAAGGATGCTCGCGATATAGTATCGGAACCAAAATGTTTGCCCAAAGACTCAAAAACACTAGATTTGGTGGGATCAGTGGAGGCTTTCTTAACATCATTCATAGTATCTGATAAAATTTTAAAAGCTATATCCATCCCTTCTAAATGTTCTTTGCTAAGAGAAATAGATTTTGAGGGAGAAGAAATAGTAGAGGAAGAAGGAAAAGTTGAGTCGCCCATAGTTATAAGACCGCCAATGGGAGGAATTTGATCAGTAGGTGGAGGCGAGGTAAAAGTAAAAGTAGGAATAGGCATGACCTGAAGAATTTCATTCGCAGAAAATTCAGGGATTAATTTATCCTGTGATGACGCTGTAGGGAATGGTACAGTATCTTGAGAAGAAGGAATGGGATTATCTTGCGAAGAGGTCGCTGTAATAGGAGATTTGCCTTGCGAAGACATCGTGGGGAAAGAAGAATGCTTGAATCCCGAGAAAGGAACAGTTGAAGCAGCAGCCGAGGCATCAAATGTATTATGGCGAGATCTTTTGGGAGATCTATCACTCTTATCATCCTGCGAATAATAAATCAACTAAGAAACAGAGGCAATAAAACCGCTATTAAAGGAGTAAATATTTCCAAAAATACCTTACTACTCGCAGGTTGTTTTTTAGAAGCCAGAGACTTCACTTGCGAAGAAGGTTTTGGTTGCGAACCAACGGGAATGTTAGGGTTCACCACAGTATATCTAGAGCTGGACTTGTTCTTGCTGGAGCAAAAATGGCGGTATCAAAAGAAGAACAGAATCAAGATGAAGTAATTTCAATAAGGAAGATCAATCAAGAGAATAATCAAAATCAAAGAAAATAACGAACCTGGATGCCATGAAAATGATAATGAGAAAGATAATGAAAAGAAGATGATGAAGATGAATAGCAGGAAATAGTTGCGAGACGATGAAGAAGATAGAGAAGAAGAGAAAGAATGTTTTTCACAGTGCAGTTTTCCTTTAAATAGAAGAAAAAAGGGTGATAGGATAACATTAAATATACAGGAAAAAGAGTAATTTTAGACACGTGTAAACGGTCATCCTAAGATTCAAGGAATCAAATTTCGTGGGGAATAGAAGATATATTACTTCTTGTTTACTTCGCAAAGCTTCGGAACATCGCAAAAGAATAGAGGCAAGTACGTACTTTTCAAGTCCAGTATTCTTTCGCTCGTTCCTTCATCAACAAAGATCAAAGACTACTACAACAACAGATTTTTCCTTAAAGATCGCTCTTCAAGCAATTTTCAAGGAAAAAGAGGCAAGATGTAGGATCAGAATATCGCAACAGCAATACTTCGCGAGATTAATAAACGACCGCGTCGCGAAGGAGTCGCATGGGGGTAAATAAATGACGTAATAGATGACGACGATTAGAACATGAGGAAAGTATGAAGGCTTGGCGAGATTTAAGAGTATCGCGAAGGCAAGCAGTTGTACATTCGCGAGCATTCGCGAGACACTTCCGAAAATAAGGGACAGTATAGCTGTCATCCACTATGTAATACCCTATATAAAGGGTCGAGTAAGTCTGTTGAGAGGGGGTCTTTGAATTGAGAAATAAGTCATTAGGAGAGAGAAAGTTAAGGGTGATTGTAATTTCTTTAGCTTTGTTCTATATTTCTTTGTAAATCTTTCAAGAAAACAATTAATAAACATATCATTCTTCATCTTCAAATGAGTTGATTTAGCAGATTTGAGTGAGGGGTGTAGTGTGGGAAATCCTGCAACTACACACGTGACTTATCCTAGTCATTCTTACAAATCAGAGAATATGTTTCTATCTTGGCCAACTCGATTAAAGAGAATATTTTCTATCTTGGCCAACTCAGTTTCACACAAATGGGGGGATGTCAATTAGGGTTTTGGTCTTGTGGTCTACGACATATGTGAGAAATACCCGGCTTATTTCTCACCGCAGAAGAGAGTAAAGGCGGTGGAATAATGAGATAAACTCAACCTAATTTATCTTTATTTCTGAAGAGACTGGAGAATTGCTCAGCACGGCACAGAAATCAAACATTATCTTTACCGACATGAGATTAGAGAATTCGGCTATAAATTGGTCCTCTATTTCTTCAAGCCACGATCATCTTTCTCACAACTTGTCAGAGCAATTCTTCTTCAAACCCTAGAATTCTTTGATCTCTCTCTTCCTCTGCTTCCCTCCCTAAGACCAGACCTAAACCTCATACATGTCACTGAAATAGCCTTTGAACGGCCACTATGCGTTGTTTAGGCAGAGACTGTTAGTGCTCGACCTCCCGTAACTCACTTTCAGAAACCCTAGAATCCCACTTTAGTCTCTCACCAATTTTAGGTAACTACATTTTGGCGACCAAAGTGGGAGGTTGTTCACTCAGTTATAGATATCAATCATGCTCTCTTATGAAGAAAGACGATTCCACCAATCCAAACATAAAAACGTTCCATTGATTCAGTCTTTGTAAATCCATTACAGGCTTAGCCGAGAGAGTTATCCCTACCAGCACTTTCTCTCTCTTTCGAGTTTGACCTTAGTGAATAGGTTAGTGCGTCCCGGATCACATGGATCTCTTCCTGCATAACAAAATGCCCATGTAACCTATTTTCATAAAAATCTACTGTTAATCCTTGAAAACGTTGCGTAAGGATCAAGGCGAGCTCCCGGGGACTCAACAGAATCTTGCAAAATCTCAGATCGACATCCATACTTATCTGAAAACGCCTTTAGAGTTACTAGTAGGGATATTGAAAAAGCGGGAGTCTAACAACCTCACCCAATATTCCGTTTAGGAAATTTGTATGGACAAACTCCAATATAATTCCAAGAGAATGAACTAGACAGTCAGACTCAATCAATGGAAATATATCCAAGAGTTGTATCTCTGTTTCACAATGTAATAAGCAAATCAAACAGACAGATATCCGCGAGCCTGATTATTATGTGAAACAACTTGAACGGTACCAAAGACCAATGTTCAAGTGTCAATCAATTTATATCAACAACAACCAAAGATTGGATTATCTAATTGATTGAACTACGCATAACCTGTGATATTTCAATTCTATTTTCCATCAATATTTGCATAAAGACATATAATAGACTTAACTTTTGATATATATGGGATAATTATAGTTCACGGACGCAAACACACATATCCCATAACAATTTTTTGAAATATATAAAACTAATAAAGATTAATACTGCAAAATCATCTTCCAAATAAACTTTAGAATTTAGATAAATAAATCTAAAAACATTGCAAGATAAAAATTGTTGGCAATAGCTATGTGTACTCACAATAATTGCTATTCCAAACCCTAGGTATCCTTCTTAAAACACATGAATAAATTCTCATAAGAAGTTTCCTAGAAATCGTAGAGCTTTCTCAAAGCATCTCTTGAGCTAACTTCTCATTATTAAAAAAACCCATTGATTATGGGATCATTCAATTCCTCTAAATCTTCAGAAATATCAGTTAACTCACTAAGTTCTCTTTTTAGTCCACTCAAGGTGTTCTTTGCTAGAGATAACATATGTTCATAGTGAGCTATCATTTCTAAAGGGAAAATGATTTGAGATTTTAAATCATTTTTTTTGTTGATGAAATCCTTCACCATACCTCTAAAGTTATTATCAAAATGACAAACAGACAAGAGGCAGTTAGAGGAAGAGCCTTCTTCATCATTTGTAGATCTCTCCTTCTTCTGCCTTGAGGATTTGATTCCTTCACAGAGATACACATTAACTGCTTCAACTGCATCCTTTTTTGTGGTACCTCTAGTTACAAGAGCCATGAATTCTCTGATCTCTCTCTTTGTCTGCTTCCTTCCCTAAGACCACCCCTAAACCTCTTCCATGTGACTGAAGTAGCCTTTAAACGGCCACTGTGCGTGGTTTAGGCAAAGACTGTTTGTGCTCGACCTCCCGTAACTCACTTTCAGAAACCTTATAATCCCACTTTAGCCTCTCACCGATTTTAGGTAACTACACTCTTCTACCGACACAACTTACTAAAGATCAATGTGTTAACTATTTCTGCAATAAATAGGTTCATCAACCTAGGTGATAACTTAACTCAAATGAACAGAACTCATACAATCAAGCTTAACTGATCAGAACTTACCGTAATCTAATTTACGATAGTCTATCATTATCAAACACGCAAAACCCTCCAACATGGAGAGTCCAACACATCCACAATCCATCAATTATCATTGATCCCACACATTCTCAGCTTCCATCCTACAGATCGACCATCATCCCTCTTTGTGAATATACCCTGGAACGGTCATTGTATTGGTTTAGGCCGACATTTTACAGATTGATCTCTCGAATTCAAGTACTCCCGAGCAGTACATCTGTTAAAGGTTTACGCAATTTGCTTAATTGAGGATCCGTCTTACGCATAACTCTCTAATTTTCCTTAAAAACCAGCAAATCGTGTTTGCCCATCGACAACAAGTAATACTCTCTACTTCACTATTTATAAACCAAGTTAGTTTAGACACCAAGGAATTTCCATAACCGAAAATATTCTCAAGATAATGCGACAGAGGAAGCCATTGATGGATGCTTGATTGGTAATTTTTATGCTTTGAGTTTTATTTTTCCATAATTCTTTTTTTATTCTATTTTCTTCATTATCATATTGTTTAGAATAAATTTTCTTAAATAGTTGTCACTGCATTTGATGTTTCATGCTTAAGTTAATTCTTTTGATGAATCATGCTTATTATCTACAACTATTATTTAAGGGTTTGACATTTGAGAAAATAAGATAGTTTACTTAATTGATTGGATATATTTGTAAACTCATGCATAATTATTTATCATCATTTCATTCATTGTGGTGGAATCCTTAGCCTTAGTATTTCAAAATCATTGTTATATTTAATTATTCACTTTGCATTAGTTTAATCAACTATTTTACAAAACCATTTTTATGTGTAAAATAAAAAATCTTCACAAGTCTTAATGAACTTCTTATTAGCACTTCTACAACACATCAACAATATTAACTCTTTCTCCGACCATTGGAGCATTGTATCTTAAAAGACGAGGGTACCCAAAAACACCACAATCTTTTTGTTTCAACCTGTAAGTCCTATTACCAAGTGTGATCGCCTATGGACAAAGTCGAGACAATACAACAACTTCGGTATTCACACTTTATGTGATTGTCTATGGATACGAGATCGAGACAATACGACTACCAAAGTGTGATACTTGATAATAGGTTCGGACTCAACTAAACTCTATAGGATCACTATCAAGTATATCGAAGTTCACATAAAGTGCGATTTATTTTAAATTATATAAACAAATAAAATTGCGAAAAACTAAAGTAAATCACACAACAAGATTTTGTTAACGAGGAAAATTGCAAGTGCATAAAAACCCCGGGACCTAGTCCAGAATTGAATACTCTCAGAATTAAGCCGTTATACAAGATATACACCAACTTCGTATAGTTGAGACCAAGCAACTACCCCTAGTTCACTTAGTTTCCTCAGTATCCCTGCGCTTCCGACTTCGAAGGTCACACAGTGGTTTCATTTGTTTTTTTTTTCATTTTTAATTAACATGTATACTATTAATTAACTAAAGCAAAGAATGGCAGTAATTACGGTATTTATGCTCATATAAATTTACACACCAATTAACATAATTAAGGGAAATATAATTAGTAATTAAGACAAACGTTATTAGTAATTAAGACAAACGTTACAATTAAATGAATTAAATGTAAATAAATAAACAATAAAGACACATTCATACGTTACACACTTTTTGGCTTTAAAAGAAAAATCAGTTTTTTTTCTTTTTAATTATTTCTTTCCAAAAACGATCAGACATTTAATGCATGCATAGAAGGGGAAGAAATTTCAGAGACGTACTTTAATCCGAAAAATAATATTTAAATATGATGATCATATATATATATCTTACAACAAAAAGTATATCAACATACATAGTATGTTATATCATCTCGGTCAAACAAAAACAGTGGAATAAGAAAAGTACGAGAGAAGGTCTAAGGGCGACATTCAATTATATATATATTAAATAATATAGATTCATGTATAGACATGCAAACAATCAATCATTTTTTTTTAAAACAAGTTAATTGTATATCAGACTAGACTAGACAGATCAATCAATAATTTATTTATTTTATTTTTTTGACGGACGAAACATATTCATCATAATATGTATACCACCATCATCAAAATAGAAAAGACATGCAAAAATAAAATTTAAAATTTAAAATTCGAGAGACCAACAAGCTAATCAATCAATTGTATAAGTACAAACATATGCCTACTAATCAAATCATATAAGCACACACATCAAAGTAAGCATATGGATAAATGATTAATTGAACATGTAGAAGTGATTAATCATATACACGACAAACAATTTTTTTTTTTTTAATGGAAATCGTTTAGACATACCTCTTAATATGGGGTATTCGATTAAAACCAAAAAATCAAAGAAGAACTGAAGAACCGTGCGAAGGAGATGAGTTTGTGCCTTGAGATCCAAAGAAATAAGAAGAGTGAACAAAACCCAACTTTAGCTCGGCGGTGAAGCTTCGTGCTCGATAACGTTTTGGAGTAATAATAAGAAACAGAGAAAAGGAAGAGAGGACAACTTTTCATTAACAAGAGAGGCAACCTCATTACATAGGTATGATATTCTATTTATACAAGAAAGGGCGGAAATCCTAGTATTGTAGTGGACCGTAAATCCATGGGCCATAGGCCCTATAACACTTTCTATGTTTTGTCTTGTAGCTAGAGAAGAAGAATGAGAGAGAATTTATTTTTCTTTGAGTTTTGATTGCTATTTATAGGCTTTCAAAGACCCTAGCGGATCCACAATATGCGCACAGATAAAGAATCCAAAGTATTTAATCTCTATCTTGACCGAATTTATTCACCTCGGGTCCAATAGATCACTGCCACCTCGATTGTGTGTATATCTCAACACATAAAAGTATAGGTTTAATTTCTGCCTCTTTCACGTGCACCATCAATCCATGATAACGGCAGTAGCAGACCCAGCTTAGACTCGAACTTTAACTTCTGCTGTCTTGCATTAAGAACAAAAGCAACAGTCGATCATCAACCATCAAACACCGATTACCATCATCTTCTCATCACTATCAATCCATCGGTAACTCGTGATCATCAGCAGCCTCATGCTCTTCCCTAACTCCTCTGCATCTTCATCGATGTTCTCTCCACAACACCATCATAACCCCACCGTCTCTGCCAACAACTTCATCGAACACATCAGCATCATCGTTCAAAGGCTAGTACCGGCAGCACCTCCATGACTCCCTGTTTTCTATACTGCAACCAGTCCTGCCTGCTCGCGTTCTTCTCAGTCACCGCAAAGCCCGAGCATCACTGCCCGAGAATATCTTTTCCTGTTCTTCTTCACAACCACCAACTCCATCGTAAGTTTTCATCGTTAATGGCTCGTAAGGGCAGAGTCCATTATCATTATCAATGTTAACCTCCGACAGTACTGTTAACTTCCAAGCTCGTCTCTTTATTCTTCCACCGATGATCATTATCACCACCATCCTCTGTTTTGATCGAGCTCCTTGTGACTACTATTTTTCCTATAGCTTACGTAATATCGTCAGCTCAGAGAATCGTATACTAAGAAGTAATGATATATTGGTTGAACTGACAAAGCTTAATAAAAGGTACACAAGATAAGATCAATAGTAAAGACATGCACAACTATAATGTAAATACTACTGAGTTATCAAGAGACACAAGGATTTACGTGGTTCGACATTTGTCTACGTCCACGGGGTAATGAGTGATGATTTTGTATTAAGTAGTGGGTATTACAAGGATCTTAAATGTTTTCCAAAAGTAATAAAGAGAACTCAAGTCGAAGTTAATACTTAAGTTCTAGACATTAAAGAGGTATAAGCTTAAGACTATTGCTTCCTTAGTGAATTGAATGCCTTAAGTTTGTTGGTGAGGCTCTGTATTATAGTGCTTCGGTGCCAGGAACATCTTATTTGTCTTTAGATCCATCGGGAATTGATGTATCCTCCGTACGTCTCGTACCTTCATCAACCGCGCGTCTTCTATAATCGGGATTTTCCACCTCAACTCGCATATGTGCCCTTGAATACTGTTCAACCTTAGTCAAGTTTGTACCTTCTTTCACTGTGTGCCTTCTCCATTTAGACGCTGCCAGCTCGCCCTTATCCACACGCTAAGGTTTTGCTTTATTGTTGATTGGATATGTCGACTACCTTTGTCCCTCGCCACTGCCATATCCTAGTGGACTAGGGCATAGCCTTTTCATCTTCACGGTCGAGGTTAGTCTCCTCGAGATAAGATAAAACGGATGGAGAAGAGATCTTCTACTCCTCGGGATCCCGTGTATCACTGGGTCTACTTTGTTATCTTGCACCCGGCCGTCTAATATTGTGACACATGTAGGGAGAATTATTGATATTCACAGTTTGCCCTTTTTCTTTCGTATTCTACCGAGGGTAGGATGAGAAGAAAATGTTCTTTAGTGCCGCCATTTTTGCACGCACGTTTTTTGTGGTCCCCACTTGTACTCCATGCAATAACTGCTCCTTGAATATAGGGATAACCATAATTTTGGATTTCCCATCCACCTATAAGAAGAAGTTTTAAGGAAGAATAATCATTAACTTCCCTTCTTTTCTCCCACTGTCGCTCTCCATCTCTATCTCTTTCACAGAGATTTCTTTTTCTCTTCCTCTTCTTTAACTGTCGATCTTCATTACCGACTTACTGGATTCCCAGCCTTGCTGCAACTCAATCTTCTTTCTCAGGTTAGTGAATTTTATCATCTTTTCGCCTTTTTTTTCTTTGATTCGTTGCTTTGATATTCCATGCTTTTGTTCAACCTTTTATCTTCGATTGTTAATGGTGATTGCATGTCTTGGGATTCAATCGTCTTCTTTGTGTCTCATTTAAGAAAGTAGGTTGCTCTTTATTTATGATGTCTCCACCATTATATCCAGGATCAGTCTCCCCTGCGACTTTGATCTTTGATGATCAAATTAGTCTTCATTTTTTTGTTTGAATAATTTTTCTGCTCTCCTTCTTGGTTGGTTTGTTAATCCAGGCCCAAGGTCTATTTTCTTTAATTCAATCGAGTTCGAACTTGTTGTTATTTTCACGCCATTGTTGATGAACTCCTTTTGGTGTTCTTCAATCGTTTTGAGAACTGCTTTCTGTTGGTGTCAGTAACGATGAGACTTCCGAAGAAGCCTGCGTACAAGGAGTCTAGGTCTAGATCTTATACTCGGCTACCTTCATGTGTTGATCATCCGGATGCTACTCCTTCTTTGCCTCCTGAGGTACCTGAGGATTCCGACATTCCTGAGGCTATATAGGAAGTTAAGGTCGAGGAAGTTGGGGCTGAGAATCTTCCACATGTTCCTCCTCAGTCCTTACTACAAGGTACGGAGGCTCCAGCTGAGCAATGAGGACAGTTATCGTAGCTGGTCTCTTAATGAGATTTCTCATTCCTTTCGTCTGGATAGGTTTGAAATATCCTTTGTTAATGGCCCAGATGTTCTTACTGAGTCTGTGATTAAGGATTTTCCTTATGATGAGAATAATCTGTTGATCAGTGTTGGTCAACTGGATGCGAGTCTACTCCTTCCTCTGTTTAGTACAAAAGATCCCTTCTATTACAAAGTCTTATCCACCATGGATGATCCTGCGAACAAGACTCAGGTTCGAGGCATAATGCAATATACTGGTAACTCTGACGTGTTCTCCATGAAAGATGGCTTCGTAGCAGAGGTAAGGCATCCATGAAGTCTTATGATCCTTTTTCTCCTGGGAGGTGTAAGCAAGAGGATTTCACCCCCGCCAATTTCAATGCTACATATGCTGATGTTATACAGATGAGAAACCTTTTTCCTTGGAGCATGGGTCCGCGTCGTACTCATGTTACTTCTAAGCAAATCCGGGAGGGTAATACCCTTTGTTTATTAGAGGAGATTGAAAAGACTGGGTTGTCTGTTATTCCTTACTCATCTAGCCTCTTCCTTCCCCATGAGGATCGTTTTCGTTTAGACAATGACAAGCGTTGGGCACGTACAAAATTCTGGTGTCTATGTTATTTCTTTTCCGCATTATATTTTGTTATATAATTGAAATATCACAAGTTGTGCGTTGTTCAATTAATTAGAATATCCGACCTTTTGGTTTTTTATTTAAATTGATTGACACTTGGATATTGGTCTTTGGTACCATCCAAGTTATCTCTCTAGTATTTCATAAACACTCGCAGATTTCTATTTACTTGAGTATATATCAAATCGAGAGATTGAGATCTAACTCTTTGATATACTTTTTATCTAGATTGAGTCTGACTGTCTAGTTGATTCTCTAGAAAGTATATTGGAGTTTGTCCATACAGACTGCTAATCGAAATATTGGGTGTGGTTGTTGTACCCCGCTTTTTCAATTGGTATCATAACAGGCAAACATGTTTAAGACCTTACAAGTCTGTGTTTGTAGCAATCTGACTCTATGGACAGAGGTGCAATCTCTATTAACGTACCACCAGTCTTCGATGACTCTAATTACTTATGGTGGAAAATTGATATGCGAGCTTTTCTTCAAGCACGTGATTTTCAATCATGGGTGTATATTGTTAATGGCTATAATGCTCCCGTTATGGCAGTTGGAGAAGTAAACGTTCCCAAGGATATTGGTGAATACATCCCTGCCGAGATACTTGCTGCAAAGCAAAATTCCGACGGTTTGAATGCCATTACCCCAAATCTTCAGCACCATGTGTCAAATTGTACTAAGTTTAAAGAAGCTTGGGATATCTTAGAAACCGTATTCAAAGGTAACTCCAGTGAAAAGGAAGCTAGGATTCAAAACATTAATTCCGATTGGGAAAACCTTCGTATAGTAGATGAAGATACATTTGATGAGTTTAATCACAGAGTGTTTTAAATTGTTAATGCATCATTTGCATTGGGTAAGACTATTCCTGAAAAGGACATTGTGATGAAAATTCTCAGATCGCTGCCATCTAGATACGACTCTAAGAAGCATGCCATCGTTGAGGGAAATAACCTTGATAATCTCTCCAAAAATACGCTGGTTGGGAAGCTTAAGATCTTTGATCATGAACATTCATCCAAATCTAAGGATGTTGTGTTCAAAGAACTAAAGGACACTAAATTACTTGATAAAGTAAAAAAGTGTATATCTCTGAAGATGATCACTCTGAGACTTGACAAGCCGGTCTCGATGATCACAAGACAGTTTAGGGATCTTCTGTTGAAGAGAAGTAAACGGTTCTCTAGAGATAAGCCTAAAGCATCAGTTAAACCTCATAATCGTATTCCTCCTAAAAACAGGGAAACAGATGAAACTGATGACGAGGATATGCCTCAGTGCTTTAAGTGTAAGGGATTTGGTCATTTTGCAAACGAGTGCCCAAATCGTAGAAAGTACACTGGGAACAAAGGTCTTACTGCAACTCTTGATGGAATGTCTGACAACTATGATTCTAATGAAGACGAGAAATCAAGTGTTGCACTTCTTGGAGAAAATATTGATTTTGATAATTGTAGCAATACATACATCAATCTTGATATTCTTTCAGAAGAAAATCCAACTAATCTGGAAGAAAAAATTGACTCATTCTTTGGAAACTCTGTTTGTAATGTTTCAGGTTCCACTATGTGTCTAGCTGCGTGCACATCTCAGAAGCCTGACTTTTATCCTAGATTGGCGTGCTCGTATTATTTTCTAAAGGGTCATGAACTTTCAAAGTGTTACAAGTACAAACACCAATTGAGGCACGTCAACAAACTTCAACGAAGAGCAAATCAATTAGCAAATAAGCTTAATTATGTTGTTGAAAATCTTGTCTCATGTGCCTGATCAAAAGAGACAATGATTTTATACCTCTCGGGCTTTAGGAAAAGTTTTTTCTCCTCTTTTCTTAGTTTTTGTTCTTTCATGTCTATCAACAAAATAAAGGGTTATTTTCGACAATTCTACTCTCTAGGGTTCAGAGTTGTGCGTACACGAACCTGTTAAAAGGTTACATAACCCTACATTCCTTTTTCCTTCTTTGTAACCTCTTTTTATCTCAAGACTACTTGTTGAGCTTAAATTGTGATTTCCTGTCACAAACCCATACGATTATGGATACTCCAAGCATGATGTCTTCTGATGGAAAAGATGTTAATATGATTTTTAAGTCTTCAATCATGAAGGAAAAATAAAAATCTCTGTTAGCTCCGATATTGAAAAGAAAAAGAAGGAATGTGAGGAAGCCAAGAGCCTTTCTTTCAAACTCTCAGAAGTTTTCTGATGTTCTTGATGTGTTGAAGGAGATGCGAAAGGAGATTCAACAAATAAAGGCTTTTGTGTATAAGACTCATGAAATTCAGAAGGCCCTGGTTCGACATCATCAGCCGGAGGTTTATTGATATAATATCATACCTTAATGAACCTTATGTCCCAATGGCTGTTGACGACAAGGAGTTCGGGGACAATAAAGAATTCAAAGGTCTTATTGCCTAGTAAATCTTCTACTTTTCTTGTTTTTAGAGAAGAATAACTAGAGTTTGGAATAGCCATTATTGTGATTACACATAGCTATGTCCAACATTTTCATCTTCATATTTTTAGATTTATTGGTTTAAATTCTAAAATTATTTGGAAGATGATTTTTGTAGTATTAATTTTTATGGTTTTATATATTACAATTTATTATGGGATATGTGTGTTTGCGTCCGTGAACTATGATTGTCCCATATCTTGTCAAAAGTAAAGTCTTTCGTAAGTCGATATGCATATATTGATAAAAGAATGAATGGAATTTTGACAAATACAAAAGTTAAGCCTATTATGTCAATTATTGATGGAAGATAGGTAAAATCTTTTGTTTACAAGGATTATGTCTATTGTATGTCATTGTGCAAATGGTGATGGAAAATAGAATGAGTCCTTGCTTATTCCACGGTATTAGGTCGATCTCCTATCCACAATTTTTGTGTATATACTGTGTTGTTCCATAAGGTGTCTTATGTTGAGCTCTATCGACTGAGTTATTGTTTGGCTTAGTTGTTGCTCCGTGAGGTACTTTATGTCGAGCATATTCAACTAAATTAATCATCTTGTTCGGTTATTTAGTTGTTGCTCCGTAAGTTTTCTTATGTCGAGCATGACCAATTAAATTGATTACTTTTGTGATTAGTTTGGTTGTGTATTCCGATTAGATTAATTATGGGATCTCTTGTGATTAACCTAATTGAGTTTTTTTAAGTCTCCATAAGTTCACTTATGTTGAGCATTTACGATTAAATTAATCGGGTTCTCTTGTGGTTAATTTAATTGAGTATTTTGGATTTAAATTCATACTTGTATGTGATTTGTTATGTCCAAAGAAATCCTTCTTTTCTTTCTCTTGAAATTAAGGTCGCTCTTGTTGTTCTTTTGGGATGACATATTATGGGGGAGTTCTTAATTGAACTTGTGCTTAATTGCCAAATCTTTGTGGGGAGTGCGGCTGTGGAATATTATAGGGGCTATCTTGTATCTTTAAACTCCTTGATGAATGCATTTAGCTTCGGCTTTATGATTGCATCTAAATAAGATGATATGTACTTTCTTCTGGTCATGAAATGTCTCTTTCGAAAATTTCATTAGGATCCCGTTCTTGTACCTTTACCAATTTTATTGACAAAAAGGGGGGAGAATTAATATGCAGTTCACACTACAAATACATATGGTTTCCGGATCATTATGTAAGGGGGAGTGATTTCCATGTGAGATGGATTATTGACTAAGGGGGAGTGATACATATCACCATAGTATTGTTGTCAAAGTTGTGATACAAGTGAACTTTGATGTTGTATACTGATACTATGACACTGTATAAAAATGATCGAGAATTATGTTTTCTCATTGTTATAGCTACGGATTTTCAACAACGATGATGCTGAACTTACAACCTTTGGGATCATTGGAGTGCTTGGAAGTGACGAAGATTTCGAGTAATGTTGAAGATTAGACATGTGGAATAGGAGCTACAAAAGTTAATTTATTTAGTTTTTGTATTCCATATGTATTGATAGTTTTGTCACTAAAATTGACAAAGGGGGGGATTGTTAGAGCATTGCTCGGTCGAACTCGCATGCGTTGCTATCTCAAGCATGTTTGTCAATGTTAGTGATCAAAACTATAAGTCTTGATTTCTAGTCTACTATAGCTAAGGTCTCGGACTAGGATAGAAAGTGTAGTTAAGCTCAAGAACTCCATGGCAATCATCATACAAGACGAAGGACTACTCAAGGAACTGGTGGATCTTCATCGACTAAAAGGTATGTGGAGACTTGAACTTATCTATCACTCAAAAGTCTATTTATCTCCTATCTTGAGACAAAAGTCGTTTTGCTATATAGACTTTGATTATACACATTTGGTATTTTGAGCCGAGTATATCTTGCTTATCTATTTCTCGAAATATGTGTTGGCAAGCTTTCGCTTTAGCCAAATTCATCTTTACCTAGTGACGAAAGTCATGTTATGTTTCAATCACTTTGAAAATTGCTCTGACGAAAAATAGTTTGTGAATAACAACTATATAATAACGTCCTCTTAGAATGTTTCAATGATTGAAATGAGAGTTTGGATTATATAACCATTGGTGGATATAAGCATTGTTGTGGAAACACATATATGTATAAGTCCTATTCCTTGAACCGAAGTTTGCGAACTTTGTTGATAAAGAGAACCGGAACAAGAGCCATGAACTCAGTCCGCGAAATGGCGGAAGTTCTCGAAGTTGACTTGAGACTAACATGAAGAACCGTGCATCATACATCTGTTGACTAACATGAGACTGCCGAAACATCCAACTCCTAGGTGAAAAAGTCTTACGCCGTCGATATGAAGATTCCGGAACACGTAACAAATTGGTTGAATTCGGAATCCCAAGTCAGATACTTCTCAGTAAAGCTACATGGGGAAGAATCAGATCTCTAGACTGAGCCTTAGCTCTCATGGCCGAGCCTCGGGCACAATAGCCTTCTCCTACGACAACGTGCTTCAAACCTTGTGACTGTACTAAGACTTCCAAGATACTAACCTATGGGGACTGGAAATCAATCCCACGATATAGAGGCCATAATACTTCCGCAAGACGAAGATGAGAAGATTCAAAATCAGATTTCGTCGTATTCAATAAAGAATGCACCAAATTGGTTTCTGCCATGGTCAAGCAAGCTGGGCTTTTTCAAACCCCTTCTAAAGGTTTTCACAGCGGATGCATGTACCAAAGCAAATACGCGTTTGAATCCTCCCTCTGCTCTGGATCCACGCACGAGACAAATTAGGGTTTGCAATCGAGTTGAAGAAGATTCTACAGTTTATACTATATGCAAACATGGCTCACACTTCATCCATCTAGCTCGATGATATGAGAAAACTTAGTAGAGAATTTGACGATTCCCCCGACGAAAAATCTATGTCTATGTTCCTATTAACGCATGTTAAAAGGGCGAGACGTTCCGAAATACAATCTAAGAGACATGATAAAAAAAAATTGGTAAATCCAAATTATATTAATAAATAGCTTATATACAAAATGTCATGAGTATGTAAGAAAAGAGGTCAGAAAAACCCAAAAACTTACAACTCATTTAAACTTAAAATAAGAAACATTTGGATATTCAACAGAAACTAAAAAATCAGGTCTTCCAACATAGTGTCTCCCCTCATTATTTGGAAGATCACACCCTCTTTTAGCCATCTTGTCGGCTTCAAAGTTTGTCTCTCTATAAACATGTTCAAAACAAATTAACTCATAACTAGATGCCACCTAATATAGCTACAGAAAAATCATATATTTCCGAGTTCAACTTTACATGGACATATCACCTGAAAACAATCTCCAGATCTTAATTTTTATCTAATATATGAAAGGCATGTCTTTTCTGTTCGATAGTTAGGGTCAACCAGTGGAATCATACGTCAAACGAAGTTTCTACAACCTCTGGAGTGAATATCGCGCAAGGAAGGACTTCCTATTACGAATTTTACTTAGGGTTTTCACCTACTCGCATATGCAACAGAGCCATCTAGGGTTTGCACAAATTAAGAACTCATGAGGGTCTTCTTCCTTTACCAGATGCATATGGAAGAGGTCCGGAAAAGGAAAATATCAATCCTGAAGAACAAACGCCCCTAAAGAAAATCTCTTGCTTCATGTTCAGCTGTTTCACTTTGGCCTCTGCATCTCGAGCCGCCTTCTTAGCATGTTCCATCTCTTTATCTACCATGCTTAGTTCCAGATTAAGAAACTCTCTAAAATACGAGGACCTGAACTAAACTCACCCCGACGGATCCTGACAGAATTGAGCCACTCTCGCAACCACCTCACATTGAAAGCAAAGATTCTCACGGGTTGTCACCAAGTTTCCCAGGTTTACAAGACCATCAGAAGCAAGACCGTTTGGAGTTATCATTCTCACGATATAATACGTTGCCCGCCTCATCCGTATTTTACCAAGGTCGAACTCGTTCTCACCATGAATAACACTCTACAAACAAAGAGAAGATCAGATAAGGGTGCAAAGTTCAAATTATATAAGTTAAAATCAAGGGACAGACAACACAGGACTAGGGTTTGATTTACATGAAGATCGGTCTTTCCCCCCTAAAACCTTGTCCTCATACAGTTCCTTCAAGCTTTGTCTCATCCAATCCCTTCAAGACTTGTCATTTCCTAATATCTTCAAGCCTTGTCTTATCCTAATCCCTTCAAGCATACCCTCGTGCCTAGAGTCCTATACTTATCAGAAAATCCATCTCAAATCTCAATAGATACTCGTGGATTTGTTTGGGTCCACACTTTAACAAAGGATCAAGGAAAAATACGTTTTCTTCACGAAAAATGGTATAAACATAAAATCAAATGATGGGGCATGTCTCTGACCAAGAGATCATTTCTTAAGAGTCTCAATACATCAAGAGTTCAAACGCAACAAGGACCCCTTTCGAAAACATACATCCGCATATTCCAGCGCAAAGACTTGAAAACTGATGACAATCCATAAGGAATTTCGGGGTACTTTCTGAAGAAATATGTTCCTATTTGTCTTCCCAGTAATATACCAAAAGGGCGCCTCAAACGTACAAACGAGCTAGGATATGTGGTCCCAACACCGAAGTAAGTGTAATCTGAAAAAACTCCTGAAATTTTTTATACGAGATTTTTGAAGTCAAAAGTATGCACGGATTTGATTGACCAAACGAACTCGGAATCAAGTGATTCTTTTTGCATTTTAAATATTATCCTCTTACATTTCGAAGTTGGGATATGGGACTCAAATCGGAGTCCGTATGAAGATTTTACATTCGTAAGTGTCTCAAATCTGAAGTTTTATGACAAACACCTAAACGAAGAGAATCCTTGACAAATACGACTACTTCTATTTATTCAGTGGTCGAAGAAGTATGCATCAAAGATGATTAAGGATAGATAAAGCTCAAGAATTACTGAGGATGCCTCAATGAAGAATGAAGGCATCTACATCCGCAAACTCAAGATCATCAGTACTTCTACTAACTTTTACATCATCAGTTTGAAGATTAATATCGATCGTTTTCAAAGACGAATAGAGCTATCACCTAAGGAAATAAAGATGTTTTCATTTAGCAACATTCATTCCATGATTAAACTCATGGATCAAGAATTAATTTGAAGCATCAAGTATAATCAACGGGTCAATGTTGATTCTAGTTAAAACAGAGGAATTCTGCTCAAATAAGGAATTCGAATACAAGCGAAACTCGTGGAAGAAGGGTAGACGAGATTCCGTGCCTAGTGAACACAAAATAGAGGTGAAAAAATAGTTCTCTTTTAAATTCTATCACAAAAAGGAAGCCTTGGGGCAAAAGGAAAAAAGAATTAGAGCTAAAAGAGGAAATTAAAAGAATTTGGCTCAAATAAGGAAACATAGGGTTTTATTTCCTCCAAAATTCCTCCAAGCCGTGTCCAAGCCCTTATTATGCATGAGAATGGTTTCCTAGACCAGTGGGACGTCAATTATTCTCTCAGATTTTTTTCAGAGGGACCAAAGTCAAAGAGAATTAGGGTTTTAATGAAAAATAGCCCTAATTTCAAGAATTTGGCGAAAAAGGGATTTAATCTAAAACAGAATGGTCCGAGCCTCTCCCCATTCACTTGGACGGTTTTATACACCTATCTCACACCCTTTTATCTCATCACTCTTCAACAAAAACGAGCTCATAAGGGATTTTGACCAAAATACCCTTATTTCATAGTTTTGAGTATTTTCAAAGAAGAAGGCCCTAATACAGCCAGAGACCGACCAAACTCTCATCTACTCACCCCAAAGGCTTCATACACGTGAATATTGAATTCTCTAAGTGTTCGGAGAAGAATGGGATTGAAACGGAGTCCAGAAAAGCAGAATTTCAAAGAAAATAAAGGGAATTTAGCTTAAACAGGGAAGTTCGAGTTCATAATTTCCAAAAGCAGGACTAGACACTGCCTCTCTCCCTATCTCAATCCATGAACATCCTTTGGAAATCTCATGGTCTCTCTCATTCCAAATAAAATTAAGCTCATAATGGTTTTTGATGAAAATACCCTTAAACAAGATCTCATCACACAAGGTGCCAAACCCACAATATGGATGCACACCTTCCAAGCCTCGTCAAGCCTCTCCAGAGTGTCTGAAGGAGTCAGACGTGAACAAAATAGAAATTAGGGTTTCGGTACAGTACATGTCTGAATTCAGAATTTACATGGGATAGGGACTCTGCAACATCAAAAGTAAGTGCTTATATTTTCTCACGGCTCTTCACCAACATCAAGGCCAGCCAGGAAGGCGTTCAAAAACTCTTTCTTCCCCGTATACTCGCATATACAAACTCGGAAGCTCAAGGATGCACAAAGAGAGGAAATTAGGGTTTTGGCCAGGTAAACCCTAATTTGCAAACCCCATTCTACCAAGATATAAATTTTATATTTGGAAGGCACAATTAATCTTCCAGGGGCGCCTCCTAACGCAAAATCTCAGGAATTTCCCTAGATTGAGAGTCGATTCCAAGATCAGAGTCATAACAGTCGAAGGCTAAACATCAATTAGGGAATGAGCGGATTGTAATTTTCGTATGAATGATATGTTACCATTTATATACTCATCATAGAACAATCAAGGTTCTACTCTGAGTATGGGACTTAATGTAGATGGTGAAATTTGGATAAGGGGCAAAAGTGTCATTTCAAGACCATAGACAAAATTCAACTCTCACGGGAGAGATTAAGCCCTTGGTCCTCAAGGCACTCATAGCAATGATTTCTAGTATACGTCCCCACGAGACACTGCTGGTCGTGATGTTGTGACTCCTAGCGCACATCCCCGCGAGATACTACTGGTCGCGTAGGTTTTGTAGAGTGTAAAACATCCCCGACAGACTTATGAACCAGAATAACCACAATTCCAGCATGTATTCGCGAGACGCAGCTGGTTGTGATGCCATGATTCCTAGTATACATCCTCGAAGAGATACTGCTGGTCATGTAGGCATTGTAGATACGTAAAAACATCCTCGGTAGACTTATGACTCAGATCGGAGATATGCATGTCTCTTTTAAGCACGACTCATCCTATTTGAGATCAAGGACTGATTCCTGGTACATATCGCGAGATACACTGGTCATGTCTACTCTAGGCTCTGACTTGACTTATGGAGGTTTCCGAATAATTCTTAGGACATCCCCACGAGATACACTGGTTATTCTGCCTTTGGCCCTTTCGACAGATTCCTAGAACATCCTTCTGAGATACACTGGTCATGTCGGCCCCATAAATACATACACAATTGATTCCTAGCACATCTCTACAAGATATGTTGGTCAAAGACAAGCGAGCCAAAGTCTCGTGGTGACATTAGCCGGGCGTACAAAGCCTTTTCTCTCTCTTCAGGATGAGTCCCAAATGACCACAGAGAGATTCAGATCTGTTAAGAAAATCTTTGTAGAGATTTTGGTCCGTCCTCAAAATCTCGAAGAGATCCACATCTCTCGGAAAAATCTCGGAGAGATTCAAATCTCTCTGTAAAATCTCAGAAAGATTCACATCTCTCATCTCTACTCAAAATCTCAGAGAGATTTACATCTCTCATCTCTCCTCAAAATCTCAGAGAGATTCAAATCACCCTGCAAAATCTCGGAGAGATCACATCTCTTTGCAAAATCTCGGAGAGATTCACATCTCTCAGGAAAATCTCGGACAAGGATGAATATTCCCCATAGGAACGAGTCTCATGTAGGAATCGAGTCTGCTTTTCAGACTCTCCACACAAATTCTGAGGCATCTCATGCCTTTTCACGTGACTTATCCTAATCATTCTTACAGATCAGAGAATATGTTTCTATCTTGGCCAACTCGGTTAAAGAGAATATTTTCTATCTTGGCCAACTCAGTTTCACACAAATGGGGGGATGTCAATTAGGGTTTTGGTCTGGTGGTCTACGACATATGTGAGAAATACCCGGCTTATTTCTCACCGCAGAAGAGAGTAAAGGCGGTAGAATAATGAGATAAACTCAACCTAATTTATCTTTATTCCTGAAGAGACTGGAGAATTGCTCAGCACGGCACAGAAATCAATCATTATCTTTACCGACATGAGATTAGAGAATTCGGCTATAAATTGGTCCTCTATTTCTTCAAGCCACGATCATCTTTCTCACAACTTGTCAGAGCAATTCTTCTTCAAACCCTAGAATTCTTTGATCTCTCTCTTCCTCTGCTTCCCTCCCTAAGACCAGACCTAAACCTCTTACATGTCACTGAAATAGCCTTTGAACGGCCACTATGCGTGGTTTAGGCAGAGACTGTTAGTGCTCGACCTCCCGTAACTCACTTTCAGAAACCCTAGAATCCCACTTTAGTCTCTCACCAATTTTAGGTAACTACATTTTGGCGACCAAAGTGGGAGGTTGTTCACTCAGTTATAGATATCAATCATGGTCTCTTATGAAGGAAGACGATTCCACCAATCCAAACATAAAAACGTTCCATTGATTCAGTCTTTGTAAATCCATTACAGGCTTATCCGAGAGAGTTATCCCTACCAGCACTTTCTCTCTCTTTCGAGTTTGACCTTAGTGAATAGGTTAGTGCGTCCCGGATCACATGGATCTCTTCCTGCATAACAAAATGCCCCTGTAACCTATTTTCATAAAAATATACTGTTAATCCTTGAAAACGTTGCATAAGGACCAAGGCGAGCTCCCGGGGACTCAACAGAATCTTGCAAAATCTCAGATCGACATCCAGACTTATCTGAAAACGCCTTTAGAGTTACTAGTAGGGATATTGAAAAAGCGGGAGTCTAACAACCTCACCCAATATTCCGTTTAGGAAATTTGTATGGACAAACTCCAATATAATTCCAAGAGAATGAACTAGACAGTCAGACTCAATCAATGGAAATATATCCAAGAGTTGTATCTCTGTTTCACAATGTAATAAGCAAATCAAACAGATAGAAATCCGCGAGCCTGATTATTATGTGAAACAACTTGAACGGTACCAAAGACCAATGTTCAAGTGTCAATCAATTTATATCAACAACAACCAAAGATTGGATTATCTAATTGATTGAACTACGCATAACCTGTGATATTTCAATTCTATTTTCCATCAATATTTGCATAAAGACATATAATAGACTTAACTTTTGATATATATGGGATAATTATAGTTCACGGACGCAAACACACATATCCCATAACAATTTTTTGAAATATATAAAACTAATAAAGATTAATACTGCAAAATCATCTTCCAAATAAACTTTAGAATTTAGATAAATAAATCTAAAAACATTGCAAGATAAAAATTGTTGGCAATAGCTATGTGTACTCACAATAATTGCTATTCCAAACCCTAGGTATCCTTCTTAAAACACATGAATAAATTCTCATAAGAAGTTTCCTAGAAATCGTAGAGCTTTCTCAAAGCATCTACTGAGAACTGCTTCTCATTATTAAAAAAAACCCATTGATTATGGGATCATTCAATTCCTCTAAATCTTCAGAAATATCAGTTAACTCACTAAGTTCTCTTTTTAGTCCACTCAAGGTGTTCTTTGCTAGAGACAACATATGTTCATAGTGAGCTATCATTTCTAAAGGGAAAATGATTTGAGATTTTAAATCATTTTTTTTGTTCATGAAATCCTTCACCATACCTCTAAAGTTATTATCAAAATGACAAACAGACAAGAGGCAGTTAGAGGAAGAACCTTCTTCATCATTGTAGATCTCTCCTTCTTCTGCCTTGAGGATTTGATTCCTTCACAGAGATACACATTAACTGCTTCAACTGCATCCTTTTTGTGGTACCTCTAGTTACAAGAGCCATGAATTCTCTGATCTCTCTCTTTGTCTGCTTCCTTCCCTAAGACCAGCCCTAAACCTCTTCCATGTGACTGAAGTAGCCTTTAAACGGCCACTGTGCATGGTTTAGGCAGAGACTGTTTGTGCTCGACCTCCCGTAACTCACTTTCAGAAACCTTATAATCCCACTTTAGCCTCTCACCGATTTTAGGTAACTACACTCTTCAACCGACACAACTTACTAAAGATCAATGTGTTAACTATTTCTGCAATAAATAGGTTCATCAACCTAGGTGATAACTTAACTCAAATGAACAGAACTCATACAATCAAGCTTAACTGATCAGAACTTACCGTAATCTAATTTACGATAGTCTATCATTATCAAACACGCAAAACCCTCCAACATGGAGAGTCCAACACATCCACAATCCATCAATTATCATTGATCCCACACATTCTCAGCTTCCATCCTACAGATCGACCATCATCCCTCTTTGTGAATTGACCCTGGAACGGTCATTGTATTGGTTTAGGCCGACATTTTACAGATTGATCTCTCGAATGCAAGTACTCCCGAGCAGTACATCTGTTAAAGGTTTACGCAATTTGCTTAATTGAGGATCCGTCTTACGCATAACTCTCTAATTTTCCTTAAAAACCAGCAAATCGTGTTTGCCCATCGACAACAAGTAATACTCTCTACTTCACTATTTATAAACCAAGTTAGTTTAGACACCAAGGAATTTCCATAACCGAAAATATTCTCAAGATAATGCGACAGAGGAAGCCATTGATGGATGCTTGATTGGTAATTTTTATGCTTTGAGTTTTATTTTTCCATAATTCTTTTTTTATTCTATTTTCTTCATTATCATATTGTTTAGAATAAATTTTCTTAAATAGTTGTCACTGCATTTGATGTTTCATGCTTAAGTTAATTCTTTTGATGAATCATGCTTATTATCTACAACTATTATTTAAGGGTTTGACATTTGAGAAAATAAGATAGTTTACTTAATTGATTGGATATATTTGTAAACTCATGCATAATTATTTATCATCATTTCATTCATTGTGGTGGAATCCTTAGCCTTAGTCTTTCAAAATCATTGTTATATTTAATTATTCACTTTGCATTAGTTTAATCAACTATTTTACAAAACCATTTTTATGTGTAAAATAAAAAATCTTCACAAGTCTTAATGAACTTCTTATTAGCACTTCTACAACACATCAACAATATTAGCTCTTTCTCCGACCATTGGAGCATTGTATCTTAAAAGACGAGGGTACCCAAAAACATCACAATCTTTTTGTTTCAACCTGTAAGTCCTATTACCAAGTGTGATCGCCTATGGACAAAGTCGAGACAATACAACAACTTTGGTATTCACACTTTATGTGATTGTCTATGGATACGAGATCGAGACAATACGACTACCAAAGTGTGATACTTGATAATAGGTTCGGACTTAACTAAACTCTATAGGATCACTATCAAGTATATCGAAGTTCACATAAAGTGCGATTTATTTTAAATTATATAAACAAATAAAATTGCGAAAAACTAAAGTAAATCACACAGCAATATTTTGTTAACGAGGAAAATTGCAAGTGCATAAAAACCCCGGGACCTAGTCCAGAATTGAATACTCTTAGAATTAAGCCGTTATACAAGATATACACCAACTTCGTATAGTTGAGCCCAAGCAACTACCCCTAGTTCACTTAGTTTCCTCAGTATCCCTGCGCTTCCGACTTCGAAGGTCACACACTGGTTTCATTTGTTTTTTTTTTCATTTTTAATTAACATGTATACTATTAATTAACTAAAGCAAAGAAGGGTATTAATTACGGTATTTATGCTCATATAAATTTACACACCAATTAACATAATTAAGGGAAACATAATTAGTAATTAAGACAAACGTTATTAGTAATTAAGACAAACGTTACAATTAAATGAATTAAATGTAAATAAATAAACAATAAAGACACATTCATACGTTACACACAGCTTTAAAAGAAAAATCAGTTTTTTTTCTTTTTAATTATTTCTTTCCAAAAACGATTAGACATTTAATGCATGCATAGAAGGGGAAGAAATTTCAGAGACGTACTTTAATCCGAAAAATAATATTCAAATATGATGATCATATATATATCTTACAACAAAAAGTATATCAACATACATAGTATGTTATATCATCTCGGTCAAACAAAAACAGTGGAATAAGAAAAGTACACAGAGAAGGTCTAAGGGCGACATTCAATTATATATATATTAAATAATATAGATTCATGTATAGACATGCAAACAATCAATCATTTTTTTTTAAAACAAGTTAATTGTATATCAGACTAGACTAGACAGATCAATCAATAATTTATTTATTTTATTTTTTTGACGGACGAAACATATTCATCATAATATGTATACCACCATCATCAAAATAGAAAAGACATGCGAAAATAAAATTTAAAATTTAAAATTCGAGAGACCAACAAGCTAATCAATCAATTGTATAAGTACAAACATATGCCTACTAATCAAATCATATAAGCACACACATCAAAGTAAGCATATGGATAAATGATTAATTGAACATGTAGAAGAGATTAATCATATACACGACAAACAATTTTTTTTTTTAATGGAAATCGTTTAGACATACCTCTTAATATGGGGTATTCGATTAAAACCAAAAAATCAAAGAAGAACTGAAGAACCGTGCGAAGGAGATGAGTTTGTGCCTTGAGATCCAAAGAAATAAGAAGAGTGAACAAAACCCAACTTTAGCTCGGCGGTGAAGCTTCGTGCTCGATAACGTTTTGGAGTAATAATAAGAAACAGAGAAAAGGAAGAGAGGACAACTTTTCATTAACAAGAGAGGCAACCTCATTACATAGGTATGATATTCTATTTATACAAGAAAGGGCGGAAATCCTAGTATTGTAGTGGACCGTACATCCATGGGCCATAGGCCCTATAACACTTTCTATGTTTTGTCTTGTAGCTAGAGAAGAAGAATGAGAGAGAATTTATTTTTCTTTGAGTTTTGATTGCTATTTATAGGCTTTCAAAGACCCTAGCGGATCCACAATATGCGCACAGATAAAGAATCCAAAGTATTTAATCTCTATCTTGACCGAATTTATTCACCTCAGGTCCAATAGATCACTGCCACCTCGATTGTGTGTATATCTCAACACATAAAAGTATAGGTTTAATTTCTGCCTCTTTCACGTGCACCATCAATCCATGATAACGGCAGTAGCAGACCCAGCTTAGACTCGAACTTTATCCTCTGCTGTCTTGCATTAAGAACAAAAGCAACAGTCGATCATCAACCATCAAACACCGATTACCATCATCTTCTCATCACTATCAATCCATCGGTAACTCGTGATCATCAGAAGCCTCATGCTCTTCCCTAACTCCTCTGCATCTTCATCGATGTTCTCTCCACAACACCATCATAACCCCACCGTCTCTGCCAACAACTTCATCGAACACAGCAGCATCATCATTCAAAGGCTAGTACCGGCAGCACCTCCATGACTCCCTTTTTTCTATACTGCAACCAGTCCTGCCTGCTCGCATTCTTCTCAGTCACCGCAAAGCCCGAGCATCACTGCCCGAGAATATCTTTTCATGTTCTTCTTCACAACCACCAACTCTATCGTAAGTTTTCATCGTTAATGGATCGTAAGGGCAGAGTCCATTATCACCATCAATGTTAACCTCCGACAGTACTGTCAAGTTCCAAGCTCGTCTCTTTATTCTTCCACCGATGATCATTATCACCACCATCCTCTATTTTGATCGAGCTCCTTGTGACTACTATTTTTCCTATAGCTTACGTAATATGGTCAGCTCAGAGAATCGTATACTAAGAAGTAATGATATATCGGTTGAACTGACAAAGCTTAATAAAAGGTACTCAAGATAAGATCAATAGTAAAGACATGCACAACTATAATGTAATACTACTGAGTTATCAAGAGACACAAGGATTTACGTGGTTCGACATTTGTCTACGTCCACGGGGTAATGAGTGATGATTTTGTATTAAGTAGTGGGTATTACAAGGATCTTAAATGTTTTCCAAAAGTAATAAAGAGAACTCAAGTCGAAGTTAATACTTAAGTTCTAGACATTAAAGAGGTATAAGCTTAAGACTATTGCTTCCTTAGTGAATTGAATGCCTTAAGTTTGTTGGTGAGGCTCTGTATTATAGTGCTTCGGTGCCAGGAACATCTTCGCTGTCTTTAGATCCATCGGGAATTGATGTATCCTCCGTACGTCTCGTACCTTCATCAACCGCGCGTCTTCTCTAGTCGGTATTTTCCACCTCAACTCGCATATGTGCCCTTGAATACTGTTCAACCTTAGTCAAGTTTGTACCTTCTTTCACTGTGTGCCTTCGCCATTTAGACGCTGCCAGCTCGCCCTTATCCACACGCTAAGGTTTTGCTTTATTGCTGATTGGATATGTCAGCTACCTTTGTCCCCTCGCCAGCTTCCATATCCTAGTGGACTAGGGCATAGCCTTTTCATCTTCACGGTCGAGGTTAGTCTCCTCGAGATAAGATAAAACGGATGGAGAAGAGATCTTCTACTCCTCGGGATCCCGTGTATCACTGGGTCTACTTTGTTATCTTGCACCCGGCCGTCTAATATTGTGACACATGTAGGGAGAATTATTGATATTCACAGTTTGCCCCTTTTCTTTCGTATTCTACCGAGGGTAGGATGAGAAGAAAAAGTTCTTTGGTGCCGCCATTTTTGCACGCACGTTTTTTGTGGTCCCCACTTGTACTCCATGCAATAATTGCTCCTTGAATATAGGGATAACCATAATTTTGGATTTCCCATCCGCCTATAAGAAGAAGTTTTAAGGAATAATAATCATTAACTTCCCTTCTTTTCTCCCACTGTCGCTCTCCATCTCTATCTCTTTCACGAGATTTATTTTCTCTTCCTCTTCTTTAACTGTCGATCTTCATTACCGACTTACTGGATTCCCAGCCTTGCTGCAACTCAATCTTCTTTCTCAGGTTAGTGAATTTTATCATCTTTTCGCCTTTTGTTTCTTTGATTCGTTGCTTTGATATTTCATGCTTTTGTTCAACCTTTTATCTTCGATTGTTAATGGTGATTGCATGTCTTGGGATTCGATCGTCTTCTTTGTGTCTCATTTAAGAAAGTAGGTTGCTCTTTATTTATGATGTCTCCACCATTATATCCAGGATCAGTCTCCCCTGCGACTTTGATCTTTGATGATCAAATTAGTCTTCATTTTTTTGTTTGAATAATTTTTCTGCTCTCCTTCTTGGTTGGTTTGTTAATCCAGGCCCAAGGTCTATTTTCTTTGATTCAATCGAGTTCGAACTTGTTGTTATTTTATCACGCCATTGTTGATGAACTCCTTTTGGTGTTCTTCAATCGTTTTGAGAACTGCTTTATGTTGGTGTCAGTAACGATGAGACTTCCAAAGAAGCCTACGTACAAGGAGTCTAGGTCTAGATCTTATACTCAGCTACCTTCATGTGTTGATCATCCGGATGCTACGCCTTCTGCCTCCTGAGGTACCTGAGGATGCCGACATTCCTGAGGCTATAGAGGAAGTTAAGGTCGAGGAAGTTGGGGCTGAGAATCTTCCACATGTTCCTCCTCAGTCCTCACTACAAGGTACGGAGGCTCCAGCTGAGCAATGAGGACAATTATCGTAGCTGGTCTCTTAATGAGATTTCTCGTTCCTTTCGTCTGGATAGGTTTGAAATATCCTTTGTTAATGGCCCATATGTTCTTACTGAGTCTGTGATTAAGGATTTTCCTTATGATGAGAATAATCTGTTGATCAGTGTTGGTCAACTGGATGCGAGTCTACTCCTTCCTCTGTTTAGTAGAAAAGATCCCTTATATTACAATGTATTATCCACCATGGATGATCCTGCGAACAAGACTCAGGTTCGAGGCATAATACAATATACTGGTAACTCTGACGTGTTCTCCATGAAAGATGGCTTCGTAGCAGAGGTAAGGCCTCCATGAAGTCTTATGATCCTTTTTCTCCTGGGAGGTGTAAGCAGGAGGATTTCACCCCCGCCAATTTCAATGCTACATATGCTGATGTTATACAGATGAGAAACCTTTTTCCTTGGAGCGTGGGTCCGCGTCGTACTCATGTTACTTCCAAGCAAATCCGGGAGGGTAATACCCTTTGTTTATTAGAGGAGATTGAAAAGACTGGGTTGTTTGTTATTCCTTACTCATCTAGCCTCTTCCTTCCCCATGAGGATCGTTTTCGTTTAGACAATGACAAGCGTTGGGCACGTACTCCTCTTCGTGTGATCGGTCCATGGACGCGTGGGTTTACTTCTGTTGATCCCATTGTTTCTCGCCCTGCTTCGTCTTTTCCTTCAAAGTATGATGGTTATAAGCCTTGGGTTTTTAACCCTACTTCTCCTGATGAGGTACATTTTTGTATTATCACTCTTTGTTCTCAGTTCTTGCTTGAACTTTGTTTTGATATTTTTGTTGTTTTGATCCGTAGCCTGCCCCTACTTCTTCTGTTGGGACTACCCCTGGTTCTGCTGGTAACTCCGTAGCTACTCGTACGAGGAATATAAAAGCTTTTGTTGGAAACACTAAGGCTAAACCTGCGGAGGTAAGGATCACTACCCTGCCTTAGTGTATCTGTGTACTTTTCCTTTGATCCTTAGCATGCGTTTTTTTGAACTTTGTAGTCTTCGAGGAAGAAGGGCAAGTTGAAGCCTGTCATCGACTTGCAAGAGTGCAAAGAGGATGTTAAGGATGCTGAGGAGGAGCTTGAAGATGCTGAGGATGTCGAGGATATTGCTATTAGTCCTCCCTTGGATGATATTGATGAGGACTTTGCGAAGGATAGCCTTAGTCTTGTTCGCGCTGGTTCTGTAGAAGGTGATAACCTTCATGTTGAAGATAACCATTCGCTGGAGAGTCTCTTCCTTCTCAAGCTGTTACTTCTCCTGTTCCTTTGTCAAGTACTTTTGTACCTCCTGTCTCCATAAGTGCCCGGCCTTTTGCTTCTTCTATAACCGGAGCTATGATATTATCTTCTAAGGGACCTTCGTATTCTCCTGCTACTTCTCAACATTCCGCTGGTTCGTTTGTGAAAGGTATAACACCAGTTGTCAAGGCTAATAGCTCAGATTCTCAGCCAAAGCAGAAAGTCGTGATATCCCTCAGTAGCTTTTCTTTCAATGCTACACCTGCGTCTTTGGGAAAAGCTCAGTCTATCTCTACTGGCCCTGTAAGCAAAGTTGTTGGTCCACCTCCTTCGTCTCCTGATTCGACGGTTCTTGGCAATCTTCCTTCTGCGGGAGACATGAATTTGGGTGGTACCTTGAGTAAGGTTCCTACTTCTGTGCCTAGTTCCTCTTCCATGCCCACCTCTTGTATCCCATCCTCGTGTTGAATCTATTGATGGGGTATTTGCTGATCGTGGCAAAGGCAAGATATCTGAAAGCTTGACCCATGGTAGTTCAGATGATGTTATCCTAGAGGCTAATTTGAAGGACTCAAAGGGCCCTTTTGATGTTGAGGCTGATTCGATGCAATTGGACAATTCTTTTGAAGTTACTTCGAAGTTGGATGCTATGATGGATCAATATCAGATGGCCAAGGACTTGTTTCTCGATCCAGACTGTCTTCGTTCCTGCTAGAGTCTTAGTGAGATCCGTAGGGGTAGCATTCATGAGATGGAGGCTTTTATGGATCGTTGTACAAAATTCCTTCCTTGTCTTTCTACATTTATGGTAGGCGTCTCCCTTTGCTTGGCTTCTCGCGTCAAATCTGCCTTCGTTGCTTAATTGATCTATTGTGTTTGCAGGTGAGCAAGCAGATCGATATCGTATGTACCTTGTTAAATTTCTACAGGGATAAGTACACCCATTTGAGTGCTCTTCTCGAACGTGCACGTCAGGATTACGCCTTTATCAGTGCTCAGCAACCTGGTCCCGGTGATGCCGCTTCTTCTGCAAAGATATATTCGTTGGAGCTTGAAGCATGTTTGTTGGCCCTCAGGAAAGCTAATGATGCTGTAAAGATTGCTAAGGAAGGGCGCAAAGAGGCTGATACTGCTCTAGCTGCTGAATCCTCCAAAGCCATAGTTTCGTCTTTTTTCTTCCTTTTAACTACACTTCTTATTTGTCCTTGTTTTCGCGTTCTGAGCATACCTACGCCTTATCAGTAGGTAGACTTAGTGAGTTTGAGCACCTTCGGAAGAAAGTGAATAAATTGACCTCCGATGTGTGGGACTATCAAAAGAAATCTGATAGGTTAATGAACGTGACCGTTCATAATGAGGTCCAACTCTTCCTTGAGTCTGCCCATAATTCTGACCTTGTGAGTAAGATGACCGGCCTTCGTAGATATTGTGATGAAGCTGTTAAGTGTAAAGAGCACCTTATACTGGAGATAAAGGAGGACATTGCTTTATTGCAAAAATATCTCTCTGCCCAGGTTGTTATCCGTAAGAAGTATCATGCTGACTTTGAAGACGCATGCGCTTCCTTAGCTAAGGTGACTTATGAGCGTAACGTAGAGCTCTAAAGTTTGAACCCTTATGGATAAACTTACTGAGGCTTCTCATGCTTCTCCTTCTACTTCTCATGCGTCTGTGGTTCGGAGGTTGGAAGAGTTAGAAAGTTTAAACCGAGCCTTATCTTCAGAGAATGCTTCTTTCTGGAATGGTGTTGATGATCTTCGGACTGAGTGCCAGACTCTTACTGAGGATCTGAATACCGCTGAATAGGAATTAGCAGAGGCTCAACATAGTTTAGAAGTGTTGATGGTGGATTTTCGTTTAAGGTTAAATTTGTAAAAAACCGAAAAAATCATGCGCTGACATCTTGTAAAAGATAAAGCCATTTATAAGTGTTGGATACTCCCTCACTTAATTCACCAAGAATGGAGCATGTAGCAACAATCCCATTCTGTGAATACATGAAATTCCTCCAGGTTGGAGCATGTGGCAACAATCCCCTCCTGTGAATTTCATATTAGCCTTGTATTTCCAGTACTCATTATCAGTGTGGCATGATGATCGAGTGTTACTCTTACTGAGAATAACACGAACCTCCAAGCACTATAATGAAACCATGTACGAAATACCCGTACAGGCTGATTCTCGGTGTGTTATACTAGCCCGAGCCCCTCGGTGTGTTATACTAGCCCGATTGAGCCCTCTCGGTGTGTTATACTAGCCCGATTGAGCATCCGGACTGACCGTATCGGTCAGGATATGATTCGATCGCAGATCATCCAACTCCATAAGCATGATTGGATGACCCCGGATCAATTCCATCACCCTCAAGCGGTATGGAATACCCACGGCCGACCCCGCATGGTCGGTCATTGGCCTAGCCTGCCAAGAAACCGTTCACACCAAGCATTATGGACGGAAAACCTAAATTAGGGTTTGCGGCATATTACATGTGTCGCAAAACAGTCTCAACCATCCATCTTCGCAGGTATAGATGGAGGGTGTAGATGTAGACTCAAAGGGCCCAGAGCATGTCAACACGATCATCGTAGGCCCGCCTACACACTTGACCAATCGGTCAAGACCAACAATGTTTGGCCGTGACAAAATCATCACCCAAACAAGGAGTGGCGCACGGCTTTTGAAAGCCAAAATTAGGGTTTCAAATCATCACGCGCGTCCATCTTCTCCGGCACGAATGGAGGGTCACAGATTAGATTAAACAAGGGTTGGTCATACCAGCATGACCACCGTGGGCCCATCTACCTCCTCATGCGATCGGCCAAGGCATCCCATGCCCGGCTAATCCAAAACGCCCGCCCAAACATGCGTGGTTACACTTCCCAAATTGCAACCGATCTCAACCACTCAACTTCACCGGATGATTTGAATGGCTTAGATCACGTTTTCATGGGATAATCGGTATAGGTGTAAACACCAGCCTACCATCTACACGCTGGTATGATCGACCAAGACCGACCAAGATGGGTCGTCTTGGAACGCACGCCCAAACCAGGGGATGTCATGCGGTCTCCACCTCCTTTGCGGCAACGGTTTACTGCCGCAAACCGATCTCAACCACTCAACTTTGCTTAGGTCAATTTGAGTGGCCTAGATCGCTCCTTCATGGGGAAAGTGAGGTATGGACGTGTACACCGGCATCTTTGTCTACACACATGCCCTGGTCGGTCCTCTCCAAAGCCCTTCCCATGCTCGGTTTCGACCAAGTGAAGAGTGATGCTTGCGCACCTCTTCAAAAACCCTAATTTCATCAACGGTCGCAAATGAGTGTCTCAAAAATCATCTCATCCGTCCAACTTCACCAGCTTGGCTATACAACCCTGGTCAGGAGTTATTTGGTCAGTGAGGCGTCATTACCCATCACTTTACCACATCATAATGCAGTACCTGCATAAAATACACACGATACTTCACAAGTATCGACTTCCTGAATAACACAGTTATTCAATTCAGCATCACATGCTATCTTTCATGGATCCACGATCCACACATTCCAGACATCAATCATGTCACAAACTGGGGGATACATACGGGGTATTGGTCTGGCGGTTTACAGCGTGCAGCGTGCAACGCGCCATCACAAGAACGTGTCAGGAAGTCATGGACGGTTAGAGATGAACAGGAGAAGTGGGCAAGACTGGTCGTGTGTTACCGACGCACAACTCCACTACTCCATCACTCCACTTCCTCCACTTCCCATGAGAGACGTGAATGAGGCTCAATGACTTGTATAAATAGGTTCTCCGCCCTATTTCAAACAACAACACAAGTTCGGACGAGACAGAAAATCAAGTGTTAATACAAAAATCGTATTCAAACACCCTGAGCCTGCTTGCATCAACCGCAAGCTGCTCACCTTTTCGTTACAAGTCATAAGCAAGCCAACACCTTCACAATCTCAACACCTTCTTCGCTTCCCTCCCTAAGATCAACCCCATCTCCTTCACTTTGTGACCGAAACAAGTCCGGAACGGCCATTTCTTGGTTTAGCTCGGACTTGCCTGCATTGATCTCTCGAATCTACAAGCACTCACCGCACAAAGGTGCATTTGTTTAAAGGTTTAAATTCATTCCTCATCCACACCCCAAATTACCAAATTCTGAAGGAGTAGTTTTCACCCATAAACAATTGGCGACCACAGTGGGAGATTAATCTCTCGGTTGTAAAGTCAATTTCTTCGATTCAATTTTATCAATTTCCAAAAGGGTAGATCTTAGAATCAATTGAATCAACAATTCATTTCAAGATGGTGGAATTAAGGTCCGGATCAAAGAATCAACTCGATGGGGCAAGTGTGGGTACCAATCACGGGTGTCGAAGTACCTGCCAGTGGAGCTACCGTAGCCAACATATCTCGAGGAGCCTTTACCTCTATCACCAACACTAGCGGAGCAGGAGACATCCCAGTAGGTGTGACGCCCCCCATCACCAGAGCTAGAGCAGCCGCAAATCCCGGCATTTCCTCAAGTGTAACACCTCCAGTGGTCACCAGAGCGACAACTTTCACTCCTCCATCAGGACGAGGAACCGGAGGCACAAGAGGAGGAGGACCACCGTCTATTACCGTTGCAGACTTGATGGAGAAACAGGAAGTTCTTGCTAAGACTCAAACAGATATGGCCGCAACTCAGAAGGAGGTACTCGCTTTCCTCAAGACCTTGACTGAACGATTGCCGCAAGATTCACGTCAATCTTTGGAGCCAACAAGAGATGCCTTCAATCCACCCGGAGCAGGCGTTTCCACCCGGACAGAAGCTCGTGTTGCTCCTGAATGTTCAAGAGAAAGGGACCAGCCACCCAACTTCATCACACGTGAGGATCTAGAACGACTCCTTCCAAGACGAGGCAAAGGAAATCTTACGGATGCACACCAACACCAACCTCCATACCCTCAAGATATGCAACGAATCCCTCTTCCAAGAGGTTACACCTCTCCCAGTTCTCCCTCTACGACCAGTCGGTAATGCTCGTGAACATGTCTCTCGGTTCTTGGAATCCTTGGGGAACATGAATACAACCATGTTCTGCGCTGAAAGAATTCTCGAAATCACTTACGGGAGGGCGTACACAGTACAACAACATCGCGCCGAAAAGCATATCCAACTGGAGCGAGATGGTCGGTGCTTTCTGAAAGTATTTCTTCGTGTCTCGAACAAATCACCTTTTCAGATCTAGGAAGAATTCTTCAGCGGAACAACGAGCATCCTAACGACTTCGTCAAAAGGTTCAGAACTCAAGCGCTGGATTGTCATGACCCGAACGTCACCGAACGACAATTGGTGGAGTTGTGCATCAACGGGATGATACCCATATACCGCGCTCTGTTAGAGAATCTTGGATTTCAAACGTTCTCTGAACTCCACGAGGCCGCAAAACGTTCAGCAACAATCGCATTGCAAGCACTACTAGAAAGAACCAGGGTTGTTCGAAGTGAAGATTCACGTGAAAGTCGAGGGAGCAGGCGCCTCACGAACAAGCAATACAACACCGGTCCTTCTGTGAGTATAGTGGGCGGAGGAGAGAAAAGGAAAGCTCCAGTGACGGAACCACAAATCAAGCGGACATCCCCGGCACACAAGACTTCGTCTCGAAAAGGGGCAGACAAAACTCCTGCGTAAAACACTAAAGACACGGGTTTTCCTTTTCCCATGAATGAAGTGATAGAGCTCTTGGAAGCGTGGATCCAAGACGACGCCGTAAAACTGCCCCCTATCAGACGTCCTCCAACCGAGGAAGAAATAGCAGATCCCAGATATTGTTGCTACCACAGGTTCGTCCATCATCCAACCAAAGATTGCAACAGGTTGAAACAAATATTCGGGGAAAAGGTAGAGACGGGGGAACTTGACTTGGAAACGAAGGTGTTCATAGAGACCCTCTACCTATCAGGAACTGCATGATTTCTGGGTATTCTGTTTGCAAGACTGTACAATCTATGATGGAGCACATATGTGAAATCTTGTACTTCTCCAAAGGACAGCGTCAATACATATTTGCGGCCCCCAACCACGTTGTGTCGGGGAAGGCGTTTACATCCGAGTGCTTGATCCAGGGAACCCCAGTCTTTCTCGAAGGACATGAGCAATGGAAACTGGGACTCGACCGTCACTTGTTTGAGAAGCGTCGAATTTGATAGCGTGTTGATTGATACGGCTTCCGAATTTAACATCATTCTGTCAAGACCTTGAGAGCGGCAAAGATTTCGACAGGAAGCTACTCGTCACCCGATCGTGGTTAAAGATTCAGCGGGGAGTGCCCGGGGATGCATACGGATATATTGATCGGAAGTCAAATTGGGTGATGCCTCGACGCAAGCAAAGTTCTACATAGTCAAAGATCACCCCAACTACGACATGATCCTGGGACGCCCTTGGATGCACGGAAACAAAGCAATACTAGGGGTCTTTCCTCTGCCGGTTTCGACACCTGAAAGAATCTCCAACACGCCTTCTGGACCTCCTGATGGCTGTCTATTGCCGCACCAGCAACTTGCCAATGTGACACAACTTCCCGGAGAAAGCCTGTCAGCATACGTTGAAAAGTTCCGATCTCAAGTAAGTCTCGTCACGCAACCTTCCTTACAACTTACCGCCCCTCGTCCTGACAAGTCCCGGGGACTGACTCCAACCAACAAACCAACCCCGGCTAGGAGATGTGAATGGGAAGCCGGTCCTTTCAAACGTTTTATCAAGAGCGTAGAGGCTGTCTTGGTCAAAGACGATAAGGCCAAGGTCCAAGTAACCGCACGACCAAACCCGTTTGGAATTGGAGACACAGTGAAGAAGGCGACTACATTCAAAGTTGGGAGCATGACGGTGAAAATGACCACTCCACCTGACTCACCCACCGAAAGAGAAGATGAACCGTACTTGGTAGCAGATGTTATCTTAGGCGGCTACTGCAAGCTCATCAACGCTGATAAACTAGAAGGCATAACAATTCACTCACGATGGCTCAAACCCTACCGAACTTAAGATACTTTGTCTTTGCCACTTCACAATTACCCGTACATCTTAAAACGTTGTGCTATTCTTTCCAGCGTATTTCCTATTACAATTTCATATCATATTTGTAATTCCTCCCGAAAATGATTGCAATACTTGCATTCATAGTTAGGGTTTCAATTTCCAATTTTCAATTGAAGCATTATTTTCATCTAAGAACCCCTCTACTCCTAAAAACACAAAGTCCTGAGTCAGCCTAGATCAACCCATTGGAGCAAGAAGGGGAACCCTAAGCAAACATCTCACGGGAAGAAGGGAATAGAACATGTGCACAAAAGGAAAATGATTTGAGACATCTACCCCAGCAAAGCCAAGAAGATCTTGCATCAGAAGCACAGGTCCGTGGATATTCCATTATAATATTGTTTCTTTTATCACTAAGAATTATGTGTGAAGGCGCATCCTTGCGCCTGAGAAGGGTCGGTTGCAGTCTTGACAAAGGGTTATAAAAGAAAACTTTATTCAAACAATCAAATGGAAGAAAGACCTTGAACTCAGCTGCCACTGAGTACAAGGAAGATGTTCGAGCACAGAGTATACTTGGAAAGAAGAAAAAATAAAAGAGATTTCAGTCGTCAAAAGGGCCGGTCTTGCCTACATCACCGTCAGCTCCATCACCTGTTGATGCTCCCCTCTCTGGATCTCCCTCAGTTTCTGCATCAGACGTCTCCGCAGCAGCAGCACACTCCATCCCAATATCACCAGCGGGAGCATTAAAAAGCGCATCAACATTAGGAGCCGTACCAATTGCTTTCAGGTTTTCAGGTTCCTCTGTGTCGGAGTCAAGAATTATCACGCCGTCCCGAACAAGGTAATCACACTTGCCTTCATTCGGAGGTCGTTCATGCTCAACTCTCCGCCTCTTCAACCGCTGCTGCAAATCTCTCGCCCTTGCGCTTACTAGTGTCTGCAGCGTTTTCTCGCGCCTCCGCCGCTCCTCCATGTCAATTGCGGTGAAAGTGCACGGATACGTCCTCGACAATACGAAGGTGGGAGATAGACATCCCCTCGTATAGCACGGCCGACTTCGCGAAGTGGAAGATCAATCTTAGCCATTACATCTTCGTGCGCATGGTTTTCGGGCTTGTCGACTTCAAAACTTCTTTCTGGGGAAGCAACAGAATGAGCGTCCACCGCTTCCATGATAAACTGCAAAGGAGAGGGAGTTATGAGCACGCACACACAAAAAAAAAAAAAAAAAAAAAAGAAGGAGATCATCAAATCCATCGATCAGTTAATCAGAAAATCAGAGCAGTACCTGAGATATAGAATAAACGACCACGTGAGACGATTCTTTATAATCTCACAAGCCGGCAGAATCCCAGAAGGAAAAGGAGTCTTTACTTGCCACCTATGAAGGATGCTAATTCGGGATAACAATCGACGAGGCTTATCAGATATGCCTGAGGAAAGCCGTGTATGATGAGGGAAATACACCTGAAGAAGCGGTCGAACTCAAATATGTACAAGAGGAACCAAAGCGGCTCACCAGATCAAGTCCTGTTTCCTTCGCATCCTTAATCGAACCAACCAGTTCGTGGCAACGCCGACTATCCGATAAATATGTATCTACTTTAGCCTGGTCATTTCAGTATATATGTATGTCACCATCTCATGCCTACCACACAATAGTGTAACCATTATGTGCTAGGCAGGGGACTTAATGTTGATGGTGGATTTTCGTTTAAGGTTAAATTTGTAAAAACCATAAAAATCATGCGATGACATCTTGTAAAAGATAAAGCCATTTATAAGTGTTGGATACTCCCTCACTTAATTCACCAAGAATGGAGCATGTAGCAACAATCCTATTCTGTGAATACATGAAATTCCTCCAGGTTGGAGCATGTGGCAACAATCCCCTCCTGTGAATTTCATATTAGCCTTGTATTTCCAGTACTCATTATCAGTGTGGCATGACGGTCGAGTGTTACTCTTCTCAGAATAACACGAACCTCCAAGCACTATAATGAAACCATGTACGAAATACCCGTACAGGCTGATTCTCGGTGTGTTATACTAGCCCGAGCCCCTCTCGGTGTGTTATACTAGCCCGATTGAGCCCCTCTCGGTGTGTTATATTAGCCCGATTGAGCATCCGGACTGACCGTATCGGTCAGGATATGATTCGATCATGATCATCCAACTTCATAAGCATGATTGGATGACCCCAGATCAATTCCATCACCCTCAAGCAGGTATGGAATACCCACGGCCGACCCCGCATGGTCGGTCATTGGCCTGGCATGCCAAGAAACCGTTCACACCAAGCATTATGGACGGAAAACCCTAAATTAGGGTTTGCGGCATATTACATGTGTCGCAAAACAGTCTCAACCATCCATCTTCGCAGGTATAGATGGAGGGTGTAGATGTAGACTCAAAGGGCCCAGAGCATGTCAACACGATCACCGTAGGCCCGCCTACACACTTGACCAATCGGTCAAGACCAACAATGTTTGGCCGTGACAAAATCATCACCCAAACAAGGAGTGGCGCACGGCTTTTGAAAGCCAAAATTAGGGTTTCAAATCATCACGCGCGTCCATCTTCTCCGGCACGAATGGAGGGTCACATATTAGATTAAACAAGGGCCGGTCATACCAGCATGACCACCGTGGGCCCATCTACCTCCTCATGCGATCGGCCAAGGCATCCCATGCCCGGCTAATCCAAAACGCCCGCCCAAACATGCATGGTTACACTTCCCAAATTGCAAACTGATCTCAACCACTCAACTTCACCGGATGATTTGAATGGCTTAGATCACGTTTTCATGGGATAATCAGGTATAGGTGTGAACACCAGCCTACCATCTACACGCTGGTATGATCGACCAAGACCGACCAAGATGGGTCATCTTGGAACACACGCCCAAACCAGGGATGTCATGCGGTCTCCACCTCCTTTGCGGCAACGGATTTCTGCCGCAAACCGATCTCAACCACTCAACTTTGCCGGTCAATTTGAGTGGCCTAGATCGCTCCTTCTGGGGAAAGTGAGGTATGGACGTGTACACCGGCATGCTGTCTACACACATGCCCGGTCGGTCCTCTCCAAAGCCCTTCCCATGCTCGGTTTCGACCAAGCTGAAGAGTGATGCTTGCGCACCTCTTCAAAAACCCTAATTTCATCAACGGTCACAGATGAGTGTCTCAAAAATCATCTCATCCGTCCAACTTCACCAGCTTGGCTATACAACCCTGGTCAGGAGTTATTTGGTCAGTAAGGCGTCATTACCCATCACTTTACCACATCATAATGCAGTACCTGCATAAAATACACACGATACTTCACAAGTATCGACTTCCCGAATAACACAGTTATTCAATTCAGCATCACATGCTATCTTTCATGGATCCACGATCCACACATTCCAGACATCAATCATGTCACAAAATGGGGATACATACTGGGGTATTGGTCTGGCGGTTTACAGCGTGCAGCGTGCAACGCGCCATCACAAGAACGTGTCAGGAAGTCATGGACGGTTAGAGATGAACAGGAGAAGTGGGCAAGACTGGTCGTGTGTTACCGACGCACAACTCCACTACTCCATCACTCCAATTCCTCCACTTCCCATGAGAGACGTGAATGAGGCTCAATGACTTGTATAAATAGGTTCTCCGCCCTATTTCAAACAACAACACAAGTTCAGACGAGACAAAAATCAAGTGTTAATACAAAAATCGTATTCAAACACCCGAGCAGGCTTGCATCAACCGCAAGCCTGCTCACCTTTCTGTTACAAGTCATAAGCAAGCCAACACCTTCACAATCTCAACACCTTCTTCGCTTCCCTCCCTAAGATCAACCCCATCTCCTTCACTTTGTGACCGAAACAAGTCTGGAACGGCCATTTCTTGGTTTAGGCCGGACTTGCACAGATTGATCTCTCGAATCTACAAGCACTCACCGCGCAGTGCATTTGTTTAAAGGTTTAAATTCATTCCTCATCCATACCCCAAATTACCAAATTCTGCAGGAGTAGTTTTCACCCATAAACAAGAAGACTCCCTTAATCATGCTGGAGGTAGCTTAGGACTTTCCTTCTTAGTCTTCTTGCTCGCCGAAGGAATCTTTTACTCATCGATTCATTCCTTTCATGTTCGCAGGTTTGCAAGACTAGTTGGTTGGTTTGAAATCCAAAGTATCTCGTCTTGAGGGTTAGATATCAGTTTTGGAGAGATAGCGCCAGTTTGATACTGCGTCGAAGTTTAAGGCGGAGTCGCTTCAGGACTTGGAAAGCCGCAAGCTTCTCAAATGAAAGTGTTGTTCGAGCACGCGGCCATCAATCATATTAATGCTTCCTTCGCTGAAGTTGAGAGACAAGTCGAGGGTGTTGTCTTTGATCGTCTTCCTTATCTCTGATTCCTTTGGGCTTGTTCGTACTTCGGTTGTGCTGTACTTCTTTTGTGTTGTTTGTGTTCTCCGCTAAGATACCTTTTTTAGGTGATATGTTCCCCTTTCTATGTTTGAAACAATCCTTGATGCTTCGTATATTCTTCTGAATATTTGTTAAGCATTTTAAGCAAACTGAATGTTAAGCACCCTTTTGGTAGTAACTTTGTTTACCTTTTTGTTGCAATTTATCTATTTTTATCGCACATTCAAGTCATTACTAGGTGCTAAGGCATGATTAACCTTGGTGGAACCTTCCTTGTCTACCAGGATATCCTTTGGCCAGAAGGTATCGTGGTGACGAGGGTCCCTACGTGGGTAAATTTTTTTCCTGTAACCCTCCGCATTCAACTCAAAGGTCGCTTTACTTCGATAAGGTATCTCTATAGTGGGTATCTTATTTTCTCTTATGCCCCATGAACAAGGCTTTTGCCCCGAGGATCCGAGATTGACATATACACAGTTATGCCTTGCCCTGCCTCATCGTCATTCTTGACGGTGGGTGTATATACTAACCCTTCCACGAATTATGTGTTTTATGCTTTAGGAAGCTACGTTTAATAATTAAATCTTCTTCTATTAGAAATTAAGGTTTTTAATACCTTTTTCCAGGGATAAAACATGGTAGGCTACTGCCTTTACCCTTCTTCTCCTGGTTGTTACCATTCTCTTACGGGTAATACTTTTTAAGGTGCATCGTATTCCACGGGTGTTGTAGCACCTCACCCTTTACTGTTCGTAGGTAGTAAGATCGTTTCCCAACGATGTCGTGTATGATGTAGGGTCCATTCCACGTAGATGCAAGTTTTCCCCATTCCTTCTTCCTTTGATAAGGTGGTATCTGCCGTAACACATATTCTTCTACCATAAAATTTCGAGGGATGACCTTTTTGTCGTATTCGCGCGCCAACCTACGTTGATAGTTCACCATTCTTTGTAAAGCTACCTCCCTTCTTTCTTCGAGGTCATCTAGTTTCTCAAGTATTAGGTCTGTCGTTAGATTTTTCTCCCATGCCTCCATTTTCGTTGTGGGGAGTATTATTTCTGTGGGGAGGACTGCTTCGGCTCTGTTGGTCAATAAGAACGGTGATTTTCCCTTAACGGATCTTCTTGTTGTGCGGTACGCCCAAAGGAAATTGTGCAGCTGTTCGCACCAACTCTTTTTTATGTTCATCCAGCTTCTTCTTGAGATTCATGGATATGGTCTTGTTGGTTTCCTCTGCTTGACCATTGCTTTTTGGGTAGATTAGTGTTGATTTGTTTTTCTGGATGTTGTATGTATCGAACAACATGCCGATCTTCTTGCCTTGTAGTTTCTTGCCGTTGTCTGAGACTATCACGACTGGTATTCCGAACATGGATATGATTTGCTCAAACAGAAATTTGAAGACATCCTTATCTCGGATTTTTGCCAAAGGTGCAGCCTATACCCACTTAGTGAAGTAGTCAGTGGCTATGATGAGGTATTTTCTTTTCAGTGTTCCATCCACTAAGGGTCCTACGATATCAACCCCCCATTTGACGAATGACCAAGGGCTAATAACCGAGTTGAGCTCCGTTGCTGGTGATTTTATCTTCTTGGCGAAGCATTGACATTCCTCACAGCGCTTAGCCATGTTCTTTGAATCTTCATCCATGTGAGGTTAATAGTATCCTTGCATCTTGGCTTTGACCGCTAACGAACTCCTTGTAGTTGCAAGAAATCCTACACTACACCCTCACAATAATCCATACAACTAAGACATTTGAAGATGGATAACAATGATTTTATTGATTAATTCCTTGAATGTTTACAAGATAAGATAGAAAAGAGCTAAAGAAATTTCAATCACCACAAACTTTCTCTCTCCTAATGACTTGTCTAACACTCCGAAAAAGATCTCTCCCTTTCAACAGGCTTATTCAACTCTTTATATAGGGTAGTACACAAGGGATGACAGCTAAGTTGTCCTTTATTTTCGGGAATGACTTGCGAAATATCGCAAGTGTACAAACATATAATCTCGCAGCTCTCCTAAATTTCGCTAAGTCTTCACACCTTTCTCGTGTTCTGGCTGTCGTCATTCATTGCGTCATTTATATTACTCTTCTGCGACACCCTCGCAATGTCGTTGTTTATTGATCTCGCGAAGTATAGATGTTGCGATATTCTGATCCTACATCTTGCCTCTTCTCATGTCTTCTCTGCGAAGAGGAGAATGTCATGAGAACCAATATTTTGAAATGCCGCAATCGTTTGTTTTCCATCAATTTTTTGCCGACAAGATTCCGTGAATTTAGGAATGACTGTTTACACGTATCTAAAATTTCCCTTTTTACCGGCACATTTAATGTTATCCGGTTACTCTTTTCTCATCTATTTAAAGGAGGATTCCTTGTGAAAGAATTTCTTTTTCTTTTACCTCGTCTTCTTCATCGTCTGCAACTTTTTTCTGCTACTTTTATTCATCGTTTTCTTCATTATTTTTCTGTTACTACTCCTCTGCTACTGTTTCTATGGCATCAAGGTTTGTTAATTTTGTTGAATTTGATCATTTTGTGATTGATCTCTCTTTATTGAAGTTGTTTTATTCTGATATTGTTCTTCTTTTAATGACTCCCCTGCCATTTTTGTTTTAGCAAGAACAAATCTAGTGCCAAGTTCACCATTGTGAACCCTAATATCTCCATGGGCTCGCAACCGAAATCCACTGCCTCTAAAAGAAAGCCTGCGAATAACAAGGTATTTAAGAAATATTTACTCTTTTAATAACAATATTGTTGCCTCTGTTTCTTATTTATCTTGTAATTCGTAGGATGACAAAAATGTTGATAAGTCCCCCAAGAAACCTCGCCATTCTAAACCTGTTGTACCTACTGTTTCCTTTCCTATATTCAAACTTACAACTCCTACTGCGAAATCTTCGCAAGATAATCCTATTGCTTCTTCTTGTGAAAATACCGTTGATGATAACTCCTATGCCTGAATTTCTCATAAATCAAATCCCTCATAACAGTACCATTGCGAATGAACCTATTTCTTCTTCCATTATCAATGCCTCTACTATTTCCCCTGTCATTAATCTTCATGAGATTTCCTCTTCTCATGACATTCCTTTACCAAAAGATGACTCATCTCTTCCTTCTTCTATCGTCGTTACTTCCTTATCTGAACAAATCCCTCTTACTAAAGAAAATTTGGAAGGAATAGATGTGGCCTTCAAAGTTTTATCAGATATTGTGAACGATGTCAAGAAGACTTCTGTCGATCCGATCAAATCTGATGTCTGCGAGATTTTAAGTAAACACCTTGGCCCTGATAAAATTTCGCAAACATCTTTGGAGCAACAAATTAACATCTTGAAGAATGATCTCCAAGCTATGACTGCAAAATGTAATACCCTCCAACTTGAGAATCAAAAACTTCAAAATGTTTCGCTGGATCGTGATAATCTTCGCAAGAAGAATGAAGAATTGAAAGGTATACTCTTACCTCTGTATTTTTTTTTTTATATATATTGAACCAATAGTCGTTGTTCGCCCTTCAAGCTTTAAACCAGAAGCGAAAAATGGAGATATACCAGTTGGAATCTACTGTTGAAGAAGTTCGAGTTGATAGAGATGCTTGGATGGAGCAATATAATCAATTAGATAATCTTCATTCATACTCTGTTGACCAAATAGATAATCTTTCTAAAGAAAATGCTGACTTAGTACGAGAACAAGGCTCATTAAGTAATGAATTATCTCGCCTCTCTTACTCTTTGACTAAAGCTAATTTGGAGTTGGAAACTTTATCAGATGAGAATGGAATTCTTTCTCAAGAGAAGCGAACTCTGTTAAACAAGGTGGCGATGTACTCGTGTGATCGATGTTTGTCAAAAATTATGTAAAGAACAAGAACAATCTCTTTGCTCGTTGAGAAATCAACTTGAAGAAGTTCTTGCCGGGAAGGACAAACTTATTCAGGGTAGAATAATCTTAAGTGTAAAGGCAAACCAATTCAAGGATCAATGTTCCAAGTTAGAAAAGTCCAACTCTTCTCTTGCGAAAGAAATGCCTTACTTGTTTCCAACGAAAAAAGCTTGCGATCTCGATTGAAAGGTTTAATTGGAGATAATTTTGACAATGCCATGGATCATTTGGAGAATAGTTGTTAGGCTTTAATCCAATATCTTACCTCATGAGAAGGAAGGTAGTCATATTATTTGACTACCTTAATATATTTATTTATTATCTTGTGATATTTACCTTGCGAAGTCCAAAAATTTGAATAATTTTCTATGTTCTTTTATTTTGCAGATGCTGAGAAAAATCTTCATTCTTCTATTGCCACTCTGAATTCTGACTATTCAAAAATTCGCAAAGAAAATGGAATACTCGCTGCTTCCCTTGCTCGCTCTCGCGATCGTGCAGAAAGAAAATTCGATTATATGTCTGACTGTAAAGATATAGAGAGTAGAAATCATCAGAAAGCACTCCTTCGTCAATTTCATCTTAAGGTCGAAGTTCTTGTGAATGATGTTCTATTATCTAAATCTCTTGATCATGTTCGTGTCGAACCTCTAGAAGTGAGTGACGATGAAGTTCCTAATTCTCCTGACAGCAATTTTGACTACAATAGTGGCGAAGAGATCGCAAATGAAGAGACAATCCCTCCTAGTAAAATTGTCAATGATGATCTGGGTGATGGAGGACCTGGTGGAAATATAATAACGGCGAAAATACGGATAAAGTTCTTTGAAGAAAGCCCAGTATCTCCTTCTGGTGAAAAAACTGATATTTGAGAATTGACTTTCTCTTGTAATCTTTCATCTTGTACTGTTACTTCTTTATGTACTTCAATCATCTTTTTGATATGTTCATCTGCTCATTATTACTCTTTCTTTTGATGAATATAATTTTTTGTATTTGATAATTGCTATTTTGTTTTCCGTTATCTTTATTTATGTGGAAATTCATCATTGCGACAAGATCGCAGGACGTCTTTACATTTTCATGTAATGACCCATTAATCTTGCCTTATCATTGTTTTTGTGTGGTCTTATTTTGCCTTCCTAGTTATAGGTCTTATTTTGCCACCCCTCATTTTGCGTCAATATGACAGGCCTAAATATTCTTGCGAACATAAAGCCCCATGACATTGACGTCTTGCGACAAAATCGCAGGACGTCCTTACACTTTCATGTAACGACCCATTGATCTTGTCTTATCATTTCTTTAGTATTTTTGCCTCTGCAGGATATTTCTTTTGCGACAATATGATAGGCCTAAATGTTCTTGCGAACATAGAGCCCCATGACATTGCCGTCTTGTGACGAAATCGCAGGACGTCTTTACACTTGCATGTAAAGACCCATTGATCTCGTCTTACCCTCGCGTTAGTATTATTGCCTCTGCAGGATCATCGCACAAATATGACAAGCCTAAATTTCCTTGCGAAAATAGAGCCTCATGACATTTGCGTCTTAAGACACTTATCATCTCCCTAATGGAGGGTGACGATCTTATCATCTCCCTGGTTGCCCCTTCAAGGAGGCGTACATCGGCCATACAAGACTAGCTCCTCCCATCCGGTCTTAACAACAACCAGTTGTTTTCGCAGCCTCTTATCCCTTATACCTATAGGGCTTATGGTTACGAGATCGCACCCTAAGTGGAGTTTTCTTCGGCCGAGTGCGGCATGTGCCAAGACTTGCCAAGAATGGCCGAGACACTTCAAATGCCCCTGCACTCTTGGCTCAACCGTGTACCTCGGAGCCTTGGTCATACACTGACTCCTTGGAAGAGACCCTCGGTCGTCCAACCAGGGTATAACCTTATATATATAGTTGGAAATCCAAGGTATCTCCCCTGGATGGGCTTTATTGACCCCAAATTTTCATGAATCAGGTTCCAAGGGCGGTGTAACCTTTTCCCTGAGCCATGTCAAGAGATACCCCCTTATATGACGCACTTTAGGTCTTACATTTGCCTCTTACGAAATATCATTCGCGAACTAGGGTGTACGCCATAAAGGTTCGTCCCATTCACTCACTCATTCATTTCTGTCAATTCGTTCAATCATTCATTTTTTATTATCTCTTTTTATTTCATTTGCGAGATATTCGCACATTCTTTCTTTATTTTATGCAATTTCGCAATCACTCTGTCGCAGAAACATTTCATATGAATTCATTTCATTCCATTCATTCAACATTTCGGAACTTATTCTTTCCCTTCCATCTTCTATGGGTAATATTTCTTGAGATATAATCTATTCCACGGTCTATCTAATCTCTGGCCCACATCTTTGCCCTCAGGATCCATTAATCTATATGCCCCTGTTCCAACTATCTCCTTGATGATATAAGGTCCATCCCATTTTTTCGCCAATTTGCCACCACTTTCTCGCTGATATATTGGTGTTTCTCGCAATACCATATCACCTGGTTGAAATTCGCGTGTCTTGACACGTTTGTTATATTCTCTGGCTAATCTTCGCTGGTAATTCTCCATATGTTGTAATGCTCTTTCTCTGTTTTCCTCTAATTCACCAAAATGTTTCCCGCACTAAGATTTTTCTCCCAAGCTTCTCTCTTTGTTGTTGGAATAATAACTTCTGTCGGAAGTACAGCTTCAACTCCATATGTTAAACAAAATGGTGACATTCCCGTAGCTTCTCGCCTTGTTGTATTGTAAGCCCATACTGCATTATGCACTTGTTTACACCATGCCTTATTATGTCCTTCTAACTTCTTCTTCAGTATATTTGCGATTGTTTTATTTGTTGCTTCCGCTTATCCGTTGGCCTGCGGGTATAAAGGAGTTGATTTCCCACATTTTATTTGAAATGCATTAAGCAGCAATTCTATATTTTGTCCCTCAAACTGTTTCCCATTGTCAGATACCAACTGTGCTGGAATTCCAAATCTACATATTATGTTTTCGAATATGAAGGTAAAAACATCTTTATCGCGAATGTGTTGTACTGCTTTTACTTCTGCCCACTTTGTGAAATAATCTGTAGCGACAATCAAATATCTCCTCCGCCCTGCACTGGTAAAAAGGTCCTACAATATCTAATCCCCACTTTCCAAAAGGCCATACACTTGTTGAAGAAGTTAATGGTGCTCCTGGTGCATGTATTTTCTTTCCATGCCTCTGACAATCTTCGCAACGCCTTGATACTTGTTTCGCATCTTCATGCATATATGGCCAATAATAGCCTTGCATTTTCGCCTTATGTGCTAAGGATCTTCCGCCATTGTGATTGCCAGCATCCCCACTGTGTAACATTCTTAATACTGCTTCTCATTCCTTTCGTGTTAAACATCTAAGCGAGGGTCCATTAAAGGATCTTCGGTACAATACCCCGTCTCTTAATTCATAATTTGTTGCACGGCTTTTTAATTTGTGCATCTCTAATCTATTTCTTGGTGTTTCTCCTTTCATTAGATAAGCATGAAGTTCTGTCCTCCAATCCTCGCAATGGGGTCTTTGTGTTTCATCTTCTATGAGAATTACTTCTGCTTCTTCCTCTTCCTCTTTGTCGATTAATGGTGATAAAAGTGTTTGTATTTTTATGCATCTCGCAGATGGATCTGTCATCATACTTGATATAAAAGCAAAAGCATCTGCAAGTCTATTGTCTTTTCTTGATATGTGTCTCCACTTTATTTTTGGTATCTTTGCTGACAATTCTTCAACAAGCCCTTTGTATTTTTTTCAAGGATGCTTCATTTGTAGTATACTCTTCTTTTATCTGGCGAATAGCTAACTGAGAATCACTGGTAACTCTTATATTCTCCAACTTCATTTCTATTGCGAATCGCAAAGCATGTACTATAGCTTCATACTCTGTTTCATTGTTGGTAGATGCAAATCTGAAAGAAAAAGCCATTTTATTGCCTTCTGGCGAAATTATAATGATCCCAATTCCGTTACCTTCTCCATTTGACGACTCATCTACCAATATTTCCCATCTGTTTGGCTCAGTTAATAAATCCCTTGGATTTCCATGTTCTTCTTCTATATCCATCATTTCTTCCACTGCTTCATCCTCTTCCAATGGAAACTCTGCTAAAAAGTCTGCAACAACTTGTGATTTGGGTGAGGATAACACTTCATACTTGAGTTTGCAATGACTTACTTGAGCATTCCATCTTTCAACCCTTCCTGATCTTTTTGAATTTTTCATGGTCGACTCAATTGGTACTTTTGTCATTACCTTAAGCGTGTGTGCTCGAAGTAGATGAGAAGTTTAAATATTACGTAAACTAATGCCAAAATTAATTTTTCAATTTTTGAATAATTTTTCTCTGCGGCATTGAATATTTTGCTGATGTAATAAATTGGTTTTTCTACTCCTGCGTCCATTCGCAATAATACTTCACTCAGTGCATGCGAGGTTGTCGCGAGGTAAATTAGTAATTCTTTCCCTGGTTCTGCTTTTTGTAAGATTGATATATCCATTAGATGTTCTTTTATTCCTTGTAATGCTTTTTCACATTCATCCGTCCATCTAAATTTCGCCCCTTTTTTAAGTATGTTGAAGAAATGCTTGCATTTATCAGATGATCGCGAGATGAATCTTCCTAGCGAAGCTAATAATCCATTTAACTTTTGCACATCTTTCACTGTTGCTGGTGTCGGCATATCGCGAATTGCTTGTACTTTCTCCGGATCGACTTGTATCCCTTCTTTTGACACAATGTATCCTAAAAAAATTCCAGATGCCACCCCAAAGGTACATTTTTCTGGATTTACTTTGATGTTGAAAAGCCTCATTTGTTCAAAAATTTCCTTCAAATCTCGTACATGGTCTTTTGCTTCTTTGCTCTTTATTAACATGTCATCCACGTATACCTCTAGTGTTTTATGTATCCATTGTTCGAACACTTTCTCTACCATCCTTTGATACGTTGCACCAGCATTTCGCATACCAAATGGCATTTTTGTGTAACAATATAATCCTCTTGGAGCGAAAAAGGCTGTATGATCTTGGTCTTCTTCAGCGAGAGGAATTTGATTGTATCCCTTATACCCATCAAGAGAGGATATCCTTTCATTTCCTGCTGCTGATTCAACCATCTACGGAATATCTGGCAAGGGAAAACTATCTTTTGGACAAGCTTTGTTCAGATCGGTAACATCTATGCAAATTCTTATTCCTTTTTTCTTCTTTGGGACTACGACCATATTCGCTATCCATTCGGGGTATTTTGCTTGTCTAATAATTTCGGCGTCAAGCATCTTCTGCAACTCTTCTTCTATTTGAGGATGATATGCTGTTGCAATTTTTCTAATTCTTTGCTTGAATAGTCTTGCATTTTTATCAATCTCTAATTTATGGCACGCTACAGATGGATCTATTCCAGGCATCTCATCCATATCCAATGCGAAAATGTCTTTATAATCTCGCAACAAATCAATAGTCTTTCTTTCCTCATTTGCCTCCATTTTAGTTCCAATTTTTAACATCTTTGGTTCTTCTTCAGTTCCAATATTTACTTCCTTTGTTGGTTCTGCCGCAGTGTAGCTAGCCTTTGGTTCTCCCATGGGTGTTGGTCCTTTTACTTCCTTCGCGAGATCATTCTCTTCACTATATATTCCTTTCCCTTCTTCCGCTCTTATCATGTAAGTTCTAAATTCTTCTTCCTTTTTCGCTGCTTTTGCCATCTTCCTGCGATCTTTTCGCCTCTTCACCTGTTTTTCATAATGTCTTACTTCGATTTGATGATATATCCTTCCTTTATCAGTATCACCTCTGATTTCGCCAATTCCACTCGGTATAGGAAATTTGACACATTGATGAAATGTTGATGCTACAGCTTTTATTGCATGTATCCATGGTCTTCCCAACAACATGTTATATGGTGATTCCATATCCACTACACATAACGTCACATGTGTTTCAATTTTTCCCAACAAAATTCGTATTTTTATTTCCCCTTTAGGTTTTGTTATGGATTTGCCGAAACCATAGATATGATATGTTGCGGAAGTCAATTCTTCAACTTTGTACCCCCAATTTCTTATAAGCATGATAAAACATTATATTCACTGAACTCCATGTGTCCACCAAGGTTCTATTTATTGCCCATTCTTCCACTGTTTTTGTTAATTTTCCCTCTTCTTTGCTTGCATTTATCGTAATCACTAATGGAGATGTGTGATTTAAATTCTCTCCTGATATCTCCGTTGCAGTGAACATAATCTTCTGTTTTTCTCATTCTTTCAAGGGTGATGATTTCTCTGCTGTTATAATCTTCTTTCCTTCAAAATCTCTTTTGTGTATTCTCCCTTTGATACTTTCATGAAATTCATTAACCATTGCTTTTGTAATCATATTTCATTCCAATTCTTCATTACTCTCTTTGATTCTAGTTTTCTCCAATTTATCCATCATACTCTTGATTCTAACAATTTTAGTGACAATATCCAATCTCTTATCTTCAATCAGTCCCTGTTTCTAGCGCTAATATGTAGTTGCAAGAAATCCTACACTACACCCCTCACAATAATCCATACAACTAAGACATTTGAAGATGGATAACAATGATTTTATTGATTAATTCCTTGAATGTTTACAAGATAAGATAGAAAAGAGCTAAAGAAATTTCAATCACCACAAACTTTCTCTCTCCTAATGACTTGTCTAACACTCTCAAAAAGATCTTTCCCTTTCAACAGGCTTATTCAACTCTTTATATAGGGTAGTACACAAGGGATGACAGCTAAGCTGTCCTTTATTTTCGGGAATGACTTGTGAAATATCGCAAGTGTACAACATATAATCTCGCAGCTCTCCTAAATTTCGCTAAGTCTTCACACCTTTCTCGTGTTCTGGATGTCGTCATTCATTGCGTCATTTATATTACTCTTCTGCGACACCCTCGCAATGTCGTTGTTTATTGATCTCGCGAAGTATAGATGTTGCGATATTCTGATCCTACACTCCTTTCGCTGTAACTGCCCGCATCTCTGTAGTGTATATCATTAAGTATTATTCTCCATTTGGTTCTCGAGAGGCTGTGAATACCAATATTCTACAGAGCACGTGTCACGATCTTAGTGGCCGCACACAAGTTAACTCTATAACCCTTGCTATACAGAAGAACCTAAGTAGCAGAGGATACCTTCGCAGATCTACTTTATCTCATCCCAAGAAGGGATACCTCGACGGCCAAGATAGAAGAAATAAAGCCTAGTCTAGAGAGAGGCAGCTGGCGATTGGACAGAGGTAGATGACATATCTAATCAGCATTAAATGCACAAATCTCTTATCTACACGCATAACCAAAGCATGTGGAGAGAGGTGATATGGCGGAACCTGAATGGCGAAGGCTAGCGGTGAACGAAGGTACAATCTGTACTGAGGCTGGGAAGTTCCCGAAGGAACGTGGGTCAGCTGAGGTGGCAAAGTTTGACTAGAGAAAGCACGCAGTGAACGAAGGTACCATTTGTACGGAAGGTATATCAGGAAACGATGGATCCCAAGACAACAAAGATATACCTGGAGCATAAGGGGCTATAAATACCGAGCTTCACCAACAAACAAAGGGCATTCAAATGAATCTAATTGTGTTAGTCATAGAGTTGTTCAATTGTTTATATTCTCATGGAAGTATACAAGCCAAAATTGAAGCAAAATCGGATTGACTCAAAAGAATCAGTTCATGAACATTTTAGCCACAGTTTGCAAAGATTGCATTCATTAATTTATAAATGTATTTGTTCATGAGTATGAAATCATACTTAACCGATTTAAGAACTTGAACCACTTAAGTTTGCAAACGGGTATGCGAAATTAAGTTCCGGACATTGATCACAAGCCGACAGTTTGCAAACGGGTACGGAAACTTTAGCTCCGGACCAAATTCAGTTGAAACCGTTTGCGAACGGGTTTGCAAACTTGGTTCCCATACTTCAACAGTTAAATCAGTTTGCGAACGGGTATGCAAACTTAAGTACCCTGACTTAAACAGTTGAATAAGTTTGCAAACGGGTATGCAAACTTCCGGTCCTGAATTCCGTCAAAACAGTTTGTACACAAAGTACACAAACCGTAATGTATCTAGACATGGGTTTAGCTCTTAAATCCCATTTCAATCATTGAAACATTCTTAGAAGAAGACAATAGCTGTCTCACACAAACTATTAGCTTATAAGAAATTTCCAAGTGATCGAATAATCAATACGAAATATTTCGAGCCTACATCAAATGACTGTCTCACACAAATCATGTAAGATGTTACCAGGTGATTTTCACACGATCAATTTTTGACTTTCGTCAAGAATAATGATGAACGTGGTTAAATAAAAAAGCTTTCCAACATATATTTCGAGAAAGATATAAGCGAGTTAAACTCAGCTCGAAATATAAAATGTGTATAATGTAAAGTCTATATAGGTATACGACTTTTGTCTCAATAGGAAATAGAATAGAATAGACTTTTGAGTGATATATGAGTTCAAGTCTCCACATACCTTTTGTTGATGAAATTCCACAAGCTTCCATTAGTAGTTCTTCGTCTTCAATCGATGAACGCCGTAAAGTTTAAAGCTCAACTACACATTCTATCCTAATCCGAGACATAGCTATAAGTAGATTAGAAATCAATACTTATAGTTTTGACAACTAAAACTGACAAACAATCTAGAAATACCAACGCTTGCGAGTTCGACCGAGCAGTGCTCTAACACCGGGGTTTTTCTGCACTTGCAGTTTTCCTCGTTAACAAAATCTTGCTGTGTGATTTACTTTTTTTTTTCCGCAATTATATTTGTTTATATAATTTAAAGTAAATTTCACCTCACGTTAACTCCGATATACTTGATAGTGATTCTATAAAGTTTGGTTAGGTCTGAACCTATTATCAAGTATCACACTTTGGTAGTCGTATTGTCTCGATCTTGTATCCATAGATAATCACACAAAGTGTGAATACCGAAGTTGTTGTATTGTCTCGACTTTGTCCGTAGAAGATCACACTTTGTAAGAGGACCTATAGGTTGAATAAAAAGATTGTGGTGTATTTGGCTACCCTCGTCTTTTCAATTGGTATCAGAGCAGGCAAACACAAAAAGATCTTACAATCTGTGTTTGGTGTGATCCAAACTAACATGAGTCAAAGTAGAGTTAAGCGAGAGCGAAAACTAAAGAAGGACTCAGTTAACATATCACAGGATTTTCGAAGTTTTGATTTTAAAAAATACTTAGAACGGATATCCTCATCGAGTTCTACGGGCTCAGCTGAAAATACTTCTGAATATTCTCAAGATGAGATTAAGTTAAGTCCTATACTGATGATCAAGGACCTCGATTCTGAAAAACCTTCTGCAGGAGATGAAAAGGTTGTTGATCATGTGAGTATAAAAACTTCCGAGCTATAAGAGTGAAAATAAAGTTTTCTATCTTGTACAACTGAACTCACTTTTGGACTAAAAAGAGAACGAAAACTTCTAGAAGAATTAAGTTGTTTGCAAGATGAAAATGAACAACTTGTTCATGATGTTTCCTCCTTGACAACGGAATTAGATTCTCTCAATAATACATCTTCCTTAAAGATTCAATCGTTGGAAGAGAAACTTGTTGAATCTGATGCAAGAAATATCTCTCAATAAAAGAGTTTTGAAAAGAAAGAAGGTGAACATCTCTCACTAGAAAAACACCTTGAGGCTGGTCTAGCTGGTGCTCTTGATAAAATCATGACGTTGGAAGAAGAAAATTTGTACTTGAAAAAGTCCAATGATAGCATAAACAATTTATCCTCATTGTTAGAAGCGGGAAGATTTCAGGGTGATACATGTGGATTAGGATATTATAAGGAATCAAGTGTTTCCAATGATAACAATGAGATAAAATTTGTTAAAGCTACAAATTCTTCTCAACCAGACGCTTCCACTGATGTCAAAGATGCTCATATTTCTTGTAAAAAAAAAAATCATGTCAAGCCTAAGAATTGTGTTCAACCAGCAGCAATAAAAGAAAACACTTTTGCTAACGTCAAGAAAGCAACAACGTTGAACAAAGAGAAGAAGAAGAAGAAGAAGAAGAAGAAGAAGAAGAAGAAGAAGAAGAAGAAGAAGAAAACTCGTCGAGCTCCAATGCAAGAGGATCCACAAAAAGGTAACATTAAAACTCACACTTCATATGTTACTAAGCATTGTTATTATTGTGGTAATAAAGGGCACTTGCAATGGGGATGCAAAGTTCGTAAGATGCAGGATGCACTTTCCTTTGTATCAAATGAATTGGCTAAGTTTGCTCCCCAAAAGAACTCAGATTATTATTGTCCTAAGTTTAGGGAAAAGAATTATTATAATGATAGTTCAAATTTTGCCTATCGCTCGGCAAGGTCATCTCATAAAAGACCCGATTATAGAAAGAGAGATGACTTTGTAAATGCAAAGACAAGATCTGATATTCCAAATTGGAGAAAGGATGTTTCGCAAAGTATCCAAAAGGGAAATGGTCCTAATGATATGAAGGAGAAAGCCTCTCCTGCGAAACCCATCCATAAATGGGTCCCTAAGTCCTCCATAACCAAAGAGGGACCAAAAGTTAGTCACAAGAATGACTCACAGCTGATAAATGATGGTAACAATGTTCATAAGAGTCTTCTTAAACTAATGAAAGACATCATGTTGTCTAATGTATCTTGTAAAAATGCACGTTGTGATAATGACACTCTTCATCACAAGTCAAATAAGAAAAACAAGAGATGGAACAAGAAAAAACAAACCAAGCAAGAGGTCAAGAGTGATGATTCTGTCTTAGTCACCCGTGACGAACAAGACAAGGCTCACCAAAATATAATCTAGTTGTGTTGGAATTTTCATGCTAACCTTTGTGCTCAATCTTATGATAGGTTCGGAAGCACATGAAATATGAGCACATGACCTCTCGGTTATTATATGATTATTTAACACCTTCAGGAAGAGTATTCTCTTCTATACTCATATCTTCTCTATCTATAATTGAGCATTTGATAGAAAAAGAAATTTTGAGTTTATGGTGTTGATATCTACAGGTCATATATGTATATCTCTTGTTTATACGGTTAAAACGAGCCAAAAATCATTGAATTCGGACATCGTATGCGAAAGTTATGCCTAAAACAGTTTTGTGTATGAATTCGTGTGGTATAACCGATTCCAAACTTTTGGAAGTGTGGTATAACCGATTCCAAGAAGAAAATCCATGTGAATGAATGTTTATATTTTTTTTATGTGTATTCGGTTTATGGGATGTTTGATTTCGGTTTCATTAACCTTAATATTCGGTCTCATATGATGTGACCCTTATGGTTTGTGTGGCTTTTTGATTTAGAGGGATTAAGTTCTAGCCCATGTTGGTAGGATTTATCAAAGGATCATAAGGTCATCCGATTGAACTCATATGTGAAAAGTCACAATATGTTGAATCAATTTATGTTTACATGAGTTGTGTTTAACATAACATATGTGTTTCGGGTTTTCAACTTTTGATATTGGCACTCATTAGTTAAAACCATTTCAACCTTTCTCTGGTAAAGGTTGTTTCTGTTGTTGTTCTTTTTTTCTTGCGAGAGGATGACAACATACTGGGGGAGAGTTCTTATTTGAACTTGCGCTTAATGACATATCTTTCTGGGGAGAAGAGGATGCGGAATTTGAGGTAACGAATTTGTTAGTTAATCGCTTTCCTGTTTAAGAAAAGCATGTTTACATTGCATATATTTTGCTTTTGCTTAACAAAATTTCGGTACAATTGATATGTTCCATTATTGTGTATGGATGTGTGTATGTATGATTCAATTGTATCCAATTAAGAAAAACTGTGTCAATTTATTTGGCTTATTGTTTGGTATCTTCTTTATTGTTGGGTATCAAGTGTTTTTGCTTAACGAAATTCGGTGCAATTGCGGTGCTATAATGTCTATGTTTGTTTTAATTGCTTCCGGTTAAGAAAATAATTGTGCAAGTTAATTTATTTTGGTTTGTATGTATTATTTATGGCTTAACGAAATACGAGATCATTTGTTTAGTCTAAATTAATTCCGGATAAGAGAAACTAAGTTAATTCTGATGTTAGTTAGACTTTCAAATGGGAGGATTCGGTTATTCAAGTCTAATCGAATGCCTTGACAAGAAAAACTAGTTAACTAACCTAGTATTTGTCTTGTCTAAAGAGAAAGGTCTAAGTTATTGTCTTAATAATTAGAGTCTGATGAGAGAAATAAATTTAATTCTGATTTTCATTTCGGTCTTATCGAAACAAGTGGTTGCACATACGCAATCGGTTTAACAAGGGAATTAAGTTTTTTAGTCGAATTGTTAAACTATTAGGGAAAAATTGCTTCGGGCTATTGTTTCTTTGATAACATATTAAAACTAAATTACTTGTTGTTTCGGTTTTAATATTGGTTATCTAGAGTGGTATTTGAAACCTTAGAGCCTCTCCAATGGAATGTGTGTGAAGGAAAAAGTCCTACTCCACGTAGGATCCACAACAATATTTATGAAAAATTATCTCCAACCCATTGATGTGAAGATGATGTGGCAAAAAAAAAGTTAGACATCCTCTAGGTGAACCTCTAGTTTTAGACATTCACTTAGAGGATGTCTTCCCATCCTAGTCACACTTTTGTTAAAATCATTTCCATTTTTATTTTTCATTGACTTTTATTAACCAATTAAATTCCTACAAATAAGTAAACAAATAATAGTAAACTTTATGGGTTGGAGATAAAATTTTATTTTTCCTAATATTTAGGATTTTTTACTCAAAATATGTCTTAGAAGTGATGCCACATATGAAATATTCACATTCACCATTGGAGAAGCTCTTAGTGCCTAACTCTTATAGGTTGTTTACAAGTCTTTTATATTTGTAAGATCCTTTGGGTTTGTCCTTTATTTGTTCGAACCTTTGTCATTTTGTGACAAAAAGGGGGAGAAATATGTGGAGGAAACAAGTGATTTGCAATCACTAAGGAAAGGACAATTGTGCTTAAACGAAAGAGTAAAACATTGACTAAGGGGGATAAACATATCATGTGTTGTTGTAGTATTCTGACTACAAAAAGGGGAATAACAAATATGTTCGGATTGAATATTTACCTAGCTTACCTTTAGGGGGAGTAAAAGCTTTTGTTATTCGAATGTCAACAACGGCATTTATTGATTGAATATATGCATGTTATTGTGCTGTTGAAACTTGGAATCAAGCATATGTAAAATGAATTCTTTTATAATTTGTTTATCCATATGTAATAAGAGTTTTGTCACTAAAATTGACAAAGGGGGAGATTGTTAGACTATAGCTCGGTTGAACTCACCAAGCGTTGGTATGTCAAGTTTGGTTGTCATATTTTAGTGTGTCAAAACTCATCTAAAGTCTCCTGATTATATGCTAGAGTCAACTTCGTTTAGGTTAGACTAGAAAGTCTAGGAATGTTGAAACATACAAGTATTACTCCGAAGACCTGAAGAATGTGAAGAAGTAACGAACTACAACGACGACATCATCCTTCCACTTGAGGTTAATAATATTGACTTGAACTGTTTCATTCCTAACGTATCTTTCAAGTCTCTTTCAAGTCGTGTTATATTGAAAACATAACTGCAAAGATGTATATACTATACATATTGTATAATACTTTAGTGATGTGACATGGTCATAATTATATGATCATAGTATTAGGGAATTAAACTACGAAGTATAATGCTTATATTTCGAACTTGGTAGATATGACATCGACATAATCTTGTATATATTGTTATGATTATATGAATGGGTTATGGTGAAGATTTCATCCTAGGAAACAATGTTTTACATTTGTTTAAAGGAAGTACATTCATGAACTTGTTTCATGAATCGAAAGGAAATCATTAGGCTTATTGTTACGGCTATTCATTACAAATCTTTGGATGACCAATATGTGTGAGATGTTAGAACCGGTCTTAAATTATGTTGTGTATCTTGGTATAAATAATCACAATGCCTGACTTATGATTTGGTAAGACTGGTTTTTATTAATTGGTGTAACCGATCCTAAGTAATCACCATGTGTTGGTATGATCGTTTCTTGTAATTGGTGTGACCGATCATGAGTATGTGTAATCGATCCTTGTAATGTAACCGATCCTAGTGACTGGTCTGACCGATCACAAGTAAATACCATATATAGATGTAACCGATCCTACCTAGTTATTTTTATAAGGTAGTACTAGTCCCTACCTGATTACTTTTATAAGGTAATTTATGTAACCGATCCTTGTAATTGGTGTGTCCGATCCTGGTAATTGGTGTGACCGATCATAAGAGGATGTGTGACAGATCCTGGTAATTGGTATAACCAATCCTACCTGATTATTTTTATTGAATAATATCGATTCTTACCTGATTACTTGTATAAGGTAGAACCGATTCCCTTAAGCTTCAAGATGTCAACATACTCTTATCATATTGTTCAAAGATATTCCTTAGTACTCAAGGTGATCCTGTGCCGAAATAAATTAAAAAAAAAATAATTAAGGTTTTTGGTTTTATATGCTTTAATTACCAGTAATTAAATGCATATCTCTAGAGAATAAAAATTAGTAATGTGCACTTACTAATTGAAGATTTTTTATTGGGAGATTTCGGAAATATTGGACAAGCATTTATTGGAATTAGGAAAACCGAATCTTGTTATTCATTGCATATCTTGAGAATATTTTCGGTTTTGGAAATTCCTTGATGTCCAAACATCCTTGGTCTATAAATACCTAAGTTTGAACTTCTAGAAAACCATCCTAAGAGCCGGGCAAACTTCATTTCTTGTTGTTTTTGGTTGAGCCGTCTATTCGGAGAGGAAAGTATCCTAATTAGGTGAAATCTCTTACGACCGCTCGTTTAAATACTTCTGTGGGATCAAGAAGCTCTACGAGTACCGTTGGTGGGAAACTAGATAATTGCAGTGTTATTAGTTTTCAATTGATTTGATTGACTAACGGTTGTTGAAACTTTGATTGCACCTAGTTTGTTTATTCTTGAGAATCTTTTCTTTTGATATAAGATTCACTCAAACTAGATCAAAATATCGACGAGATCTTTAGAACTGTTGTTAGATCTAAAGACATCTTGTGATAATCCATTGTTAACAGACTCCGTTCTGTGTGTGATTGATCACAAGAGATTCAAGTGGTGTTGTGCAGGTTATTATTGAAGATTAAAGACGATTTCTTATTAGTTCTCATATCTCTGTGTGTGCACAAACCTTGATCGACTGGGATCCAACTATAATCAGATTTATTCGATTGATTAGTTGCTTGAGATCGACATCGCTTTATAGATTCTCGTTGAGATCTATATTGATTGATTGCAAATCTAAACTTAACTGCTTTGTTAGTTATTGGATATATTGATCTAACCAGGCAAAGGAGTTTATTAGATTAAACGGAAGAGCATTTACGTATGACTTGAGATATCTTTATCTTGGAAAGAATCAATAGAGTTGTTACCAAACAGATTCGTTGTTCCTTTGCTGTTTGAAATACGATTAATTAATTACTTAATGTTAATTAATATATAATATCCATAATTATCTTCCACTCATAAACAAGATTAATAAAATATTTTCATGCATTCATGCAAAGTCAATTTAGTTTCCACAAATACATTCATGCACATGCACATACAATTAAAATAATCTTAATTAAAATATATTCATGAATACATGCAAGTCAAGAGATAATTATTTAATTTCCACAAATACATTCATGCACATGCACATGCAAATACAATTAAAATATATTCATGCAAAGTCAAATATAAAGATAACTATTTAGTTTCCACAAATACATTCATGCACATGCAAATACAATTAAAATAATCTTAATTAAAATATATTCATGCATTCATGCATTCATGCAAAGTCAATTTAGTTTCCACAAATACATTCATGCACATATACAATTAGAATAATAATTATAATTATTTCTTATAAATATCACACTTATTTAAAAATGATGTCATTTAATTATTTGTTTTAATTCCTGTGAAACCGAAACATTAAACTGCACTATTGCTTCTTTTTTTTAAATGGGCATGTAACTCTCCATGGGCCTTGAACACGTTATGACCTTAACGAGTTAACACTACTAACTGGATCATCGTAATTTGGCCGTTAACCGCGTTATGATTTTTATTTAGTAAGGTTTTTTCCACTTGGACCCAACTCGACTCAAAAATGACATTTTGGACTCAGAAGTACTTGAGCATCATTATTGTGCATTTGAGGTGGAAATCATTTCTTTGAAAAATAAAAAGGAATATATTCCTTCATACAACTTTATGCCAATGACAACGCACTGTCTAAAAGGTAGAGCTACATATTCCCTTGTGTTTCTAAACACATGCATCCCAATTTTTGTGGAAGAACTCACAAAAAGTGATATAAGTCAGATTTTTTTTCCCTCTTCTACTTCATCCATAAACTAATGAACCAGTATATGTTAAAGTATCAACAAGAGATTCACTATCTTTAGTAATCTATTCAACCTAAAGTAAATGTTTGACATTCAAAATGAGATTCTCTTGACCCGTTGAGATGAAGAAATTTCTCAAATTAAGATAATTGTAGAAAAATTGGAAATATAAAGAACCTCGAAGTAATGAGGTTTAGACGTACCGACTCATATAAAGCATGTGAAAAGGGACATATATATCATGAGACAAAGATGTATTTTTTCCCCGGTAGTAATGACACCAAAGTACAGGTATCAACTGAATATGGGATGAATCTAAGATGTAATTCTAGCTCTCACCAAAGATTTGGAATGAATCTTCTTACCGGTATTGGTACAAGCAAAGCAATGCGGGTAGCATAGTAGCAACCAATTTCCATGGGAAGGTCATACTTTAGACATCAACTTTAATGACAAGAAGAAATTTGCCTGGCCAATTGACTATTTATTTGAACTAGATCCAATGTCTGCGCTTATGGAATGAAAAGTACATCATTCCCACGAGACATAAATTCTCTATAGCACTTGAGATATATCCGGATGAAAAATATATCATCCCTCCTGAAACGTAACATATATTCACTCTAAAGTACTTGAGTTAAATCTCACTTTTGTTACTAATAAGACCACACCACTTATTTAATATCTCAAGACTCAATGTCTAACAAATAGTGGTTTCCCTCCTACCAGCTTAAGTAATTTAAACTAGTTTTTGAACTATTTCCTTATAATGTGACTATGCGGATTGGATCATTGAGAGCAGCACTGCTCAAAATTTGTTTTCAAGATAGATAATCACACCTTGTTAAATTCTAAATAAACTAATGAAGACACTCACAGTGATGAGAATGTAATTGACTGCATCTTTTATAGTCTTTAATATATTTGGAAGGAAATATATTTTAGAGAAACTAATGAGTCAATATAGTGAAATGTAATTCATTATAGTATTTGGATTATTGAATCTATATTGACTCCGACGATAAAATGTTGGGAATTGACTCATACAGGCTTTGAGCACAACCATAAAGCAACCTTGTTTGTGACATGATGATCGTTTTGAAAGGACTCATACGAACATCACTTTATTTGAGTGAACAAAATGGGAGAAATATTGACAGAATGCTAAGTAACGACATATCTCTCAATAAGTGTTTTCTAAAGTACCAGATGCACAACCCCCTCATCCCTGCCATTATGCTTTTAAGTAAGAGAGCATATGACTCATTTTACAAAGTCTTCAGTAAAACAGGATCGAGACCATCCTAAGGTGCAAATGGTAAACAATCCATATTACGAAAGAAAACAAGGTGATCTAGAAATATATCCACGCAGAATGCGGACCATTAAAGTGACTTATGGCTATGGTGGATGCTTTCACACTTTGGACTAGTTACAGTTCCCAAGAAGTTTTGCGTTTGGAAAACTACTAGCACATATTATACATGTAAGGGCTCACCACCCCTTGTAAATGCTAGCTAGTACACATCAAAAGAACTTGATGGTTATTGCAAATTTAATAGGATCAATGCAGGGCATCCTATACCCAATGGTCTCGCACAGACTATCATTAAATGTTACATATGATGTCTAAGGAATAGGTTATGCGTACTAACCTACCTTTTATTGCTTTGGGGATATGTAATATTACGCGCATCTTTACTTAATTCATTTTTGGACCCCAATATTAGTCAACTTTTTTGCATACCAGTTGGTAACTGGATTTAAGCCTGACATTCGTTTTCTTACGCATTTTTGGTTGCATTATACATGTGCCATTACGATTCCACACCGTAGTATGATATGATGGGTCTTCAAAACTGTTAAGTAGTTATGTTGGAAATGAGTTCTCAACAATTATCTGCATTTTTAACCTTTGGCAGGAGATCTCTTACCGCTAGATTTGCGGGTTGTCATTTTAATGAGACAGTCTTCCCGTCGTTAGGGGGAGATAAGAAAATATATTTTCTAGGGGAAAAACAGGAATTGTCGTGGTGTGTTCCCACTATGTATCTTGTACTCCACAAATGTAAATGTGAAGTGACAAAGAATAATCGATTTTCAGAATGTACACCGATGTCGCTAAAGTGACAAGATCACACATACCAGCTGCAAATATTCCTGCAAGGTTAGAAATCCTCAGTATGGGGTACACCATAGACTAAGGTGTTGCAACTACACTTGGTGGAAGTGTAGTTGAGGTCGTGGCTCCATAAAGGAAGATGGAGAGACCACCAGGTTCGATCAATGCTCACCTAGAAAGGAAGTAGATGAGTAAGGCACAACCTAATTTGTATCGTTAATGAAATCATCTCATTTGATTGTCTCTGACTATGTCCATGAATCAATATTGGAGGACGCTCCGAAGTTTTTAAATGATTCTAGAGAACAATGAAATCCTGACGGATTATGAGAATGCACATGAGTCAATGGAAGGATCATGCGTGCACAATAATAATATAATCCATAAATAGTTGCTCCAGAAGTAGAGCACAATGAGATCGAACCATGCTTTATTTTGATTAATTTCAAATAAATATCATATTTGGCCTAAACAATCCAGGTAGAACTTAGTTCTTTGGCAGATATACGGGTATTTGGTGTGGTAGTGCTTACCAACCAAGTGTAAAGCCTATGGGACATACATTATTATTTGTCATAGAGCACAGTGGGAAGAATGAAGTCTCAAAGTATCAAGACACGCCTTGTGGCGCAAGGTTTCTCACAAAGCCCTAGAATTGTCTTCTTGTAATAAACGTTATAGCGTTCCGCTACTTAGTTAGCTTGGTAATTTCAAAAGGACTTGAAATGCAGCATATGTATGTGGTTATTACGTATCTCTGAAAGAATCAAGAGATAACAAATATTTACAAAAGTACTTCATATCCTTTTGTTTCCCAAATCAAGTGACTCTAAACCACATAGTGCGTTTACAGTTAGATAGAACGCTCACTTATAGATTGAAGCAATCAGGCGGATGTGGTATACCCGTCTAAGTGGCAATTGATTTGGAGGGGATAGACAAGTAAGGTATTTTTCCTTGCGTATTCACAAGCAAGTTCCTGATTTGGAATTCTAGCTACCTATGTTGATGTTACAGACATGATGGGTGCTCTTGACGTAATAAGAGATCCTACAAGCTACTCTAAATCCAAAAAAATTTGAGATGAGAAATCTGGGGAAAGCTCGACCGAAAATTGAGCTTGTGGTATATTATTCCACCAGTTTGCATATGTCTAAAGTTGTCAGGCAATTTAACAAGGACATGCATCCTGTTAGCACTCCCATGGTTAGTCGAGGTTCAGATGTAAGTAAATGACCAATTCGTCTAAAGGAAGATGACGAAGATGTGTCGGGAGATGAATTTCCCTTATCTAAGTACAATAGACGCATTATTGTACTTAGCATAATGTACTCGACCAAATGTTACATCCTCAGTGAACTTGTTAGCTAGATATAGCTCAGCGCCAACGCAACATCATTGGAATAGTATAATGAACGTAATCATATACTTGAAAGTAACCATTGACATGAGTTTGTTTTATCCCTGCAAAGAAATTAAAAGGAATGCTAATGAAAGTGCAATCCAAAAGCTGTTGATTATGAAGGAACAATAATCTCTTCTCCAACGAAAGTAATCAGGGGGAGATATGGTAAAGGAACTGTCTGGAACAACTCTGAAAGTAATCAGGGGGATATGCCGACATCAGTGGGGGGATCCAAGGATATGATGTCGACATATTTTACTTCGAAATTGAAGTTGTGTTGTACTCTTTTTCCCTTCAATCGAGAATAGTTTGTCCCAAAGGGTTTTGTTACTCGACAAGGTTTTTAGCGAGATAACGCCAAAAACATCAAGTATGTTAAACGTTGAAGACATAAAGATCGTCTTTGATATTACTGAAAATATCTGAATCAAAGAAATGAAACGCGATAGTCTGTTAAGCAATGTAACTTCCAGAATCAACAACATGGTCTTATAAACTTTCAAGTCACCAAAGTAAAGTGTGATAAACTCCTTTTGACTGCATTAGACTAATGAAAATTGTATGACATCAGAGGGAGCATCTAATGGTTTGTTGAACTATTTCCCTTCACCGAGGTTGCTTTTTCCCACAGGGTTTTGTTACTCGGCAAGGTTTTTAATGAGACAACAAGAAACACCGGGAATGTAATTTCCTATCTAAGGCTATTGTCTTCGCACGAGGATTTTCTGCCTTAAGAGTTGTGTATCAACTAGTCAATTTCAACGGAGCAAAGTGATCATCTGCAACGGATCACATTTACTTGCATCTGTCACGTTGTACTCTTTTCCCTTCATCAAGGTTTTATCCCACTGGGTTTTCCTTATCAAGGTTTTAATGAGGCAACATATTTGAGTCCAACTATGTTCTAAGTTTTCTTAATATTGTACTCTTTTTTTTATTTAGTTCAGGTTTTGTCCCTCTGGGTTTTCCTGACGAAGTTTTCATGGCGAGACAATTAACTTAGACTCGTCGGTCTTTGAAGATCGTATTTCATGTGATGAACTACATGTAAATTACGAGACAACATGTGAGGTACTACATGTGAAGAGTTGTACCAAGGTTTTGTCCCACTGGGTTTTTCCTTGTCAAAAATTTAATGTTGATTTCGGCACGAGTCATCAGGAAGAGGACGACATTTAAAGAACTACATACAAAGCACTATATGTGAAGCACTATGTATAAAATTTTGTTATTGAACCGCACAAGGGGGAGTGTTATAGGGCCTATGGCCCATGGATGTGCGGTCCCCTACAATACTAGGATTTCCGCCCTTTCTTGTATAAATAGAATATCATACCTATGTAATGAGGTTGCCTATCTGGTTAATGAAAAGTTGTTCTCTCTTCCTTTTCTCTGTTTCTTATTATTACTCCAAAAGAAAGCTTTTATTTTATTTATTTTTTGTAAATATGTTTAGTTATGTCTACTTAATTTATTTTTGATTAGGGATGATTTCAAAGTCCTCGATAATGAGATTTTAATTAGTTCTACAAGTTTATTTCAAGGTGATTTCTCTTGTCGATTGTCTCTATTATTTTTAGTGTCTAAGATTGCTGTTAGATTGTGAAAAAACGTGGGTCTAACAACCACACCCAATATTTCGTTCGGCAATCTGAATAGACAAACTCCAATATACTTTCAAGAGAATCAACTAGACAGTCAGACTCAATCTAGAGAAAAGTATATCAAAGAGTTTTATATCTCTATCTCTCAATTCAATCCGCAGTCAGCAAATAGGGATTTGCGAGACTGATTGAATATAAGAGAAGTAACTTGAACGGTACCAAAGACCAATGTTCAAGGATCAATCAACAACCAAAGGTTGGATATACCAATTGATCGATTCAACGCACAACCTGTGGTATTTCAATTATAAAATAAATATAATGCGGAAAAGAAATAAGACAGACACCAGAAATTTTGTTAACGAGGAAAATCGAAAACGCAGAAAAACCCCGGGACCTAGCCCAGCTTTTAGAACCACATTGTATTAAGCCGCTACAGACACTAGCCTACTATCAATGAACTTCTGACTGGAATGTAGTTGAACCCTAATCAATCTCACACTCATTCAAGGTACAGTTGTGCTCCTTACGTCTCTGATCCCAGCAGGATATTACGCACTTGATTCCCTTAGATGATCTCACCCACAACCAAGAGTTACTACGACCCAAACTCGAAGACTTGATAAACAAATTTGTCTCACACAGAAAAGTCTATTGGAATAGATAAATCTGTCTCCCACAGAAATACCTACGAGTTTTTTTCCGTCTTTTGATAAATCAAGGTGCACAGGAACCAATTGATAAACCAGACTTATATTCCCGAAGAACATCCTAGTATTATCAATCACCTCACAACAATCTTAATCGTATGGTAGCGAAACAAGATATTGTGGAATCACAAACGATGAGACGAAGATGTTTGTGACTACTTTTAATCTTACCTATTGGAGATAAATCTCAACCAAATCTTAGCAAAGATAATACTCAATCACGATAGAAGAAGTATGATCAAAACACGTAACTACAAAAAAATAGTTGGGTCTGGCTTCACAATCCCAATGAAGCCTTTAAGTCGTTAACCTACAAGGTTTCGTGAAAAACCTAAGGTTAAAGGAGAATCGACTCTAGCTTATACAACTAGTATCATACATGAGGTTTGGGGATTAGGTTTCCCAGTTGCTAGAGTTCTCCTTTATATAGTTTTCAAATCAGGGTTTGCAATTTAAGTTACCTTGGTAACAAAGCATTCAATATTCACCGTTAGATGAAAACCTGATTAGATTCAAGCTAATATATTTCTACTGTTAGATCGAACTTAGCTTGTTATACACAAATGAAATGTACCTTCATTTAGGTTAAAGTAACCATACATAAACGTGTACACCTGTTTTGGGGTTAAAACTGATTCTGCTGGAAATGGTAAATTTGGGTGTGCCGCTGAGAAACGAATCTAAACCCTAAACAAATGCACCCGTACTTTAGATTCGAGAGATCAATATGTACAACGCTGCCCAAACCAAGAAATGGTCGTTCCAGTCTTGCTTCGGTCACAAAATGAAGGAGAAGGGTTGATCTTAGGGAGGGAAGCGAAGAAGGTGTTGAAATCAGGATGAAGGTATGGCTGTTTTATGACTTGTATCAGAATGTGGTTTATGGATACTTGTGTGGATAACCCTTGTTGGTTGAAATAGGTTGAAAACCTATTTATATAAGTCATGGTTGAACGCACCCTGATCTCATAAGAAGTGGAATTAGTTGAGTGATGGAGAAGTGGGGATCGTGTAAAAATGTTAAAAGCCACGTCTTACTATGAGGGAAGACGGGTCGATTTACACCTACTACTTCCCTGCTGACACTAACTGTCCGCCTTTCCTGGCACTTTCTTATAATGGGTGCGTTGCACGCCGCACGGTGTAAACCACCAGACCAATACCCGCATGCTGTCGTTGGTCAAATTTGGGGCTTTTAAAGCCGTGTGGCTGGCTCTTTGGGTGAGCGAATCGCGGCGTTGCTGGCAAGCTTGGAGTAATAAAATTGGTCGGCACTATAGCTGGGCCGCCAGTGAGCATATCCGTACCTTGCCAGTCGATTAATATCAAATCTAGGCCGGTCGATTCGGCTAGCGAAGTTGGACGGTCGAGATCGTTTTGCGACAGTAATGCGCCGCCGCTAACATAAATTAGGGTTTTTTGGCCGCGCGAACAACCCATTTTGAGAGATCGGTTTGTGAACCTTCTTGTAGGCTAGGAGGATCCCGATTGGCTTAAGCATGAATATGCTCGCCGGTGTATACTATGGGGATCGTTTGATCCTGTTGGGAGAAGGCCAGGCTCGTTGATTTGGCAGGCCAAAATGTGTAGTCGTGATCGTTTTAAGACTTGCATGGGCAGCTTATATTCAATTCCTTAAGGAATTAAGCGTATCGACCAGCCAACTTCCACTTTTAATTAAAATGTGTGATGCACATTTGAAGCGTTTTGATTGGTTGACGAGAAAGAGGGTCGGCATGCAGTAATATGGGGCGTAGCCGCGCGCCTCCTTTTGCTTCTGCTTTTATTTGCCGCAGTTTCTCTTTTGCTTCTTGTTTTCTACTTTTGGTAGGATTCTACTCCTACTAGTCCATGGCGGATCAATTTTCTTGCTTGCCTAGGTTTGGTCTCGACCAATAGGGTTCGAGATATTGCGCAGGCCGCAAAAAGGACCTAATTTTTGAAAATTAGTAAAATTAGGTTTAGAAAGATTGAATTTTGTGGGCTGGCACAAAATCGATCAATTTATGGTGAATTTTGTGCGTTCGTATAAAATCACTAATTATATTTCAGAGGGCAGCATAACTTTGCGTGCCTCTAATTGAGTACTTCCACGCATATCTTAATCCTAACACTTCGGGAAATTCATGCTACTCAGCTGCGAGCGAACATTAATTGTCATGTCATGTCAACATTAAGAGTTTTGTTGGGGAACTGACATAGAATAAGTACTCGACATGCCATGTATTAGTGAGCAATGCATGCAGGAGATAAAATTTATAGAATATCTGGGATTGTTTCTGCACGCACCATTCTGGATAAATTTTATATATAATTATACTAAATTTCTCAATATATATGTAAGTAAAGAGGCCTAGGTACTCATTACTTTTAAATGGCTCTGTTTCTTTGCAAAACGACGGCACATTAAATACAGGGTTTCGCAATTTTAGCCATAAACCAAAAACCACCATCAACAACACCATGTTGGCTCAACAGTAGTTAACCGAGGTTAGCTATATGAGCACTCTCATATCAACCTCCACAACTAGTTCAAATGACTCAAATGAAACTAGTTAAAGAGTTGTCCAATTGCTATATTCTCATAGAAGTATACAAGAACGCAATTGAAGCAAAATCCGTTTGATTCACTCGAATCAATTCATGAACATTATAACGACGGTTTGCAAAGAATGCATTCCTTAATATATAAATGTATTAGTTCATGTCACAACCGATTTTAGAACTTTAATCACTCAAGTATGCAAACGTGTACGCATACTTAAATAGTCGGCCTGAGTTTGGGTTTGCCAGTATGCAAACGTGTACGCATACCTTAGTACACTTCCAAAACCCAGCAGAAATTCCCGGACCTATACCTTACGCAAGTATGTGTACCGGTATGTGTACTTGGTACACGAAATTTCACAACTACAAGTACGCATACGGGTATGCATACTCTAGTTCCGGTCATGGATCACATACATGCAAGAATGCACACTATGTTTATAATCCAATAGTTCTAAACTCTATTTCAATCATTGAAACTTTCTTAGAGGATGATAATAGCCATTTTCACACACTATTAGCATCAAAGCAATTTTCAAGTTATTGAAATAATCATAACGAAACATTCCAAGTCTACACCAAATGATTGTATCACACAAACCATGTAAGATGTTACTCGGCGATTTTCACATGATCATCTTTTGACTTTCCTCAAGAATATAAGATGAACTTGGTTGAAGCGAAAGCTTACCAACACATATTTCGAGAAATATGTAAGCGAGTTAATCTCAGCTTGAAATCTCAAATGTGCATAATCGATAACTATATAGTAATACGACTTTTGTCTCAATATAGGAGATAGAGTAGAAATAGACTTTCCAAGTGATAGATGAGTTTAGTCTCCACATACCTTTTGTTTATGAAGTTCCACAATCTCTCCTTAGTAGTTCTTCGTCTTCAATTGATGAGCATCGTAAAGTCTAATGCTCAACTACACAATCTATCCTAGTCCGAGACATCACTATAAGTTGACTAGAAATCAAGAATTATAGTTTTGATCACTAACATTGACAAACAAGCTTGAGATATAAACGCTTGCGAGTTCGAACGAGCAGTGCTCTAACAATCTCCCCCTTTGTCAATTTTAGTGACAAAACTATCAATACATATGATTACAAAATAAATAAACTTTGTAGCTTCTAATCCAAATGCTTGATCTCCTTGGTTCTTCAACATTACTCGAAATCTTCGTCACTTCCAAGTACTCCAATAATTCCAAATGTGTTCAACTCAGCATCATAGTTGTTGAAGATCCGTAGCAATAACAATGAGAAAACAGTTGCTCTCAATCATCGTTATACAGTGTCATAGTATCATTACACAACATCAAAGTTCAATTTGTATCACAACTTTGACAACAATACTATGGTGATATGTATCACTCCCCCTTAGTCAATACTTCATCTCACAATGAAAACCACTCCCCCTTACATAATGATCCGTAAACCATATGTATTTGTAGTGTGAACTACACATTAATTCTCCCCCTTTTTGTCAATATAAATTGAAAAAGATACGAAAACTAGTGGGATCCTCATGAAATTTTCATAGAGATACTTCATGACCAAAAGAGAACAACATACCAACTTGTTTCGATGATTTCACATAGTCGAAACTTAGTGTATTCATCAAGGAGTTTATAAAGATATAAGATAACTCCTACAATATTCCACAACCACACTCCCACAAAGATTTGGCAATTAAGCACAAGTTTAATTAATAACTCTCCCCCATCAAATGTCATTCCCGAAAGAACAACAAGAGCGACCTTACTTTTACAAGAAAAGAAGGATTTATTTGGACATTAACAAATCACATGAAACATGAATTTGTATCCAAAAATCTCAATTGAATTAACCATAAGGAAATGATCAATTCAATTGGTCATGCTCGACATAAGAGAACTTACGGAGCAACATATTACATACACAAAGATGTGGATCAGGGAAAGATCAATATTGCGGAATAATCAAAGATTCATTCTATTTTTCATCACTATTTGCACAATGACATATAATAGACTTAATCTTTGTAAACAAAAGTTCATCCTATCTTCCATCAAAAAATGACATAATAGGCTTTGTAGTCAAAAGTTCATTCTATCTTTTATCAATACTTTCATACCGACATATAATAGAGTTAACTTTTGAACAAATATGGGACAATCAAGGTTCGCGGACGCGAACAACATATCCCATAACAATTTGCAATATATAAAACCATAAATATTAATACTGCAAAAATCATCTTCCAAATCAACTTTAGAATTTAAATAAATAAATCTAAAAACATTGCAAGATGAAAAACGTTGGCAATAGCCATGTGTACTCATAATAATGGCTATTCCAAACCCTAGTTATCCTTCTTAAAAACACAAGAATAAATTCTCATAAGAAGTTTCCTAGACATTGATTATTGTTCTTTGATAACTTCATACCTTTCAAAGAAACCATCATAGAAGGTGTCGCTGATTTCCTTTACTTTCTTGACCGTGGAAACCCCATGATCATGAGTTAGAACACAAAATTTGCGATCAACAACACGAGAAAGTTGCCTGGCCTTAACACAGTCCACGATGAGTTTCTTCTGATTCCGTATCAAGATCTGTTGATTAGTAAGGATTCTGTCCTGACCATCCAAAATATGATTTATTTGCAGTTGCGGATTTGTAAACTCGACCTTTGAGTCACCCTGAAAACGAGTTAAATCCTTGATAGATTCATCAATCCAGGAGTTGTGCTCTTTCCTTGCAAGCATCTTCTTCAAAACAAGTTCTTGAATCGAATCACGTCCTTGAGTGTCCTCCTCCATGTCAAGACTCACAATCTCTTGAGATCTTGAAGACTTCTCCATATATTTTTTTGTTAGGGATGGAATAACACAATATATAATATATATATGTTTGTAAACATGAGAATGAATCTCTTGTTATGAAAACCCTATGAACTCATATGAAGGGGACACGGGAGTTTGTGGACCAGTCACAGAAGAGGAAAGGATTTAGAAAAAATCCAACTAGAGAAAACACAATACTTGTTAACATGGCTCAATAATTTAGAAAACTTCTCTTCAAATTAGAGCACGAGATACGATCAGAAGGATCGAATAAAATTAACATAAAGACGCATAAAAACATACAACTATTCTTAAGACTCCCAAAATATCATCCTTGCAACTCTCAAGATAGATACAAGGACGAAATTACCTGGAATCATGTAAAGAAGTTAGAAGTATTCTCACTGTGAATCATGGGAGATGAGTTGTACAAATATTTTCTGTGTTTATATCGAGTATTCCCCCTTTTCCATTGATTATAAGTTATTGATGTGATTTTAATTTTGTAGAAAGTGGTAGTAAAAGTTCGTTCAACTCAGACTTGTAAAGATTTGATTTTAGACTTAAAACTAAAATATATACACAAGTTTGTCACAAAAATCGAGAGATACTGAGACTCGGGATTCCACCATAAACTCATTAATGTGATTCATATATATTTATTCTAGACAATTTTAGCTCAAATAATAATAAAATATTGACTCTATGTTTTGCCGAGGTTGATTCTTAAAAGATTGACTGTAAATCACTAGCATGACGCATCAAAAGCACTTAGACCAAGCATACATCATCATACGACATCACAATCAATTAAGAAAAATCATAAAACGATTGATAATAGTGCAAGTAGTCATAAAAGAATTAAATATAATTACCACACGCATGAAATATGGCTTCCTCCGTCATCCCAGTGTTGGGGTTTAGCTCCTCATATTATTCACGTGCTCAAAATAGTTGTTCATAGCTCAAATATGTGAAAAACAAGAGAAAACTAATGACTCAGACAGTTTGCAACGCTGAAAAGGCGTTACAAACAGACTGTTACAGAAGAAATAAGTCTGCCTCTTAAACGATACTAGGGTTCTGCCGTTGAACAGCGATACTTCTGTTGTGCTGTTTAAATAAGACTGCCTCTGTTAGTCCGTTTTTCGTGTTCTTGAGAACGACAGTTCTGAAGCGTCAGTTCTTCGTCTTCTTCACCTGCTGCTGCGTATTCTTCCTGCAACTTTTCTGCTTTGATTCTGCAGCCTCCAATCGACCCAAAACTCCCTCAAAGTCTCGACTCCTCTTCTCTGAAGCTCAGCCACCCTATTTATGCAAAACAGGGCTAAAGATATCTCAAGAATCTCGCGGTTATTATTTTTTTTCTCTCCCGCAAGTCACGGTATTTTTCTTTTATTTTCCATTCACACGGCTTCTGTTTAGCTGTCAAACTTCTCTTATTCAATCAAACCAAATCCTTTACGGAATATATTCTCGTTATACAGCTTCTTTCCTTGTTTTACAAACCAAAATCCCATAAATATTCTTCCCGTAAAATAACAGTGAAACCCCGTGAATATCCATCTCCATGTTTTCCTCCTACTCGACGATTAAACCCTGTTTTTACGAAAGTAAACTCTTTACAATCTTGTTTAGTTACTTCAAGTCCAGCCCAACTAAATCTGATGATTGAATCGGTCCAGATATAGCCCAAACATCGAATCCAAAATCAGTTTATACGCTGCAATATCTTCCCGCCAAAATTTCAGAATTCAAATGTAGAAGATGATGCCCCTTATCCTGCTGCTGGGTGCCTTTAACACTTGGGTGTCCTGGGGTGTAAATAGAAAGTGGATGCCCCTTAGTAATTGAGGTGCCCCTTATCCAAATGAGGGGTCCGAATAGTAATTTTCTCCCACATGCGCAAATACCACTTTTCGGGCCAATTTTCTCGTAAAAGCTTATTTCTCCAAAAACACCTACAAAAACATAAAAAGCCATAATAAATACAAAATCGAGCACTAACAATATATACAATTGAGATTATATCAGACACAAAAATGTGTCTATCAGTTATCCCAGAGGAATTAGTGATAAACCCTTTTAAAAGTCCATCGGAGGGATTTTTCTGAGGACTAAGTCTAGGACCTCTAGAGATCGGTTCCAGAGGAGAAGAGTTGAAGGATTTCCCTCTTCTCGATTTAGACTTGCCAGACTTATTATTATAAGCACATGGATGTGTTCATTAGTGGCACAAGAGTTTGTACCATACAGAGGAACTTGCAACCTGTGACGATTTCTTGAAGAGGGATCATTCTTATAAGAATTATGGTTTTCTGTAAGAAAGAAATTCACTATAGAAGTCGTCGGACGATTTACTCCATTGACAGTAGAAAGAAGCAAATTATGAAGATGTGAGATTTGTTTCTTTCAATCAAAACAATGAAGAGCATAGTGATTCTTTTTCCCACAGAAGGAACAACATCGTGGATTAGAAACATAATTACCTTGACTCATAACCTTTTCTGACACATGCGAATTTTGCAAGTGATTCACAGTGGGTAATTTCCTTGGAGGGAATTTTCTTCACGCTGGGTAAAGCCTTGTGAGTATCAGAAGAAGGTGCAGAGGATAACTTACTCATCAAAACAAAGTTTTACTTTTTCAAGGTGTTACACTGTTCTTGGGCACATCGAAGAGATACAACAAGTTTCTTTTTTTCAACATGATGATTGTTTATTTCTGATGAATGAGCCTTGATTAAACGTTCTTCTCTAATTGAGTTCTTTCTAACAGTATCTTCAAGTATACTAATCTATTCACGCTGTAGAGTAGTTTCTTTAACCAATTTTTCGATATTGTTAGAAAGAGATTCAATAAATCAATAGAGTTCACGTTCTCTTTCAAGAGATTTCTCGAATTCATCAATGAGATGATCATTCTTTTCTTCAAGAGTCTTAATTTAAGAATCTTGAAAGTCAATGATATATCAGCAGATTTTTTTTAACGATCTGGTGAGTTCCATTTCTGATTCTGACACGATGTCAAATTTCTTGTTTTTACCCCGGGATTCAGAATAATCTGCTAAGGATTTATCCTTTGAGGAAGACCCAAGATTTTTGGCATGATCAGAAACTTTGGAAGGCATCTCTATGTACATAATTTGTGAGATATTTCGTAGGTCCACAGAAATCAGATTGCTAGAAACACAGACTTATGAGGTCTTAAATGTGTTTGCCTGCTCTGATACCAATTGAAAAGGGAGGGGGGGGGGGTTTAACAACCACACCCAATATTTCGTTCGGCAATCTGAATAGACAAACTCCAATATACTTTCAAGAGAATCAACTAGACAGTCAGACTCAGTCTAGAGAAAAGTATATCAAAGAGTTTTATATATCTATCTCTCAATTCAATGAGCAATCAACAAATAGGAATTTGTGAGCCCGATTGAATATAAGAGAAGTAACTTGAACGGTACCAAAGACCAATGTTCAAGGATCAATCAATTTCAATGAATAACCAAAGGTTGGATTTACTAATTGATCGATTCAACTCACAACCTGTGATATTTCAATTATATAACAAAATATAATGCGGAAAAGAAATAACACAGACACCAGAATTTTGTTAACGAGGAAAGCCGCTAATGCATAAAAACCCCGTGACCTAGTCCAGCTTTGAACACCACATTGTATTAAGCCGCTACAGACACTAGCCTACTACCAATGAACTTTGGACTGGAATTTAGTTAAACCCTAATCAATCTCACACTGATTCAAGGTATAGTTGTGCTCCTTACGTCTCTGATCCCAGCAGGATACTACGCACTTGATTCCCTTAATCTCACCCACAACCAAGAGTTTCTACGACCAAAAGTCGAAGACTTGATAAACAAATTTGTCTCACATAAAAAACTCTATATGAATAGATAAATCTATCTCCCACAGAAATACCTACAAGTTTTGTTCCGTCTTTTGATAAATCAAGGTGCACATGAACCAATTGATAAACCGAACTTATATTCTCGAAGAACAGCCTAGTATTATCAATCACCTCACAACAATCTTAATCGTATGGTAGCGAAACAAGATGTTCTGGAATCACAAACGATGAGACGGAGATGTTTGACTACTTTTAATCTTACCTATCGGAGATAAATCTCAAGCAAATCTTAGCAAAGATAATACTCAATCACGATATAAGAAGTAAGATTAGAACACGCAACTACAGAGAAAACAGTTGGGTCTGGCCTCACAATCCCAATGAAGTCTTTAAGTCGTTAACTTACAGGGTTTTGTGAAAAACCTAAGGTTAAAGGAGAATCAACTCTAGATTATACAACTGGTATCACACAGGAGGTGTGGGGATTAGGTTTCCCAGTTGCTAGAGTTCTCCTTTATATAGTTTTCAAATCAGGGTTTGCAATCTAAGTTACCTTGGTAACAAAGCATTCAATAATCACCGTTAGATGAAAACCTGATTAGATTCAAGCTAATATCTTTCAACTGTTATATCGAACGTAGCTTTTTGTACACAAATGAAATGTACCTTCATTTAGGTTTAAGTAACCGTACCTAAACGTGTACACCATGTTGTCTCAACAATAGTTAACCAAGGTTAGCTATATGAACACTCTCATATCAACCTTATTCATCTTAACCACAACTAGTTCAAATGACTAAAATGAAACTAGTTAAAGAGTTGTTCAATAACTATATTCTCAAAGAAGTATACAAGAACACAATTGAAGCAAAATCGGTTTGATTCACTCGAATCAATTCATGAACATCATAGCCACGGTTTGCAAAGAATGCATTCCTTAATATATAAATGTATTAGTTCATGTCACAACCGATTTTAGAACTTTAATCACTCAAGTATGCAAATGGGTACGAATACTTAAGTATCCGGTCTGAGTTTGGGTTCGCCAGTATGCGATCGGATACGCATACCTTAGTACACTTCCAAAACCCAACAGAAATTCCCGGACCTATACCTTACGCAAGTATGTTTGTGATTTGTTTTTATCCTGCCCTATCGGAGATATAATCTCAAGTCAATTATTCAATTGAACTCGTACGATAGAAAATGGCAAGATAAGATTGCTTAACTACAAGAGAAGTAGTTTCTTCTAGCTTCACAATCCCAATGAAGTCTTTCAGTTGTTAACCTACAGGGTCTCGAGAAGAAACCCAAGGTTAAAGGAGAATCGACTCTAGCAAAACCAACTAGTATCACACATGAGGTGCGAGGATTAGTTTTTCCAGTTTCTAGAGTTCCCCTTATATAGTTTTCAAATCAGGGTTTGCAATCTAAGTTACCTTGGTAGCAAAGCATTCAATATTCACCGTTAGATGAAAACATGATTCAACCAAGCTAATATCTTTCAACCGTTAGATCGAAACTTAGCTTGTCACACACAAATGAAATGTATTCATTTAGGTTTGAGTAACCGTACCTGAACGTGTACACTTAGTTGGTTCACAAATACTTAACCAATGGTTAGCCATATGAGAACTTTCAAATTAACCGTATTCATCTTTCTCATAACTAGTTCAAATGACTCACAAGAACTAGTTGAAGAGTTGTTCAATTGCTTAGGTCTTTATTCATAGACACGATTGAAGCAAAATCGGTTTGATCCACTTGAATCAATTCATGAAGAATATAGCCACGGTTTTCAAAGATTGCTTTCCTTATAATTTATTTTTGTAAGTTCATGAACTACCGATTTGAGAAATAACCAGCTTGGGTAGGCGTACGGGTATGCGTACCTTAGCTATCGGATTTGAGTTTACAAACTCAGCAGAAATTTTCGGTTCGAAAACTTCCGTGGGTACGCGTACGGGTATGCGTACATAAGGTGACTGGTTTACTAGTTTGCAAACTTACAAACTCAGCAGAAATTTTCGGTATGAAAACTTCTGCAGGTACGCGTACTCAACCTGTCTCCTTCACCAATACCGCATGCACACATATGCACGCACTTGGTTTCCGGCACATGGATTTATACACTAATGTGCAAACATACTATATATGCTTATATCCATAGTTGGTAATCTCAACTCTACATTTCAATCATTGAAACATTCTTCTATAATGTTATAACAATCGTTATTCACGACTATCATCATCAAAGCTATTTTCAAGATTGAAACGTCATCATGACTTTCGTCGCGGGTAAAGATGAAAATGGTTAAAGCGAAAGCTCAGCAACACATATTTCGAGAAAAAGATAGGCGAGTAAACTCAGCTCGAAATAGCAAATGTGCATGTATGAAAACTATCATACTTATACGACGATTGTCTCAAGAGTAGGAGATAGAATAGACTGTTGAGTGACAAATAAGTTCAAGTCTCCACATACCTTTTTGTCGGATGAAGTTCCACTTGTTCCTCGAGTAGTTCTTCGTCTTCGTAAGATGATCGCCATGGAGTCTGGAGCTCAACTACACTTAACTATCCTAGACCGAGACTTATTTATAAGTAAACTAGAAATCAAGACATATAGTTTTGATCACTAATATTGACAAACATGCTTGAGATAGAAATGCATGCGAGTTTGACCGAGCAGTGCTCTAACAAAAGTTCACAAAAACTATGACAATGGAACTTATTCTGTGCTACAAATGTGATTATCTCATTTCTGGTTCCTGATAAGGAAACGAGTGAGATAACCAAAGCATGGATGGCAACTCTTGACTACTGTCCAGAGGAAGAAGTCTGTGAAAGTTCTCTCACTTATTTTGCTGATAATCACCCTTGTTATTCCGACAGCTCTGACTATTCCATGATAAACAATCAAACTTCTCCAGAAGAAAAAATCGTTCTCTTGACCAAACATCTCTACTTGATTAAGAGAAAATTTCAACCGAAAAAAGGAAGTCTGGATTAAAAGGATTGAAAATCTGGAATGTCAACTGAAAATATTAAGACAAGAAGATGCGACTTCTCGCAATTGTGATGTTAAAAATAATGATCGGCAATCTTCGATAAGTTCTTGCAAACCAAATCAGCATATTACTCCTGTGATTTCGTCATGTTCTAATCTCTCTCGTGAAGAGAATGACATGGTTAACTTCACAGCATATTGTGAGTACACCTTGAATAAAAATCAGGATTACTCAGAAACGAATTGCACAAAGGTTCTTGAAAAAAATTCTTCCAAATCACGTTTTCAGAAGAAGAAAAAGAGAAATCTATGTCATTTCCTAAAGAGATTTTCAGAACCATTCATAGTATGCAAAAATCGATGAACAGTATGTTCAGAAAAATAAAGGGAAGAAAAATATCCTCTTCGGATTCTCACTCCACAAAGAGGAATCTGAAACAAGCTTTAACAAAATCACCCTCCTCTCTTGTGAAACCTCTCATTCTTCTTTAGGTGGGAGAAATTACTCTTTATAAGTTTTGAGATTGTTCTTGTCTATTTTCCCTTGGACAAGAGCAATAATCTCCAAGAGTAACGTGAAAAGATTTCAGCTGACTTGTTCGTGTATCTCCCTAAATTGCTCTAGCTGTGGTTATTAAGCTAAGAACCGTTTCTGAACACTTGGATGTTTTTTCTATCTCTTTTAAGTTTCTGTTAGGGTTTTTGTCAAAGATCTTTTTGGGAATTTATCTCATCTCTTCTTCTTTTTAAAGAGATCTATTTCCCTTAAGCAAGCATTTCATTTACCTTCTTTACCATGTCCTCTTCAAGTCTGATAATGAGATGTGTTAAGATAAACGTGATTCATCCTCTGATGGAAATCCTACTAGTTCTCATTTTGATAAAATCTCATTAACCATGAATCTTGTCTTGGAGCAAGTACAGGCGTTGAAGAGTGAACTAGAATCCTCCATCAAAAGACTTGAAGACAAGATGGATAATCTTGAATCCATGATTGATTTAATCAAAGATGAACTTGATGATTATAGGGAATATGAGAAGAGTCTTCAAAGTAAGTGAAATGATTTTCGGTTCTTGCTTAAATTTATTTTGTCTAGGAAACTTCTTATGAGAATTTATTCTTGTGTTTTAAGAAGGATAACTAGGGTTTGGAATAGCAATTTTGTGAGTACACATAGCTCTTACCAACGATTTTCATCTTGCAATGTTTTTAGATTTATTTGTTTGAGCACTACTAGGTCGAAATCACAAGCGTTGCAATCTCAAGCTTGTTTGTCAAGTTTAGTTGTCAAAATTATAAGTCTTGATTTCTAGTCTATTTATAGCTAAGTCTCAGATTAGGATAGTAAGTGTAGTTGAGCATTAGACTTCACGGCGATTGAAGACGAAGAACTACTAAGGGGAGCTTGTGGAACTTCATCAACAAAAGGTATGTGGAGACTTGAACTCATCTATCACTCAAAAGTCTATCTACTCTATCTCCTATTTGATACAAAAGTCGTATAGCTACATAGACTTCGATTATACACATTTAATATTTCGAGCTGAGTTTAACTCGCTTACATATTTCTCGAAATATGTGTTGGTAAGATTTCGCTTTAACCAAGTTCATCTTATATTCTTGACGAACGTCTAAAGATGATCATGAGAAAATCGCCTTGTAACATCTTACATGATTTGTGTGAGACAGTCATTTGATGTAGACTCCGAATGTTTCGTATTGATCATTCGATCACTTGAAAATTGCTTTAAAGATAATAATTTGTGTGAGACAGCTATTCCCGTCTTCCGAGAATGTTTGAATGATTGAAATGGGAGTTTAGAACAAATAACCATGATTAGATATAGCACAGTATGCGTACTTGTATGCTAATTGTTGCAAGTTATTCCAAGTCCGGGAACCATGGTATGCTAGAATTGATATTTTAATCTCAACTTTTATGCATTAAAAGATGCGAATATGTATACCCGTATATCGTATGCTAATTGGTTTAGTGGAGGTCTAGGAACTAAGTACGCATACCGTGTATAATAAACCTAAACTAGCGTAACCAATAATAAACTTAGGTACTCATATTAGTTCATACTTGGCGTGAGTTTCAAGTTTGGGACTTAACACGGCTAACACCACGGCGACTCCATACCCACCAAGCCATTGAGTTTGGTGGTATGCGTACACGTTCGCTTACTGGCGAACCCAAACTTAGTCCGGCCACTTAGGTATGCGTACATGTTCGCATACTTGAGTAGGTTATGTTCTAAAATCAGTTTGTTCATGAACTAATACATTTATATAATAAGGAATGCAATCTTTTTCAAACCGTGGCTATAATGTTCATGAATTGATTCGAGTGAATCAAAATCGATTTTGCTTCAATTGTGTCTTGTATACTTCTATGAGAATATAAACAATTGAAAAATTCTAGAACTAGTTTCATTTGAGTCCTTTGAACTAATTATGGTTAAGATGAATACGGTTGATATGAAAGTGTTTATATGGCTAACTTTGGGTAACTATTGTTGAGCCAACAAAGGTGTACACGTTTAGGTACCGTCACCCATATCTAAATGAAGTCATTTTTCATTTGTGTGTAACATGCTAAGTTCGATCTAACGGTTGAAAGATATTAGCTTGAGTCTAATCAGGTTTTCATCTAACGGTGAATATTGAATGCTTTGTTACTAAGGTAACATTGATTGCAAACTATGATTTGAAGACTATATAAGGGAGAACTCTAGCAACTGGGAAACCTAATCCCCACACTTCCTGTGTGATATTAGTTGCGACTAGAGTCAATTCTCCTTTAACCTTAGGTTTTTCCAAAACCCTGTTGGTTAACGACTTGAAGACTTCATTGGGATTGTGAAGCCATACCCAACTATTTTCTCTATAGTTGCGTGTTCCGATCTTGTTGTTTTCTATTGTGATTGAGTACTATCTTCTCTAAGATTGGCTCGAGATTTAATCTCCTATAGGCAAGATAAAAAGTAGTCACAAACATCTTCGTCTCATCGTTTGTGATTCCACAATATCTTGCTTCTCTACCATACGATTAAGATTATTGTGAGGTGATTGATATTCCTAGGATGTTCTTCGGGAATACAAGTCCGGTATATCAATTGGTTCCTGTTCACCTTGATATATAGACGAAACAAAACTCATAGGTATATATGTGGGAGACAAATTTATTTATTCAATAGACTTTTCTGTGTGAGACAGATTGGTTTATCAAGTCTTCGACTTTTGGTCGTAGCAACTCTTAGTTGTGGGTGAGATCAGCTAAGGGAATGAAGTACGTAGAGTCCTACTGGGAATCAGAGCCGTAAGGAGCGCAACTGTACCTTGATCAGTGTGAGATTGATTAGGGCTTAACTACATTCCAGTCCGAAGTTAACTTGGAGTAGGCTAGTGTCTGTAGCGGCTTAATACAGTGTGGTGTTCAAATATGGACTAGGTCCCGGGGGTTTTCTGCACTTGCGGTTTCCTCGTTAATAAAATTTCTGGTGTCTGTGTTAGTTCTTTTCCGCATTATATTTTCTATATAATTGAAATGTCACAGGTTGTGCGTAGTTCAATCAATTAGATAATCCAACCTTTGGTTGTTGATATAAATTGATTGACACTTGAACATTGATCTTTGGTACCGTTCAAGTTGTTTCACATAATAATTAGGCTCGCGGATTTATATCTGTTTGATTTGCTAATTATATTGTGAAACAGAGATTCTCTTAAAAGTATATTGGAGTTTGTCCATACAGATTGCTATGCGAAATATTGGATGTGGTTGTTAGACCCCCGTTTTTTTCATTATTTATTTAAATTCTAAAGTTTATTTGGAAGATGATTTTGCAATATTAATCTTTATGGTTTTGTATATTGCAACTTGGTATGGGATATGTGTGTTTGCGTCCGTGAACTATGATTGTCCCATATATGTCAAAAGTTAAGCCTATTATGTCATTATGCAAATATTGATGAAGATAGGATAAACTTTTGATGGCAAAGATTAAGTCTATTACATATCTTTATGCAAATATTGATGAAAAATAGAATGAATCTTTGAATATTCCGTAGTATTGATCTTTATCTGATCTACTTCTATATGAAAGTACTGTGCGGCTTCGTAAGTTCTCTTATGTTGAGCATTTTTGATTAAATTAATCATGGGTTCTCTTATGGTTAATTTAATTGAGTTTTCTGGATACAAATTCATGTTTCATGTAATTTGTTTATGTCCAAAGAAATACTTCTTTTCTTGTAAAAGTAAGGTCGCATTTGTTGTTCTTTCGGGAATGGCATTTTATGGGGGGGGAGTTCTTAATTGAACTTGTGCTTAATTGCCAAATCTTTGTGGGCAGTGCGGCTGTGTAATATTGTAGGAGTTTTCTTGTATCTTTATAAACTCCTTGATGAATTCACTAAGTTTCGACTATGTGAAATTATCGAAACAAAGTTGATATGTTCTCTTTTAGTCATGAAGCATCTCTATGATAATTTCATTAGGATCCCACTAGTTTTCGTACCTTTGCCAATTTATATTGACAAAAAGGGGGAGAATTAATGTATAGTTCACACTACAAATACATATGGTTGATCATTATGTAAGGGGGAATGGTTTTCATGTGAGATGAAGTATTGACTAAGGGGCAGTGATACATATCACCGTAGTATTGTTGTCAAAGTTATGATACAATTAGACTATGATGCGGTGTAATTATATTATGACACTGTATTACAATGATTTAGAGCCTCTTTTTTATATCTACGGATCTTCAAAAACTATGATGCTGAGTTGAACACGTTCATAATCACTGGAGTACTTGGAACTGATGAAGATTTCGAGTAATGTTGAAGAACCAAGGAAATCAAGCATTTGGATGACAAGCTACAAAGTTTATTTATTTTGTAATCCATATGTATTGATAGTTTTGTCACTAAAATTGACAAAGGCGGAGGTTGTTAGAGCACTGCTCGGGCAAACTTGCAAGCGTTGCTATCTCAAGCTTGTTGTCAAGTTTAGTTGTCAAAACTATAAGTTTTGATTTCTAGTATAGCTAAGTCTCGGATTAGGATAGAAAGTGTAGTTGAGCATTGAACTTCATGGCATTCATCGATTAAAGACGAATAACTGCTAAGGGGAGCTTGTGGAAATTCATCAACAAAAGGTATGTGGAGACTTGAACTCATCTATAACTCAAAAGTCTATCTACTCTATCTCCAATTTGAGACAAAAGTCATATAGCTATATAAACTTCGATTATACACATTTGATATTTCGATCTGAATTTAACTTGCTTACATATTTCTCAAAATATGTGTTGGCAAGCTTTCGCTTTAACCAAGTTCATCTTATATACTTGACGAAAGTCAAAAGATGATCATGTGAAAATCACCTTGTAACATCTTACATGATTTATGTGAGACAGTCATTTGATGTAGACTCGGAATGTTTCGTATTGATCATTCAATCACTTGAAAATTGCTTTGAAGCTAATAGTTTGTGTGAGACAACTATTGTCTTCTTCTAAGAATGTTTCAATGTTTCAATGCGTACTTGCACATGTGTTGATCCAAGATCGGAATGTAGCATGCATTCCCGTATGCGTACTGGCGAGGTCAGGTAAAGTCTGGGAGCTAGAGTATGCGTACCTGTACGCGTACTGGCGAAGTCAGTTGAAGTCCGGGTACTATAGTATGCGTACATGTACGCGTACTGGATTCAACTGAAGCTTGGAAGTGTACGACAGTATGCGTACATTTGCATACTGGCGAACACTGTCCAAGTCCGGCTACTAAGGCATGCGTACCCGTTTGCATACTTGAGTAGGTTATGTTCTAAAATCGGTTTTTTCATGAACTAATACATTTATATAATAAGGAATGCAATCTTTTGCAAACCGTGGCTATAATGTTCATGAATTGATTCGAGTGAATCAAAATCGATTTTGCTTCAATTGTGTCTTATATACTGAAAATGTGGGGGTCTAACAACCACACCCAATAATTCGTTTGGCAATCTGGGAGGACTTACTCCAATACACTTTCTAGAGAATCAACTAGACAGTCAGACTCAATCTAGAGTAAAGTATATCTAAGAATTTAATATCTCTGTTTCACAATGTAATCAGCAAATCAAACAAATGTAGATACCATCGAAATCCGTGAAGATCTCTCAAATATCCAAAATGGGAATACACAATGAAATTTATTATTAAGGGAAATTATTATTATCGAAGCCGCCACCCAACTTAGGGAGTTGGGACCCAAAATAGCACTGGTCCAAAACAGAGAAAAAAGTCCGGGAATCAAGATACGAGTTAGGTAGGTGTAAGGCACCTAACTCGTCCAATCCGAAGATTGGCCTCTACTTTATAATTGGGATATTAGGGTTTTGATATTATAAAATAAATACATGATGATGAATTTATGAAATATAGCACCAAAAAATATTAGATGTGGAAGTTCACCCTTAATCCACCTAGGAAAAACCTGCTCTGAAAACACGATTATTATTGTTACCAAAAATTTATGAAAAGATGAAACCGTGATCAATTTAAGTAAACAATGCAAAATTATTATTATTATGAAAATTATCACTAATTATTATTAATGGAAGCTACTCTGTGAATAGAAAGCATTAAAAATTCGTTATCACCTTGGTTTGCATGTCGTATTAGTGCTTTCGAGACATAGCTAGGCACATCCCAATCAACGGTGCTCAATATGCGAATTCCTAGATTTCTAACAGTACCACTTTGATGTGTGTTAGCCAACAATTGCAAAACGTGTATATATGCAATAGATTAACTCATGAATAATCACCACACTGTTTGAATGCGTGATTACGGCATAAAACATTAGCCTTGAGACAATCAGCGAGACACTTGCTACAAAAGTCGATAAAACATCATATCAATGAAACAAAAATAGTAAAAGAAATAGATTAATAATCGACCTGTTTTCGCCAAGAGAATTGTGATGTTACTTAGATTATGATAAACCAACTATGCCGCAATATTGTATCCGAACGCCGTCAATACCTCTAGTACTTTCTCGAACAATAACCTTTCTAAAACTTTTCTCCTCGGTTTCTAGAGAAATTTCCTCCCCAAAACTCTGAAAATGACACTTTCTTCCGTCAACAACTACCCTAGGATTAAAATGACCTAAATCCGATGGCTCATATTAAAAACCTAAATTCTCTAACCATTTAAATTATTATTATTTCCAATTAATAAAAATCCTCAAAAATCATTTTAATCTCCTTAACTAAAATAGCCAAAATATCATTTAATCCAAGATCTTATTAAAATGGAATGACTTGCGAACAAGACTAAGCTAAAGTGTCGACATTCTTGCTCATTTGTTGGGACGGACGTCCAACTTTGGACTACGGATTTAGTGGATCATCACTTTTGGTGTACGTCCAACTTACTTGGACTTCAGGAGGCAACTAGTTTATCAATTTTGGCTCATTGTGTGTACGTCCATAGTGGACTCCATGACTAGTGGGAACTAGTTTATTTAGCTCAGGTTTAACACCTAGTGGACAGACTTTTGGTCTTTCACCCGTTTTGGTTTCTTCCTCATGACCATGATTATAGGCCTCTATCTTACTTAATATCTAAGACCGTTTCGGATACGATTTCGCGGCATTTGCAAAATTGGGGTGTCTACAGTTGCCCCTCTTTGGCAGAGGTTTGCGTGCAACTGAATGCCAAAGACATACACACCAATTTTGCACACTAAAATGTTGGATTCCTCACTCATAAATTATCCAGAATGACACTAGAAAGTTCATCCGAATTATTTCTAAGTATTTTGATTTTGCACTAGTATATTTCCTCGTGATAGAGATCACGACGAAGCGATACTCGTGCCAGACCAGCTATAACGAAAACAGGCTACGCTTTATTACATTATTTCTTCTAACCACATGCTACGTCATCGCATCAATTGCATCGTTTGAGTAGAGGCTCTTCAATCTTTGCGACTTTGCTCAAATATTTTCATCATTTCTGGTCGTTTCTACGATCCATATGGAGCTTTAGATAAATAATTTTTCTCGAGCATTCTTGATTGCCACAATCCTTATATAGAAAATAAGCCCCACTTTCCCTTCGAGCTTTGCGTCCAAAGTCTGGAGAAACCCTGTAACTGATGACCTTGCAAAAGAGCTATTAGTAGCACATGTTCCTAATAAATACTAAATTATTATTATTATTTTTTTAATTTTTTTATTTTTTTTTATCAAATATATTATTATTATTATTGCTGTAAAATTTTACAAGAAACTTGTTGGTAGCCTTGCAACAAGTTGCGCTCCAACCCCTTTTTGGATAGCTAAACCTAATCTAATAAAAAGAAAATTGCGAACTTTAATATTAGCATCATGTCTAGCTATGTAATTTTTCAATCTTAACAAAAACTCTATAGTTTCAATACCAAGCTCACCTAGGGTAGTAAAAGCTAAGGTACCAAAATTATACCCATTGGCTCTACATACATCAAGGTATTTACATCTTTTACGCTCTACGGCTTTAGACAAAGCAAGACCCGGTGTAAAAGTGTCTACACCACCTCCAGCGAAAGGAGAAACTCCCGTCACATCCAAACAAGTATCTCGGCCTTCCTCCCAATTGTATACAAGAATGTCCGCTGGTCTAGAATCACCGCCATCATGAGATAAGAAACCTAAAGGTGCTTCAACTTTAGTGTGCACACCTGCCCTATAACAAATATCCGCAAAGGTGTCACGAGCAAGATCATGTCGAAACTTGATTCCGACTTCCGTAGCACAATGCAATGCATGGTCACCATATATATCCATATCTCTATTACAACACAGACAAACACTATTTTCTGCAAAAAGTGGAATGCCAAGTCTATAACAAAGGACAGCACAAAATTGACGTGGCACCATCTTCTGTCCAAGTCCATCAGCAGGAATTGCAAGTAAGTAATCTTGAGAATGCTTGGTTTATTACATTTCCAAAGCACTGAGTCCCTCCTTGACATATTGAAAAGGGAAGGCATGTCTTTCGTCACACCTGCAAAATACTGAACTGCCAGTGAATGCATAGGATGTGGGGCAGTTATGAGATTGCTAAGTTGTGAAGAGTCAATACCACACACTTGAACAAAATGATCAAAAGCTTGTTGATAAACTGGACCTTTAACTGAAATGCTTGAAGATGTAAAGGCAGAAGAAACATTGTGTAAAATATTCCCCTGTAGGTGTAAGGTCTGAGAGTAAGAAGCCAAAAAATAATATTGCATGGTGTCAAACATAGAATAAATACCAAGACCACCATCTCTGATGGGTAGAGATACTAATCTTTGATGTAACATGCCAAAACCTGGACCATCACCAGTCACTAGTTCCCTCATATACTTTGAAAGATGATTATAAAATACAACCTGTGCTTCTGTCACATATTTAGGCGCAGTAGTACGCATAGCAAAATAGAGTTTAGAAACACCTGTGCAATTGCGAAGAAGAAGCAATTCACTTTGAGGGTCTGCAAGCCTGCGAACTGCCGCCATCAACTGTATGGTCTTCTGAACTCTGTCAAGAACCAATTGACTACAAAATTCAGCATTCAAACTCACAGGACCACCAAGTAGTTTAACTCCTATAGAGGATCTACCTATATCGGCAGGAAAAATACCAACTTGCAAACTCCTAATATCCGTAGAAGGCCAAAACAATTCGGTTTTCCGCACATTGAGATGAAGCCTAACAGATGCACCCTCAACCTGAATAATATGAAAAGCCTTAGAAACTTCCATGGTATCACCAATAATGGTACCATCGTCTAAGTACCATGCCTGGAAATCAAGTTGACACTGTTGCGAGATTTTTAAAACAAGAGGATGCAAAGTCAGAGAGAAAAGTAAAGGCCCTAAAGGGTCCCCTTGTTGTACACCTTGTGCAGAAGAAAGAGTAGAAGCACCATAATAAAGATTGGAAGGAAAATCATAACAGAATTCAACCTATTTATATATACTTGGGCACCTAAGTCTCACTTCTCTTAACATAGCAGACCTATCCACTAGGTTAAAAGCATTACTGAAATCTACCAAAAGCATCGACATAGAGTTCAGGCTACATTTTTCCTCCAAAATACGATTCACAGAATGCAAAATAGCTTCTCCTCCACATGGTACGCCAACACCGAATTGGAAATCACTTAAATAACTACACATATCCTTACTTACAAGTGATGTAGCAACCTTAGAAACTAACCTTCTCCAGATAGTACCTACTGCAATAGGTCTAATACCCCCTCCAGGTTTGATTAAAGGAGTAAGCGGTGCACTAGCAATAAATTTACCAAGTTGTGGAGGGCACTTACCGGCTAAAAGAAGATTAACAATAGCCGTAATAGACGAAAGAAGCTCATCTGCCACAGCTGCTGCCGGACCACTGAGGGCGTCAAGCAAATGTTGAGCATGGAGACCATCCCTGCCACATGCTGTACCTTTAGAGAAACTTTTAATTCTGTCCAAAACCATATCAGTACTAGCTGAAGCAGCATCTACTTCAAAAGTGGCAATAGGCAAAACTGGCGGTGATGCCGAAGGATGCTTGAGCTGTAAGTCAGACAAAGTGGCCTCGTTAAAAGGAGCAACACCATTAGATGTAAGAACACGAATGGCTGCAGTATAAGAACCTTGACTAAGCTTTCGTCTACAAAGTCGTAGATTAATATCATCTTGATTAGTATTAATAGACAAGACCTTATGTTTAGATAGAAGATCATTATCAGATAACAAACTCACAATCAAAGAGACACAACCATCAGAATCCCTCCACTTTTCTAAAGCATGATTAATAAAAGCAATTTGAAGTTTCTTACGCATACCAGATCGACTTTCTGCACTACTCTTCGGAGTATAATTACGCAAAACACATATAGGAAACAGGAGCAGTTGAACCCAAGTCGAAATATCCAAGGGACTAAGTATAACCTTGTCCATAGTGTGTTTGAATGTTCGAGAGAAACTAAGTCTACATTTAGTGGGTATATGCCGAACTGTATGCAACTGAGCTTGAAAAACTTTATCTAAAAACTCCACACCAAGGACTTGAACAGAATTATTAAGCACAACATTATCAACAATAGAAACAGGAACAGAAGCACTTGCCTCTTCAGGTTTTGTTATGCCATGAATAAGAAAATCAGCATCCACTCCATTGAAATGAGCCGAAATTACATCTCCGTCGTGTGACCTGCAACACTTCTTCCAAGCTTGGAGATGCATACACTTGGTACACAACCACATCTTCAGTTGTGAAAGAGTTTGTTCCCATAGAGCATAGACCACACCATTATTTTGAACCCTGTCCCTGCATCTATCATTTTCTTCCCCATTCACTAGATGCATATCATTAAGATGTTTGAAAAAGAGCTTCTCACTAAACCCCTGCCTCTTACACCATTCTTGCAGCCATCAAACCCCTTAAAAGGACATTGGAGAAACTTACTAGCATTCTGTGAATCGAAACAATGAGATATGGGACTCAAACGAACCCCCTGATTAGACCTAGTAACTCTAGGCATAGTGAAAACAAAAGAGAGAAACCCAAAGGAACAATTAGGAATCAAGGAATGGGAATTTATGAGTTCAAATTAGGAACACACCCAATTGAAAACCTAAAATACCACTCGTTGAACCACTAATTAAACAAAACAAGCTTGATGCTGCAAGAAACTTCACTACTGCTCAGAGAAACCTCAAAGAAAAGATGAAGAATAATTCGAAAAACAACGATACACAAAACGCTAACTCACTTCTGCAGACACAATCGTGAAAAAAAAAGAGACCCCTAATCCAATCTTTAAGCAAAGAAATCACCTCGTCAAAAACCCTAATCCAATATGAAAGAAACCCAAATCCCTCTTCCGCTACAACTTTTAGTAGATAAATCTAACCCTAAAACTGATTCTTCAATTACTCAGAGAAAAAAAACCTTAGCAATGAAAACTCGAAAATTATACAGAGATTAAGAAAAGGAAAACCTGAATCAGAACAATCCTTAATTCGAACAGCGACAATCGTTAAATATGAAGCTTCAATCGCTCACAGAAGAAAAAAAAAATTGGTGGTGAGAATCCACCCGAGAGAAGAGAGGAAAGAGAGGAAAAAAAATTACCAAACTGTGTATCAAAAATGATGAGTCAATTACATGATGAGTCAATTACATGTCGGTAGTAGGAAGCCTAGCAACAAGCTGGGCACCTACCCCTTTTTGGATGACTATCCCTAATCTATGTAAAAGAACACTGCCTATCTTATGATTAGCATCATGGCTGGATAGACAGTTTCCTAACCTTTTCAGAAATGCAATTGTGTCATCACTTAATTCCCCTATAGTAGTGAATGCGAGCACGCTAAAACCATATCCATGTGCCGAGCATTTGTCAAGATACTTGTTTCGTTTGCGGGTGATTGCCATTGAAATTGCGTGCCCTGGGGTAAAGCGGCGAGTGCTAGCACTGGTGAATGGAAAGACCCCTGTGACGTCGAAGAAAACATCCTTCCCACTTTCCCAATTGAGCACTAGTATGTCTGCTGGCTTTAGTTCCTTGGCCGAGTCAGAGTGAAGTCCTAAGGAGGCTTCTTTCCGCGCAGGAACCTTAGCTTTGTAGCAAACATCAAATAAGAAATCTCTCGCAAGGTCGTGTCGGTATTTAATCCCCACATCTTTAGCGCAGTGTAGAGCGTGATCGCCAAAGACATCCATTGGTTTATTACAGCTGGAGCATAGACTGTCGTCGTCGAAGAATGGTATGCCGAGGCGATACTGGAGTACAACACGAAACTGTCGAGGCCCCACAGCTTGACCGAGTCCACTAATCGGAATCGCTTTGAGGAAATCCATGGCATGAGGGAGCCTGTTACTGTGCCATAAGAATAAATCCCTTTCTTTTAGCGAGAGGTCTGTGGGCAGTTTCTCCGCGACAACACCGAAGTATTTGGCTGCCAGCGTTTTCATGAACTGGGGGGCAGCATCGACGATGTTGCAGTCGGATGGAGGTAACCCACATGCCTGAGCGTAATCCTGTAAAGCAATCTGGTAGTTAGTGCTCGATTCTAACACTTAAGGGCAAGACAAGATAGTGGATTGGAGATGCCGGGTCTGTAGATATAAAGAGAGATAGCAACAAACACCGGTGTCAGACATCGTAAGTATTCCGAGTCCCCCTAGTTTGATAAGTAATGTAGCAAGGCGTTGTTGTACACTACCAAAGCCTGAACCATCACCAACAATCAGCTTACGAAGATATTGCAGGAGGTGCATATCGAAATTGGAAGCTGCAGGGTGTAAGGCTTGAGTGCATGTGGTTCACAGGGTGAAGTAAAGCTTCGAAACACCACAGCAGTTTCGTAATAACAGCAGCTCCGCTTGCGGGTCATGAAGATTCCGAATTTTGTTTATTAGATGCACTATTTTATCAACCCTGCTTTGGACCATGTCTCGACAAAACTGGATGTCAAGGCTTACGGGGCCTCCTAAGAGTTTCACACCTGAAAACTGCTTACCGATTTGTTCCGGGAATACGTCTGCCATATCTCTCCGGGGATCATAGGTTGGCCAGAACATTTCAGTCTTGGTTAAGTTCAAGTGCAAACCACGACTCGGTCCCTCTGACCGTAATATATGCAGAGCTATAGATACCTCCATGGTGTCACCGGCAATTGTTCTGTCGTCCAAATACCAAGCATGGAAATCAAGTGAACATTGAGATGCAATCAACTCTGCGATAGGCTGTAAGGATAGAGCAAACAGTAATGGACCGAGGGGGTCACCCTGTTGGACTCCCTGTGCCGAGGAAAGGGCAGCGTCATTGTAGTAGAGTTTAGCTGGGGATGAATAGAAAAATTCAACCCATTTTGAGATATTAGGGCAGTGAGATCTTGTCTCTTTAATCAACGTTATCATGTCGACCATGTTGAAGGCGTTGGCGAAATCGATTAATATCATTGTCATGCTAGAATCCTTTCAACTCCAGTAACCTGTTCGCTGCATGCATAATTCCTTCGGCGCCACTTGGGATGCCTACTCCAAACTGAAATGTACCTAAATAGGATGTCATGTCTTTACAGACTGAGGTGGCTGCGAGTTTGGAGCACAGCCTTCGCCAAATGGTTCCTACAGCTATAGGGCGTAAGCCGCCTCCAGGTTTAATTAGAGGGGTTAGTGGGGCACTTGCAACGTATTTTCCAAGTATAGTTGGGCACTTACCGTCCATCTACAAGTTGACGACACCAGCGACAGAGACAAGTAGATCATCTGCAACAGCCGCAGCAGGGCCACTCATGGCGTTGAGAAGGATTTGCGCTCTAAGGCCGTCTCTACCACATGAGGTTCCCTTGGGGAATCTTTTGATAGCTGACTTAATGGATGTGGCGTCAACAGACAGTGAGTCAATTAATAAGCTTTCTGTAGGGATCACCGGAGGGCTTGCAGATGGGTGTTTAAGTTGCAACTCATTTAATGTTTCAAGAGTAGCCGGTGCAACTCCATCAGATTACAAAATACGTATGGCTGTAGAGAAGTGGCCATTACTTATTTTGCGTATACAGGCCTCGATGTTGGTGTCCTTTTTTCTGTTGCTAAGAGATTTTTGTCTGGTTGTTGGCTTGGAAAGGTCAAGTAATTGTTGGACCAGATGATAGCAACCATGAGGTTCATTCCATTTGACAAGAGCTTTATTGATAGCTGCAATCTGTAGCATCTTGCGATTACCAGATCGTTCTTCGGCAGAACACTTAGGCACGTACAGGTTCAGGGTGCAGGTAGGTAAGAGGGGGACCTTTAACCAAACTTCCAAACTGGTGGGTTTGATGCGTGTCGTAACCACAACAAATTAATTAATATTTTTCCACCTAATTAACAAGTAATATAGTGTAGTTAAGTTCGTTCCCACGAGGAGCAAGAGATTTTTAGTTGTAAAATTGTCACAAAGGGGGGTTTTGTTTAGTAAAACAAAAGAAAATAAACAAAGCAATTCAAAGATAAAGTTGAAATTAATAAGAGAGACAAGATCAAGGAATCCTTCTTCGCTGCAAAACAATGATTCAAGTTATGTTTTTCATCCACATGTTATTAGTCACAGATTATCACCAACCATAGGTAAAGCAGATAGATCAGTGCTAAACCCCTAAATCCCTTGTATCACCGGATACGAAAGTTCTCGACTACCGGATTCTATTTACCAAACCACCTAGTAGTAGATCACTCAAGATGTAATTTAAATAAACGCATTAAGATTTATGAACTTATTAGGTTGATATTAGTAGTTATACTCTTAGATCAAGGTCTACTTGCTAACGTTGTTTTCACACACAATTGCTCCACGGAATCCCTCCGGAAGGTCTCGTGTTTGCTACTTATGTAAAGAGTCAAGAAACGATTACTTATCCCCTAACTTTCACTAGCTTTAGATCAAATTAACAAATCAATTTAGCGTGCACTCTAAACAACCTATCAATCAACCATGAATGTATAAACATTCCTATTAGTAAAAACAAACGATAATCATGTGAAAAACTTCAAGATAGAATTGAAAACAAAACTCAAATCATATATTAAGAACTAGGAATTCATCCTCAATCAATAATAAAATTAGCTACTCATGTTTTTGAAATTCACACAAATAATTAAGAGGAGAATTTTTTTCAAGTTCACACAAATAATTAAAAGAAGAATTTGAAAAGAAAACAAAAACACAAGTGTTGTGTGTGTAGAGAGGTGTGTGTAAAAGATAGATGTCTAAAAGTGTGTAGAGAACTTCTCTACTTATAGGCTTCAATGTTCTCCAAATCTTCCAAGGAATAGAATCCTCATTCCATAATAATTCATTTCCAAGTTTAAGGCTTTCTCAAATCTTCCATCTTCTCTTTCCAAATTTGAACCAAATTCTCCATCCAATTCCAAACCCAAGTCTTCACACCCATGAGAAGAATCCACACAAAAATCTGTTATTTTGGTCGCCGGAAAATTACTGGGATTCACCGGAATCCGGTCAGAAAACGGCACCGGATAGTGTCTGCCAGTCACCTGAAAGTTCTTATAGTTAACAGAATATTCCGTCAGTCCACCATCAAATATAACAGTCAAGATGGTCTTTAGTTAGTCCACTGGGTCAAAGAGGAGTGTATTCAGACACCGAGTCAGCTTCTAACTCGGCTGATTGGTCTTACTCAGCTGAGTTGGAACGGTCATCGGGTCCACTGAGTTAACTCGCCAGTGCAGAAACTCGGCCGAGTTCCGTTTGTTTGCTGGTGTTTCCCGGCCAAGTTCAGGCCTCTCTTTAGCTCCATTCCAGTTAAGAACCTAGCATTAATCTAAGCAATTCTTTCATTCTTGCAGCAGAGCTTCAGCTATATTTACTCAAGTCAGCACCATTAGTGGCAACAGCTTCAATTCCCCTGGTCCTGTAATTCTGCAACACCAATTCAGGCTATTTCATTCTCCTTTCTCAGCTTCAGTTGAACAGCAACTCCAATTTCCTCTTCAACAAATTCCAGGAACGACATAAGATGTAACCCATCTTTCCTTCTTGTTTAATTTTTATCTTCAATAACTCACGGGACCACCAACAAGTGACAGGAAATCAACAACAACTACCTTTGAATTCAGCACAAACTCAATCTCGATCTGTTCTTCTCTGTCAAACCAATCAATATCACCACATTCTATTACTGATTTCAACAGCATCAATCTCTCTTCATCGGCTCAGATTCACAACGCCACCAGACCCATTGATCTTCATGCCAAAATCACCACCAATTTATGCTCTCGATCTGCATCTTCAATGGTAACACAGAGAACTCGGTTCTCTCAGCAGCGGCATCTCTTCTATAGCAGCAGTTCTTAACACCACCATCTGTTAAACCAGAAAACCCTAAGATGAACTATTACCCATTTCTGATTTCTCTTCTTTTCCTCATCAATTTCATCTATTAGCCTCAGATCCCCTTTTCTTCTTCTCAGATTTCTCTTCTTCCACCAGCTTCAATCCTCATATGAGTCCATCTTCTCGACCTTCAACAGCAGCAGATATATCTCTCGCAAACCCTTATAATTTCTCGATTCACAGCAAAACCCATTTCTCAAATCTCCTTCTCTCGGCTGTCTGTAACTCAACCTAGCCTCATACTGATGAAATCAGCTCCCTCAATTTCCACTCTCGAGTCTTGACTGCATCTCAATCGAATTACAGACGACAGCTTTTCTTTTAACATTCAATCTCTCAATTTCTCGATCTCTGGCTCTCGATTTGGTCTCTCCTTACTTTCAATCACTCGGACCACAGTAGCAGCCATTGTTTTCTCAATTTCAGGTGCAATAATGAAATGAAGAATGAGAGACGAGTTTCTCTCGATTTAGGGTTAAAGAGTAGGGTTTGTTATTCAGTGTCCGGTTACCTTGCTAAGGGCTAACCATCTGGCAGCCCTTTAACATTTGCTGGCTGTCTTTTAGTACTTCTCCAAAAGAGAGTTGTCCCTTAACCTTGGGTCAGCTCCATATATCACTTGCCTGTAAGATGACAATTTCGCCCTTTTTGCTCAAATTGGATAATTTCTTCTTCTTTTCCTCCGTGCGACTCCAAAGTAGCTATAAAACTCAAAACAAGAGTAAAATACATAATTTACAAGAAAAAATAGCAAAGAAAGCATAAACAATAGATAGTAAATAGGATGTATTCTACACCCTATCAGGGTTTAGTAACAACATCGTCTAAGGAAGATTTAAGAGCACGAGCAAATTGTAACCTGCACAATTTAAGATTTAAGAGCACGAGCACGAGCAATTTTTTTTTTTTTTTTTTTTTTAATTTTTATATTTTTATAATTGAGAAACAAATCCTAGAAAATAATTTTCAAAAACAAAATACTCAATATATACAAAGGTTTAGGAATCCTGACCTGCCACGTGTCTGATAGATGCCACCAAAAATATTACCTTCCCCATCCAAATTTTCAAATATGTCAATCCTCCCAGTTATCTCCCCGCTATAATTAATTTCATCAATTGGCTTCAAACTATAAAACGATAGGATTTTGCTGCTTTCCAGGGATGACGTTCGATGCTTCAAATCTTCAATTTTCTCCACGCGACTCTTCTTTTCCTCTATCTCATTTAAGTGCTACTCAATTTTCCCAAGTGGCTGTTTAATAACCATTTTTTTTTCTTTTCTTTTTATTTTTTTTTTAATTTTTATTTTTTTTCGTTTTTGTTAGATCTATCCGTTTGGATGTCCGTTGCTCATAGAACTTTAGGAGATGACTTACATGACTAATGACGACATACAAATGGACTAACATGTCTCTCTCTAAATTATTTACAAGACCGGACACGATAATTGAAGACTGAAACTCGAATGACATGGGCCCAGTATGGCGGTGCCCCTAGATCTTTTTTTTTTTTTTTTTTGACGAGGGCTTAACTTAATGATGACTCTGCCCTTAGTAGATTTTTTTTGACAGTATATAACTGAAAATAATAATTTTTTATTTTAATATTATTTTTTGACCGACTGACTAAAGGGGCCAAACATGATGACGACTCTGCCCCTAGACTATGACACTATGAGAGAGATATTGGACTTCTAAAAAAATCTCCTTAAGTTTTATGAGCGTTCGCCGCCCTTAGATAGATTTAAGTACTTACCTAGGTATGGTATTTCTTGGGTCGAGTAACACTTGTTGGGCCTGGATCATGTTGGCTGCCCCGATCAAATGGTTGAACAATTCTTCTATTCTGTATGATTCTCAAATCTTCTCGAAATTCTTCTCTCTTCATCTTCTTTCTATCTCTGAAAAGTCATTCATTACCTTCATTCATTACCTTATGCTTGGAAAATCATTCATTGTCTTTTGATGAGTTGCTTTCTTGAACCTCATGCTGGGAAAATCAATTATTGCCATGTGATTAATTGCTTTGTTGAACCTTTTGATGGGAACATCATTTGTTATCTTTTGATTAATATCTTTCTTGAACTTTGTGCTCGGAAAATTATTCATTACCTTCTGATTAATTGTTTCCTTGAACTTTATGCTCCGATTATTATTCATTGTCTTCTGATTATTTTCTTTCTTGAACCTTTTGCTGGGAAAATCATTCACTTCCTTCTGATTAGTTGCTCCATCATTTCTCAAATTTAATAACTCGTCCTTGTAAGAAATAGTTTCCTTCAGTAGAGGATTCATCGTCTTGCCTTTATTTGGTGGAAAAATCTCATCTTCATGTGTTTTGAATCTCTCTTCCTTATCATTGGTCTTCAACATCCATTGTGGTCTTAACTGAAGTGGTTTCTTTGCTACTAAATTCACTACTTCTATCTTCTGTTTTGGCATATTCTTGCATTGTATCCACATTTCGGTCGTATTCATCTTATTCCTCTGAGGTGCCCTTGTAATTGCAGGAAATCCCACAATACACCCCTCACAAGAATTTACTTTTCTAATCCATTTGAAGATGAATAATTATATATTTTTATTGATGATCTTCTTGAAATGTTTACAAGGATAGATAGAACAGAGCTAAAGAAATTATAATCACTCTAGATTTTCTCTCTCCTAATGACTTGCTTAACAATTCAAAAAGAACTCTCCCTACAATAGACTAATTCAACCCTTTATATAGGGTAATACACAGTGGATGACAGCTAAGCTGTCCTTTATTTTAGGGAATAACTCGCGAAGTGTCGCGAGTGTTATAAACGTTTTTCCTTGCGACACTCCTAAATCTCGCCAAGTCTTCATACTTTTCTCACGTTCTGGCTTTCGTCATCTAATGCGTCATTTAAATCACTTCCCTGCGACACCTTCGCAATACTGTCGTTTATTGATCTCGCAAGGTACTGATGTCGCAATATTCTGATCCTACATCTTGCCTCTTCTCATGTCTTTTCTGCGAAGGAGAAAATGTCATGAGAATTTATATTTTAAAATGCCGCAATTGCTCATCTTCTTCTCGCGATTGTTCACTTTTATCCTTTTTATTCATGTACGGAATTTATTACAGGTGTTTCTTCTTCCACTCTTTCCTTGACACGTCTCTTTCAACCACTTATTCTTGACCATTCACGTCCCATCTCGCATTAAATGCATTTGTTTTCTCGAGGATTCTCTTCTCTATATATAGTTTTCTTACCCTTCTCTTTTTCTCTTTTATTTTCCCTCTGCAATTTGTGTTTCTGCTACTGTAAATCCCTTTTTCCTTCTCTTGATTTTCGCTTCTCCCTTCACTCCTATACTCTAATAATGGCTTCACTTGGTCGTACATACGCACCCCTTTTCAATGATGTTCAAAAGAAGTTACAGGAAAAGGGTTTTATCTTATCAACCATTCCTGATCAAGAATCTTCATCTATACTTTCTGCAAAATTGTTTTCTGATCATCAATGTGATGATCATAAAATCATAGTCTCGCTAGGTCAACTCCTCGCAGGACTCCCCATTCCTCTATACAATCTCTAGATACCATTATTCTATGAAATCCTTGCTCATGAAAAATTCTCGCGAGCTATTTATCAGTTGAGTGGCGACTGCATCCGTTTAATGCTTGAATTCGCCAACCGTGGCGATGGTAAAGGATCTTTATATCCTGATAATGTTAGAGATCCTAAATTTGTAAATTTAGAGATAGTCATTTGAGAAGTATACTCGTAGAAAATTTCTTTGCGAATTATGCAAAGAATAAACATGAGAAATGATAAATCTCGATGGGGCGCTCGATTGAAGAAAAAGATAATGTTGATCTTCGATAAGCTGCTCATGCAAGATATTGATTGGCATTCGGGCAATAATAGTACTCCTCGTCATTCCAAAGATGAGAAATGGTGGGTTGTTCCTTTATTTTTGAATGGACCTTACATCGCAGTTCACATGTTCTTCCCCGCACACCTCGCGAATTATCATCCTTGGGAGTTTAAGTGGCCCGAGAAGACAAAAGAGGTATATTTCCTTTTTTCAATTTCGCTTTGCGACATTTTCTTCCTTTTTACTTATTAAACTTTCCAAAAATTTTAGATTGCCGAATGAGAAAGAAGTATAAAGAAGATCCAAAGGCGAGTACCTCAGCGATATCTCCGATCGCTCACGGATGAAGTAAGAAACATTTTCTTTTGTTATTTTAAACAATATTGTTGCCTCTGTTTCTTATCTTCATGCGTGTGCGAAGGTTGATGTTGAAGAAGCTGAAGCTGCTAAGGTTAAAGGAAAGGATAAAATCACTTTTCGCAAGGACAAGTCTTCTGCTCCGCTTTCTAAAAAACGAAAGACCCATTCCTCTTCTCATTGTAGTTCTCAATCCAATGAGAGTTCTGATAAGGATGAAAATGTGGTTGGTATTTCCTCCGCGAAAGAGAATCACTCGACTACTTCTGCTATGGCGCAATTGTCTAGTGTTTTTTCTGATTCCATGCAAGGAATGGGAGATGATCACTTATCTGCAACTTGCAAAGCTCTCGCGAATATTTGCGATGCCCCGCTATTAGAGGATAATGAATCTTTTCGCGGAGTTTCCCGAACATTGACTTCCAGCCACTTGAATGCTCTCAATGCTTTGGTATATTCATATTCCTTTGCTTCTCTGTAATTTCTATTATAAGCTTTATCTTAACAATTTCTTTATTTTCCTTTATAGTCTGGGAGAGCTTCCTTTGTTGTTGCCTCAGATCTCGAGAAAAGACGCGACAATCTTGAAAAGAAAAATCTTCAACTTAAAGAGAAGATCCGAGAACTAGAAATTGAGGTTGCGATGTCTCGCAAGAAAGATGAAAGAATTCAACAATTGGAAACCGAATCGCTTCTCATAAGACTAAGATGTCTACTCTTCAAAGCGCAAACCAAAGAACTTTATGGTATAAAACTTTTACTCTTCAAGTCGTCTTTACTTTGTCACTACTATTCTTTGCTCGATTTATTATTTTCACAGACATATATAATCTCTCTCGAAGAAGCCATTCTTCTCCATTCATTTCCCGAGCCTATGGATAATGATGTTCTTCTCACCCATCTCAACGAGTCTTTAAGTAATTCGTCAAACAAAATTGATTCCCTTTCATTAAATGAACTTCGAACCAAATGTCGCCTCTTAGAGATTGAGCATAGAGCTAGTTTAGGTTTAGCCAACCGATTTAAACAAATGTATCTTGATTCCCATAGGAAAATCGAACTTTTAAGGAAGAAAATTAGTGGCCTTATAGATGAGAAAGATCGTATTGCTAATAAGGGTGCACAGGCATTAGCAACATTTCAAAAGTCTCTTCTCGAAGTACAAATTGAACGAGATGAATCTCTTCGTCAGAATGCTATACTTAATGAGCGAGAAGATCAAATCCGTTCGCTTCTTGTTATAAACAATGATGACGAATTCGCTTGGGCTGCGAAGGTTCTAGATAATGCCAGGAATAACTTAGGTGTTGATGTTAGTCTTCATGTCGAGCATCCGCCTTGTTAAAGACATGATATCCGATGAGAGAAGGTTGTTTATTATACTTTCTCGCTCTTTATCTCTCGTATAATCGTTATTGTGTTGTTAATTCATTATCATATGTTTTTGCGAGAATCCGAGAAGAGATTTCAAACAAGGATTGAAGAACTTGAGTCCGAAAAGGAGAACTCGTGAAGGCCTTTCTCTTTGCAATAATAAGTATTCTAAGTTGAAGAAACAACTGCAAGCTACAAATGGCGAATTTCAACAATACCGATGTTCGTTTCGCAATCAAACTATTGAAATGGTTTGCAATGATCACCGCATTCCTCTTAGTTCATATCCTTGTCTTCGCGATGTTATTCGAAGATACGCCTTTCTCGGATGTCTCTCGATAGTGAAGCTAGCGAAGAAGAAGATTTCGGCAAAAGGAATGATGGAATCAAGAATCGACCAAAAAGAAGAATCCTCAAAGAAATAACTTCTTTTTCTTCTTTTGCTTCTTGTAATACACATACTCTTTCAATCTTCTTGGATTGTCAAATATGAAATCAATCTTCGTTTTCTTTACTTGCGCGTATTCGTCAATCAATTCTTCTTTATAATTCAACTGACCATCATTATGACTACATAAATCCATCATGTGGAAATGAATAACAAGATTTTATCCTATTCATTCCCATACTTGCCTCTGTTATTCATTTTCAAATGAGTGATTTGACCAATTATATCTGAGTAATGAAATCTCTGACTTCATCCTTTATTATTTGTAACTCTATGATGGAACATAATCATTTTCGCAAGCTTACTCGCTTCCTCAATTGTATATATGTCTGTATCTTTAGTTATGTTGAAGTTCATTATTGCGACAAGATCGCAGGATGTCTTTACGAATGAAGAAATCCATTGATCTTGTCTTATCATTCTTGTGTGGTTTTATTTTGCCTTCCTAATTAAAGGTCTTATTTCGCCACCCCTCGTTGCGACAAAATCGCAGGACGTCATTACATTTTCATGTAATAACCCATTGACCTTGTCTTATCATTTCTTAAGTATTTTTGCCTCTGCAGGATATTTTATCTGCGACAATATGACAGGCTTAAATACTCTTGCGAGTGTAAAATCCCATGACATTGCCGTCTTTGTGACGAAATCGCAGGACGTTTTTGCATTTTCATGCAAAAACCCATTGATCTCGCCTTACCCTTGCGTCAGTATTATTACCTCTACAGGATCATTGCACAAATATGACAAGCCTAAATTTCCTTGCGAAAATAAAGTCTCATGACATTTGCGTCTTTTGACACTTATCGCCTCCCTAATGGAGGGTGCCGCCCTTATCTTCTCCCTGGTTGCCCCTTCAAGGAGGCGTACATCGGCCATACAAGACTAGCTCCTCCCATCCGGTCTTAACAACAACCGGTTGTTTTCGCAGCCTCTTATCCCTTATACCTATATGGTTTATGGTTACGAGACCGCACCCTAAGTGGAGTTTTCTTGGCCGAAAAAGATATACCAAGACTTGCCAAGAATGGCCGAGACACTTCAAATGCCCTGGCACTCTTGGCTCAACCGTATACCCCGGCGCCTTGAGCATACACTGACTCCTTGGAAGAGACCCTCGGGCGTCCAACCAGGGTATAACCTTATATATATAGTTGGAAATCCAAGGTATCTCCCCCGGATAGGCTTTCATGGGCCCCAAATCTCCATGACTCGAGTTCCAGGAGCGGTGTAACCTTTCCCCTGAGCCATGTCAAGAGATACCCCTTATATGAAGCATTGTAGGTCTTACATTTGCCTCTTGCGAAATATCATTCGCGAACTAAGGTGTACGCCATAAAGGTTCGTCCCATTCACTCACTCTTTCATTTTTGTTAATTCATTCAATCATTCATTTTGTTTGCGAAACTATCGCACAATCTTACATTGTTTAATCATTTTTGTTTTTCAATTCTTCAATCAAATTGTCATACATTCTTAATGGCGAGATCCTCGCATATTTCTTCTTCAATTATTATTTCTTCCTCTTACTCTGAACAATCTTTTGTTGTTGCTTTTTGATGATTATTCACTTCTTACACTTTTTGCTCTTGCTACTCTCTGCCTCTACACCATTCAAATCTCTTAATGATTCCCTTCCATCATAATTTCCAACTGTTTTCATGCATTTGTTTCGCAGTGTATCTTCTCCTCTTACATCAATGGCATCCACCATTAATCTTTCTCTTCTTTTCTCATCTTTTGCATGTTGCTTCCAACCCTTTCTTTTCTCAGCTCTCTCTTCGCAGCTCTCCACATCGATCTCATAGCATTTTTGTCCTTCAGTCCAATCTCCTTTTATAATTCCAACACCACTAGGATGAGGAAATTTTATACACTGATGATATGTTGACGCTACACCTGTAATGTCATGCAACCATGGCCTTCCAATCAATACATTATAAGGAGATTCCACATCGACCACACGTAATGGAATATCGGTAGATAATCCTTGCAGGGGTATTCTCATATGAACTTCTCCTTTAGGCTTGTTTGTTGTGCCATTGAAACCATATATCTTGTATGTTGAAGGTATCAGTTCGCATCCTTTCCCCCATAGTCTTGTAAGTATGGTAAAAGAGGATGTTTCTTGAGCTTCAAAGTATCAATCAATATTCTATTGATCGCCCAACAATTCTCGCTTCATCGTCTTCGCCATCAACTCGGTTTTGGATTAATTTCCAATTTTACAACCAATGGGTTGTCATGCGTCTCTTTGCCTTCAGAATCTCTTCGCATTGAAAGAAATAATGCATTTGCCATTCTTTTAAGCTGCGACATCTTCGCAATATTCATCACTTCTTTATTATCAACATCCCTCACAAAAACCCTACCGAGTATATTATCATGAAAATCTTCAATTGTGCGATATGAGTGAACAATGGAGTTACAAAATAAATTTTTAGCTTTCGCCCCAACTTCTATTACGAACGTTTCTTTCCCCTTTGATGGTGGTGGTGGCAATTGTTGAACTTTCTCTTCACTTTTAGAAAGTGATTGACTTTCCTTGATCAATCATTCTAAGGATGATTCTTTTTATGTTTGCAGTCATTCGTCGGATGTCCATGAAAACGGTGGTAAGAGCGAATTCGTGACTTCTATCACTTGGTGGTGGTTAATTCCCCATGTTCCATGGTGCAGGTATGTTTTCCATCAAGAGTATAGCTTCCCATATCTTTTCCACACTAGCATTTAATGGTGGCATTTTGATTTCTTCCCATACTACTCGTGACGTCGCCGACCTCCATGATAATTTCGCCTTTGACTTCCATAAGTTTCTTGCGGATGATCAAGTCTCTGAATTTTGTTATTGCCGCCACGGTTATAGTAGTTTCTTTCTCTTTCAAATTCTTCCTGATCTCGGCTTCCCATGGCTACTAACTTTGGCTGTCCATCATCTATCACTCTCTCTTGTTGCCCTTGCGAGGTACTCACATTGTGTGTATTAACTGGTAACAAACTTGCATTTCGCACATTTGAACTTGTATTCGCAACCGGGTACGACTCCACCTCATTTTGCCTTTCTTCCAAGGCAATATATTCCTCTTGCAATTCTCGCAGCTCCGTCGTCGTGATTGTGTTCTTGACTCTAAAAATTTGAATATATAGCAGATTGGTTGCGAACATAGCGTTTATAAATGATAAAATGAGATATCTTTCATCTACTCTTCCAGCCATCTCGCTACACATCGTCTTCCATCTCACAGTTAGGTGTCTTAAACTTTCGCCAACTCTTTGTTTTAGCCCAAATACATCTTCAATTCCTGGTCGCGAGGAGTTGTTACTTATGTATGCCCCTAAGAATATAGCTTGTAGATGGTTGAATGACGTGATGGTGTTTCTTGGTAAACCTTCAAACCACTTCAGTGCTTCTCCTGTTAAACTTGATGCGAAATATTTGCACAATATAGCGTCATGGCTTTCCCAGTAACATACATCTTACATACGCTTTGATGTGTTGTATTGCGCAAGTTGTTCCATCAAAAATGCTGGTTAATGCAGGTAAATTGCATTTTGGGGGTATCCCACCTAACTGCACCTCTAAAGTAAAGGGGGTTTTTGCAGCTTCTTCGATTGCCTCATCCAATTGTCTTCTTCCTCCACCTCCTCTACTGTTCAACATTCCTCTCATCTCCGCCAACTCTCTTAAAATTTGTTCATTTACCTCAGGGTTCGGATTCATTGGTCTTTTTAGCTCCGTTTCTCTCCTTCTGCGTTCACGTCTATCTTGATTTTCTTGTTCAACATTCTCTTCTCTTCTTTCTCTGCGACTTTCTCCTTCATCTCGTTCGCGAATGTGCACACCATTGTATCTATCGTTTTCTCTTCTTGGTTGTCTACCAATTCTCCTTTGTACTCTTTCATATTCTTCATTGATATTTCCATTGTTGCGATTTTGCTTGCGCCTTCTTTCTCGATTGTCATGATTGTTCTGCCGAATTGCTTCCTCCAATTCCTGTTCTTCCATTTCTGCTCTCAATCTTTCCCTTTCGCGAGCTAAACGTGCCTGTTCAATATAATGTTTTTCAATGTCATCTTCAATTTCCTTTTGTTTCCTTCGTGTTTCTCTCCCAAGTAATATTCTTCTTCCTTCTCCCTGATTTTCTTCATTAATTGGATCATTCTGCCCTTGACGCTGCCTATTTTCTTGATTTCCGTCATTTTGACCATTCTGTAGATCTTCAGGACGTGGAATATAACGATCTTCTACTACTTCTCTTCCTTCACGACCTCCTTCACCAAAACTTAGCTCTCTTTCCAAATTTTCTTCATTAACGTTTTCTGCAGGTAATGTTTCTGTGAAGATTCTTGATTTGTTATTACTTCTCGATCTTCTATTTTGCAACATCCTATTTTCCATTCTTAATTCGTGGTTTTGCCTTGTTAAATTTGCGCGTTCTTCTGCTTGTAAACGCCTTTCTTCATGTATTGTTTGTCTCAACGTTTCTAACGCTATAATTCCTTCATTTCTATGAGATGTTTCTCCCATTTCTTCTTGATTTCTCTCCTCTTTTCCATTATTCATCAGTTGTTGCACTTCTTCTCTTTCTTCCATAGAATCTGATCTCCATGTATGCACGCTCACTCTATCATAATCTACTACTCTATTCGGTACTGGTTGAATTGGTGGTTGAATTGGTGGTTGAATTTGAACTTATTCTCTATCTCTTGCGTTTATTCTTGATGGTTCACCTACTTCATTTCTCCTTTCTCCAGCTAATCTCCCACTTCTCCTCACAATTGTTGGTTGTTCTGATGCATTCCTTCTTCTAGCCATTTCTCAATTTTAGTAAATTGTTGAGAATTATCCGAAGTTTCTTTCTTGTTACTCCTGATTCTTTCAATTCACAAGGTTGATCTTCTACCTTTCCCTGTTTCTAGCGCATATGTAATTGCAGGAAATCCCACAATACACCCCTCACAAGAATTTACTTTTCTAATCCATTTGAAGATGAATAATTATATATTTTTATTGATGATCTTCTTGAAATGTTTACAAGGATAGATAGAACAGAGCTAAAGAAATTATAATCACTCTAGATTTTCTCTCTCCTAATGACTTGCTTAACAATTCAAAAAGAACTCTCCCTACAACAGACTAATTCAACCCTTTATATAGGGTAATACACAGTGGATGATAGCTAAGCTGTCCTTTATTTTCGGGAATAACTCGCGAAGTGTCGCGAGTGTTATAAACGTTTTTCCTTGTGACACTCCTAAATCTCGCCAAGTCTTCATACTTTTCTCACGTTCTGGCTTTCGTCATCTAATGCGTCATTTAAATCACTTCCCTACGACACCTTCGCAATACTGTCGTTTATTGATCTCGCAAGGTACTGATGTCGCGATATTCTGATCCTACAGCCCTTAAAGGTTGATTTTCCTTATTTTGATTGACAAATTTTACTTCTTTAGCCGGTTCAGGTTTTTCTTTTTGGTGGTTCCACAGTCCCCACGGCTTATCAGTGTTCTGAAACACTTTATTTATACCAAGTATGTTGTTTTCCAACCTGCAAACAAAATCTTTTTGGTTTTTTAGTTTATTAAATTTTTTTGGATTTTTTGAAATATTTTGAAAATTGGAAATAAAAGACGACGTATTTACAAATTCAGGTGATGTACCCTTAACCGGTCTGATTAACTCAACAGAATGAGTTAGAGACTTACCTGACTGAGCCTCTATTGTTCTTACCACTTTTTGTTCATCCTCTTGTCTTACAGACTTCCATCTGAATGATGGTTGTGCGGGAGGCATGATTACATTTTTATTCCTGAGATGAGGTGGCTTGTAAATGGTTTTGTTTCTTGCTACATTTTGAACCTCATCACCACCCTCGGTCTTAAACGGATTCCACCTTGCAGATGAAGACTGATTTGTTGCATGTGCTGGATCAACATGCAAGATATCTGAGAGGTAAACTGGACTCACTGATGGTTGAATAGGATAAGACAAGATTTCTGAAATATGCACAGGCCTAACAGGTGGTGTCTGCTTTGGTAGAAGGTCGGAGATATGCACATGCTCTGTTGGGAATCGGTTGGAATTTGATACGTTCCTCGGTTGCTCAACTCCATAATAATCTGCCATTAATTCAGATAGAAAAACAGGACGATTAGTTGATTTAAATGAATTCACAGTTTGTACCTGATCCACAAAGAGCTCACTAATTTGAACAGGTCGATTGGCAGTAGATTCTTGCTTGTAGATTGAGTCGGCTAAATTTGTATGGTCTTCTGCCAAGACAAAATTGACCCTGGGTTCCCTTTGATGATAGGGTAATGGGTGCTTTTCCTCTGCAAAATTCCTCTGAGGATGTCCACATTTTCCCTGATTCAAGTTCTGGCTTTGCCCTTGGTATGGTCCTGTGGGTGATGCAATTATTGATGCAACTGGCACAGTATTCACTTGATTTTCATCTGTAAATGTGGCCCTTCTGCAATTATTCCCATTAGAGTCCTCCGGGTCGGTCAACCTGGTCATTCTGCCCGTATCCATTGCATTTTCAATCTGTGAGCCCGCCTTCCATAAAGAGTGTAATGTTGGATGGTAAGATGATATCAGCCGGTTCCAATATTCATGGTTCAAACAATTCATTATAATATCTACCATCTCTTATTCAGACCATTTCTCATCGAGCTTTAACGACTTAGTCTTCCAACGTGGAAAGAATTTTGTAAATGCCTCATTGGGTTCTTGTCTGACCGCCTCTAAGTGTTTCCTAGTAAACTGAATTTCAAGGACCAACATAAACCGTCTCACAAACATATTGACCATATCCTGCCAATTCGAAACTAGACTTGGGTCTGTCTTCATCAACCACTTCAAGGTCGTTCCAGTCAAACTTCTTTGGAACAATTGGACTAATAACCCATCATTAATACCCAGTGGGTTCAAGTACCCAACATACATACGAATATGGGTTTTTGGGCACCCAGTTCCATCATATCTATCCATATCCGGAAATTTAAATCCATTAGGTAAACGAATATCGGGATAAGGATATAGCCCATGTATATCTATTGTATCCTCACCCATTTTCTGCAAGGTCCTTTCGATATTTTTGAGCTTCTGGGCTAATTGTCTTTCTCGTGTTGTGGTCTCATTCTTTTTAACCTCTTCATTTTTGTCATTTCCCATATCATCCCCGACATGTTTTCCTGTGGACTCAGCAATGGCCTCGAGAGTCAACTTCTTGATCTCGGCCTCCATCGTGTCTTCATATTCTGAGAACTTGGTATCCAACATCTGTTGGAATTGTTCGCGCAACCAAGACAATGCCCCAGTATCGATATTCATTTCAGATTCTATGCTCGTGTTCCTGTTTTCAAGGAAACAAAAGAATATATGGTAACACAAGGGTGCTTATGTCTCGGATTTTGTGTAACAATGAATGCAATTTACAATTAATGCACGTGCATGCAGGTTTCACTAACTCTTGGGTAGGCTTGGGCTACCTTAGCAAAATATACCTCAGATGTAGTCAGACTAGTCTTCTTTGGTACTGTGCTAAGGCTTGTGGTGGTTCAGCTGGTAACTCCCATAAGGCCCAAGGCACGGGTTCAGCTTACTAGCCACTTGTTTTCCTAATAATCGGACGTCTGACGATGCGAAATGGAATGCAATGTGCAAATGGGTGTGTGCACGTGTGTGTGTGCAAATACCGAGTAGTGTAAATCAAAACCCTAAAATCCAAATTATGTTTCAAGTTAGATTCTCAAGTCCCCAGTGAAGTCGCCAATGTAGATATCGTCAAAATCCGTGAAGATCTCTCAAATATCCAAAATGGGAATACACAAGGAAATTTATTATTAAGGGAAATTATTATTATCGAAGCCGCCACCCAACTTAGGGAGTTGGGACCCAAAATAGCACTGGTCCAAAACAGAGAAAAAAGTCTGGGAATCAAGATACGAGTTAGGAAGGTGTAAGGCACCTAACTCGTCCAATCCGAAGATTGGCCTCTACTTTATAATTGGGATATTAGGGTTTTGATATTATAAAATAAATACATGATGATGAATGTATGAAATATAACACCAAAAAATATTAGATGTGGAAGTTCACCCTTAATCCACCTAGGAAAAACCTGTTCTCAAAAGAAAACACGATTAGTATTGTTACCAAAAAATTATGAAAAGATGAAACCGTGATCAATTTAAGTAAACAAAGCAAAATTATTATTATTATGAAAATTATCACTAATTATTATTAATGGAAGCTACTCTGTGAATAGAAAGCATTAAAAATTCGTTATCAACTTGGTTTGCATGTCGTACTAGTGCTTTCGAGACATAGCTAGGCACATCCCAATCAATGGTGCTCAATATGCGAATTCCTAGATTTCTAACAGTACCACTTTGATGTGGGTTAGCCAACAATTGCAAAACGTGTATACATGCAATAAATTAACTCATGAATAATCACCTCACATTCCCTAAAGATATGAACTCATATATATTATTATTAAAGGGTCAAAGTTAACTCACTGCTCAACAATAAAGCACATTGAACAAATACTGTTTGAATGCGTGGTTACGGCATAAAATATTATCCTTGAGACAATCAGCGAGACACTTGCTACAAAAGTCGATAAAACATCATATCAAGGAAACAAAAATACCACAAACGGCCAAACCAAACCAAACCAATCGACCAAGTTTTTTTACCAATACAAAGAGCAATGAAAGAGAAGCAGTCGTACAAGAGCAACAATGAAAACTCAAAAACAACAACTCAAATAACAAATCAAGCAACCAGTACTCAATCAATCAAATCCTATAACCACAAAAAAAATCAAAACCCTTACAATTCACAACCTTGAAAGCAGAATCAAAAACATAGACCAATCATGGATCTCTTTAACCCTTAAGAATCAAATCCTAACCCCTACCCAAACCAATAGAACTAAAAATACTCAGCAAAATGCTTTGCTTTTCCTTCTCAGAGATACTCCAAATCTTAAATTGTTTATGACAAAGAAGATAAAAGTTAAGTTCAAACACCATCTAAAACCTCATTGTTTCTTCTGCTTCAATTCGGCCCCTGCTCTCCTCTGCACCATCTTTGGCTCTTTGGTGATGAAGCTCGTCCTCCAGTCTTTTTCTTCTTCTTCCCTTCTTCTGCTATCTCCTCAAGATTGATGGGTTCTGTTTCAACATTAATCATCTCTTGTCTTCCTACTTCAGATGTGATAAATGTAGGCCAAGGAATAGGCAATACCATTCCATCAGAACGTGCAATCATATCTATTTCTTCAGTAGGCTCCCATGTTTTGATAATTATGACTGAGTATTGGAATTTTATTTCGTATCTATATCTCTTCATCCTGATTTCTCCTAAGTTCTCCTTTTTTGAGGACTCCCTGCACTATTGCATCTTTTATAGACAAAACTTTGAAAAAATGCGTTTACAGTATACAGAATTCCCCTACTTTTTAAAGCTGTTATTATTAGATTTCAAACCTTCCACTTTCTTTTGGTTGAATCTAAGAAAAATGAATCGGTATGTATTCCGTCAATATAATCTGACTGTTGATTTTCTTCTGATTTCAGGCGTTGAACCACCATCGGAATCCACTTTTCTCCGGGACCCTTTTTCTCAGACTCCCAGAAACACCTTGGAATATGACCTTGAGATATGGATTAGCTGTTGTCACTTTCATTCTGCCACCACTCCCATGTGCCTTCCTATTTATGGTTATTCAACCTTAACCAAAACTTGTGTCCATAAAGCTCATACTTTTTCAGTGTTTCATCCTCCTTTGACCCATACTTTCTCAGAACAAACAAGGAGCATTAAATTCAACCCTGAGATTTTAGACTGGGATACTGTCATAACTGTTCAAAGAGGGATCACAATACAAAACAATAGCAGCATCTACTCTACATGCAAGGGGTACTCAGAGCATCTTTGTACTTGGGTTTTCATCAGTCACGAGCAAGTCCTTGGAAGCTACTCCATTTTAAAGTTCAAAAACTCCAAAATAAAACAAAAACAAACCCAACTCTAGAGAGACTCTCTTCCTACAATGTCTAATGTTGGAGTTTCACAAACCAAACCCTTTCTCACCTCTAGGTCTGGATATACTTTCAAATCATTCAAAATTTTAATCATGTCCAACTCTTCTGATTCTACTTCGGTGGATGATCTAACATCAGCAATGCAAGCCAGCTAGATTATTCATGATCCATTAAGGCATGTTGTTTTTCTCAACAAAGCCTCTCTTAAACCAAAACCACCTCAAGATGATAAATGGTGTGCAGTGGGTAAGCTTCATAGTAACACCAACGTCAACTACCAAGAGGCTCAAACGTATGCTAGAAAGTATTGGAATTTAAACAAAGAAGTGATTGTTACTCCTTTTCAAAAGAAGAAAAACTTCTTCCACTTTTGCTTCAATCATGCTGCAGATATTCTATCTGTGAACTATCCAAAACCATGGTTGATCCATGATTCTACTCTTTCTATCATCCAAATACCCTTTGAAGGAGTACATAAGATAAAACATGATGAGTTTGAAAGAGTCCTAATAAGCATCACTTTGAAAAGGGTACCAAACGACTACATCACCTTCAGTGCTTTAGAAGGAATTGTTCATCCAGCAGGGAAATTGATTTTGTTCAAAGATCTGTATGGAAGAGATTTCTATGAGAAAAATGTGGAAACTATGGTTGAGATAGAGGTTACAAAAATACTTCTCTTTGGTTCCGATTGTATGGTGGTCAAGACTTGGATTGGATGCCTTTCAAACTATGTCAATACTGCAAGAATGGGGTCAAGACTTGGATTGAGTTTTCTTATTCTCTCCAGCCTTTCAAACTATGTCAACACTGTAAAACTCTGGATCATTCAAAAGCAAGATGCACTCCTAAAAGAAGAGAAATTCTAGCTGCAAGAATGGCTTTGTCAACCCCTCATCTGGTTAACCCAGAGTTCAATAACCCAAATCTCAAGTGCAATGGTGCATCTTCATCAACAAACAAAAGTCCAACAATCACTCCAAGCAACTCAAGCGGTATTGTTGCAAACTCCTGTGCAGCTTTAGAATCGGCAGAAGAAGATATGGATTTTCAAACAGAGAAGCATATGAAAGCTAAGGAAAAGATCACCAAACATCCTCCAGAAAGAACTAATCTTATTGTAGCTGCTGATACACCTGGTAAAAGCTTAGCCTCTCTCGCTGTTTCTACTTCTCACCTATGTGTTACTGCCAACAACAAAACTGTCATGCTACCATCCCACAGCATCGACAATTTTTCCTACAATCCCTTGCAAGCCCGGCCCATTACTGAAAACAACTCGAAAATGGTTGTCGGGTTGGAGTCTTTTTATCCCCCGGGTTTTGGTCCACACCCAAAATATCCTATAATTGCTCCTGTTCAAAATCCCCAGCCTTCTTCTAGCTCAAAAAAATGGACCAGAGTCAAAAATCAGAAATCTAAAACAAATTCGTTGAACATCTAAGATGACATCAATAATCAATTCATCGGAACTCAAAAGAGAAAGGATAATCAAAACCCTTATTTTGTTCAGAAAAAATCAAAACAAACCTCTATACCTATTCAAAACCCTAAATTAGGGTCTCCTCAAAAACCCAATCACCCAGAAATTCAACCTTTAACATTTCATTATGGGTCTTCTGGCAAAACCCCTCTCTTTGACAACAACACAAAATCCATTAAGTCTCATAAGGCGGCCAAGGATGCAAAAGGGAGGAGATTCGTCAGAGATTCTGGAGTTAAATTGGCTGATTGTGGTGGTTCCTCGCCTGCAAATAAGCTAGAAAGCGATGATGGTCAGGTTAGTTTTCAAACTCCAAACTTTTTACCTTCTGATTATTGTGTCGTTAACTTCTATCTTCCTGGATTTCTTGGTATGAGTAGTAGTAGAACAAATAATTTTATGAATTTAGTCTATCCTGCTGTGTCTTATTTTTGGGAATTTGTTAAGATCATGTCCTGGAACTGCCAAGGATTAGGACCACCTCACACTAGACAACAATTAAAAAAACTCATTAATTCTCATGAGCCAAATATTCTTTTTTTGTCTGAAACAAAACAATTTCATTCTTTTGTTGAAAATACCATGCATGCTTCCATGTATTATAACCATGTCTGTCAAGATCCTGTGGGTAAAGCTGGTGGATTGGTAGTTGCTTGGGATAAAAATGTGAAACTTAAGGTCCTCTTCAAGGATGATAACCAATTAATTGTAGTGTGTGGGATGAGAAATCCAAATCTGAATGGACTCTAACTTGTATGTATGGTAGCCCCTACAAAGACCATAGAAAGGAAGACTCTTGGAAAATAGTTAACCAAATGGGTGTGGCTATGAACCATTCTTGGCTAATTTTAGGAGATCTCAATGTTATTTTAAATCATGATGAAAAAAGAGGGGGAAATGCCGCAAATGGCTCTGATATTAGGAAATTCTCCACTATGTTTAACAACTTAGGCTTCACAGATATAGGATTACTGGGTTTCCCTTTCACTTGGTCTAACCACCAAGATGGTGAAAACCATATTGAGGAACGTTTGGATAGGGGTCTGGCTAATGGTTCTTGGTTAACTCAATTCCCAAATGCCAGCCTTAAGCACCTGAACCACTCGGGCTCTGATCACTGTGCTATTCTTCTTAACACAGACATTCCTAGACATGATGGCCATAAACCTTTTAAGTTTTTTGGCCTTTTTCAGGAAGAACAAAAATGCAGAGACATTATTAAGTCTTCTTGGGAGACCCCCGTCAATGGTTCTCGAGCCTTTGTTCTGGTTAATAGACTAGCTATAGTTAAAAAGGAGGTTAGTCTATGGAACAGAACAGACTTTGGTAATATTAAGAATAATCTTAACAACATGAATAAAAGATTAGATCATATCATGTCCAACTCCAATGTTAGGTTAAATGATCGAAACCTTTTAGATACTAAAGCTGAGATCCAAAAACTTCATGATTATGAAGAAGAGTTGTGGAAAGTCAAAGGTAGGGAGAATACTATTCGCTTAGGGGATAGAAATACTCATTATTTTCATCAAAATGTTGTCATTCGACAAAGGAGAAATAGGATCATGGGGCTTTATGATAACAATAATATTTTGGTGGAAGGTAAGGATCAAATAGCTAATTGTTTAAACGTTTATTTTGAAACTCTCTTAACTACCTCGAGACCTGTCATTAACAATGATATTGTTAACTTAGTCCCTCCTTCCATCTCTGATTTGGAAAATGAGCATCTCATGGAGTCTCCTTCTGAGGATGAAATCCACGATGCTCTCTTTGGAATGCCTCCAAATTCCAGCCCCGGGCCGGATGGCTTTCCGGCTTGTTTCTTTCAAAAAAGCTGGAACATTTTTAAAAATGATGTTATTGACACTGTTAAAGCCTTTTTTAGTAGTGGTCATATGTTAACTCAATTGAATCAGACTTATATATCTCTAATCCCAAAAGTTCCTCATCCTGCAGGGCTTGGGGATTATAGGCCTATAAGTCTATGCAATATCGTTTATATAATTATTTCAAAAGTAATTGCCAACATGATAAAGCCTTTCCTGGAAAGATTGATATCTCCATATCAATCTGCTTTTGTAAAGCAACGACTTATCTCAGACAACATCCTTGTTGCTCATGAGATAATTCATGCCATGAGGAAAAAGAAAAAGAAAAGTAAAATTGATTTCTTAGGAATAAAAATCGATATCTCCAAAGCTTTTGATCGCGTTGAATGGGATATTCTCATTGCCATCCTCCGCAGAATGGGGTTCTGAGAAGCTTGGTGTTCTCTTATTTTTCAATGCATAAGTACTAGTCAATCTGCTATTTTGGTCAATGGTGTGCCGTGTAAACCTTTTAAACCCTCTAGAGGATTAAGGCAAGGCGATCTGTTATCGCCTTACTTGTTCATTCTCTGTATGGAATCCTTTTCAAGGACTCTTGATGAGTGCCAAATATTGCATATTTATACACCTTTTTATTGGCATTTAACTCATCTTTTGTGCTCAAGAGTCAGATATTATCCCAGATTCTGTGTTTTCTTTGTTTTCAAGAATAAATATTTGTATTAATTAATTTTGTGTTTTTAGGTAATAAATAAAGCTCGGAGAATCTGAGGGGCCAAAAGAGCAGAAAATTGGAGACAAGCGTCTATGGAACAGGAAGCCAAAGCCCGCGCGCGCATCAGTTGCAACCCAACAAGTAGCAACTCATTAACAAGACATGGGCCCAAGCTTTTCAAGACCCGGATCCGAGCCCGACCTTTCTGAGCCGTGGAGATCTCACCCAGCCACATCCTACGCTCGCTCCTTCTTGCACATCGTCCCTTGATGCATTCGCTCAACACCAAAATCCCAATTCTCCCTGAGCCGTCCAGATCTCGCTCTTCCGCATCCGACGCTCGCTCCACCCTTCGCATCGTCTTCCCGCTACGCCTGCTTCACAGAAAAACCACCCTATACCTATACCCATCGACTACATCCCATTTTTATCTTCTTCTTCTCTTTCTTCCCCATACCCTCTGCAGAGCTCCACCTCCTTCACCCATACCTAAATCAGAGCCACCATCACCATCCCTATCCCCCTGTCACCACAACAACAGCTCCATCAACCACCTACTCCGCCACCCCCGTTTCGACTTATCTCCATCAGTAGCTTCTTCCACCTTAGAAGCTAGGGTTGAGACCATCGAAATTAGGGTTACATCAAATCAAGGCTAAAATCAGAGTAGGAAGTCTCAGAGCCGCAGGAGCAGAGGGAACAAGCGCTTCAGAGAGTATGGGCGATTGGGTTCGTTTTTAATTCCAATTTGAAGTGAGTTTTAGGGTTTGCTGTTGCATGTATAAATAGAGTGAGATGTGTTTGAAAACCGTTATGCCTGGGCTAGCCAGTGCACCACTTTAGGGTTAATTTGTGCTTTACTTTGTTAATGTTTTAATTAAGTAACTGGGGTTGGGATGAAACCCTTGATTGCATGCTAAGTTGTTCACTTTCTTTTTATTGTTCTTGTTATGCTTCATTAGAAAGATGGAATTAGTTAATTGAACACATGACCCTATGATAGAGTGTATTGTAAGAAGACACTCTATACTAGGGGGGAGTGTGTGAGATTAGTCAAGACATTATCATGGTATTCTTCCCTGGAATGAATCAAGAGCATAATCTGATTAGGAATTGCCTTAGCATAAGGTCAAGTGGTGGAATCTCTGCCCTAAGTGCTCTTCACAATTGTTTACAATCCATTTAGTTACTTTAGTTCTTGTCACAACAACAAACTCAGTCGTTTCGACACTAAAAACCTACATCCGTGTTACCTTCACTAGAATTCGTGAGAGCAAGCCTTAGATCAAACACATAGCACCACAAGTCCCTGTGGATCGATCCGTACTTGCCACGCCTCCAACAGGCGCCGTGCACTTGCGGTTATCACTCATAGGCATTAATATAAACATCTTTCCAGGCCTACCAAGTTTTTGGCGCCGCTGCCGGGGATTTGGTAGTGTGCCCTGTGATCATTCACTTGCTTTACTGATTTTCAATTCATCCATTGTATATATCTGTTTTACAATCCTTGCTCTTTTGCACTGATTTGTGTTAACTTGTGTTAACTTTTGATTTTCCAGTTAACTTAGCTTAAATTTTTGTTATCAATCATCTCGCATCATTGCCTTGCCATAGTTTAGTGTAACTTTCATCCGTAGTCCATCTTTGTAACATCTTTGCATCACCATCAGCCTCGTGTGAATAGCTTGTTGCATCCGTAGCTTAAGTCTTGTTAGAATAATTATTGATTAACTCAGTATTCTTCATCCACATCCGTAAGCTTTCAATTTCCAAAACCCTGCAGTTTACCTTGCTGTTTTGAAGCATCACTGAACATTGTGTCAGCCAATATCATCCTGTGGCTCAATTTCTGCCTTAGCATTAGTACTTTCTTGCTTTAGCTGTGAAGTTTTGGGAATCGAGATCATTTTTTGAGTTAGCGGTACTTGTGGAGCAACCGAGCAAATTCAAGGAAAGAACAAGGAGCAGCAAAACCAGGGTGGAATTGCCTAAACCCAGTTTAATACTGGTGGTATTGCTTTCTAACTCTTCTTTGTATGATGTATGTTTGATAATCTGAATGCATGATAGACTTACAAACTTGCCAAATTTGAAGGCTGCAAGTTTGAGCTTGACTGTTGAGCCAAGTGTGATCAATTGAGCAATTGATACAAAGATTCTGTGAGGAATTGCGTACCACGAGCATATCCCATCCGCCTGAGCTCTTTTTGCATGTTTCACTTTGAAATTAACATGTTAAATCTGTGAGCTATCCTTGCCTGACAAACTAGCTATTTTGCTGACCTGCGCATTAATGAACCTTGTTCCCATGAGCTGTGCATAACCGAAAGTTCTTGAAGCATCTTTTCTCGTGCACCTTTGAGCCCCGAGTTCAACTCCATTTTTGGTTTGTGAGTTTGAGCACAACCACGAGCTGGTGATAATTGCATGATAAGATTTCGAGACATTTGAATAAGGTTGTTGCCATCTCGAGCTTGTCTTTGTGTAACCCGAGCATAATTGCCTCGCTCTGTGAGCTCTGTGCCAATAATTTCAATCGCCCCGCAACCCTTGTGTTCTACTCCAGCCCCCAAGCAGTGTGAGCTATAACCGAGATACCCAAGTTGACTCCAACAACCCCTGTGCATTTTGTAAAGTGTTGGTGTTGTTTTGAGCTGATTCATCTTGTACACCTGTGAAGTTGCATATCTTTATTGTGCTGAACTGTTAACTCCATGATGCTTTGAATTGTTGTGCTTATCTGTGAACTAGCATCTATAAGTTGTTTATGATCCTGTGAAACTTGAATGAGTTGAGAATAGCAGAATTAGGGATAGCTATTAGTTGTTTTCAAACACACTACCTAGCACATGCTTCACCATTGAGTGAGCACAACCTTTCCACTGTGCACTTCACACAGTTTTTACTCACATCTTGTGTTGTGTTCATCTGCCAATTTCTGTCAAGCACAGCCAGTGCTGTGTTGATAGCACAAGTTGCACTGCTCTGTGCAACATAAACACTGGGCTGAACATATCCCAGAACCCAGTTACACTCTCAATTTCAGCCCACATAACTTGGCCTTCACATTGGGTTGCTTAAATAGAAACCCAACTCGGGCCGAACCCTTAACAGATTAAGCCCACAACACCACATCCTTTGGGCTATGCACATCAGCTGAGCCCAATTATCTGGGTTGTGCAAACAGTCAAAACCTACACCTTTTGGGCTGGGATCAACCTATTAAGTTGGGCTTCACAACTTCAAAAAGCTATCTTTTGGGCTTGAATCTTGCATTAGTGGGTCATTTTTGAGTTTTTGTTTTTCTGTGTTGGAATTGATTGTATGATAACATGCTAGATGTGCTAGCTAGGCTATGATTGTGTCTTTTAGAGACCAAACAAATCGACTAGTTAGAATCCGCCCGGACGAAATCGTAAGCATACCCAGTTCTTCAACAGAAAGCCCAATTCCATCGGATGACCCCATCCGAATCGAAACCATGGGTGATGAACAAAACCAACCCCGTAGTCTCAAGGACTACATGTACCCAACTAGGGCAAGCCAGCCCTCTTGCATCATTCTACCACTGATCTTTGGTCGGGTTTGAACCGAAAGCAAGCACCATTCATATGCTACCCGTGTTTAGAGGGGTCAATGCTGAGAACCCCTACCATCACGTGAGAGACTTTGAGGATATTTGTGGGACTCTGCGTTTTAACCAAATGACAGAGGAGTCCCTCAAACTGAGATTGTTTCCTTTCTCTCTGAAAGACAAAGCCAAGTCTTGGCTTCATGCCCTACAACCACAGTCCATTAGAACCTGGGATGACCTCACAAAAGAGTTTTTCAAAAAGTTTTTCCCAAACCATAAGACGGCGACAATTCGCCAAAGTCTAAATGGTTTCGTGCAATTAGAAGACGAAACTCTAGCAAAATACTTGGAGAGATTCAATGAATTATTACTCCAATGTCCCCACCATGGTTTTGAAAAATGGAGACTCGTCCAAATCTTGTATGAGGGTCTAGATGTTAGAACCCGTACCACAGTCGAGTCAATGTCAATGGTGCATTTATTGACAAGAGTGCTGATGACGCTTGGACCTTTCTAATCGAAGTCGCTGAAAAGACTCAACAGTGGGAGTCCATCCGTGAACCGAAACGGACTACCCCTGCGCAAAATGTTCATAGAATCGAGTCTGACTTTGAGGGAAATGCAAAAATGGCATCTTTGGCCCGGAGAATAGAAGTGCTTGAGTTGGAAAAGAATGTAAAATCTAATATCCCTACTCTCCGTGACCAAATTGATATGGCCACTTGTGCCGCATGCCATAGTTCTGACTACTTAGTGGACAACTGTCCAGATTTACATGCATTTCAAGAGTCCAAAACCGAGCAAGCCAATGCATTATACCATAGGCAAGAGAACAACCCGTATTCTCAAACCTACAACCCAGGGTGGAGGAATCACCCTAACTTCTCATGGTCCAAGGGACCAGTACAAGGGGGACCAACAAATAACAACCAAGGATACTCATATCCTAGAAACCCCCAAGTACAACCACCCACTCAATACCCTGTAGAGAAAAAGACTAGCTTTGAAGACGTGTGGGTCTGGTTAACCCAAAATCTTACGAACTTAGGAAAACCACCGACCAACGTTTCACAAGTCTAGAAATTAAAATGGGTCAAATCTGTGATGCATTGAATGAGAGAGAAAAAGGAAAACTTCCTAGTCAACCCTAACAAAATCCAAAGAATGTGTTTCAAGCAGGCTCCTCTACCTGCAATGAACCTTCACACATTCAGGCGAATGCTATCACCACTCTCCGTAGTGGTAGAATTGTTGAGAACAATGTAGGTGTACCACCGTCAAGTGAGTCTATATCGGACTCACCAAGACACACAACACCACGAAAACATCCACTTGTAGAGAAAGAATCGAGATGTTGATAAGACCAAGAGTCCTACCGATGTTCTGTGCCAAGTCATGTACCTGTTGCTCCATTCCCACAAAGGTTGGTGCAATGTATGGGGGTAACCAATACAATGAGATTTTGGAAATGTTCAAGAGAGTTAACATAAACATTCCATTTCTCGAAGCAATCAGACAAATACCCACCTATGCTAAGTTTCTGAAGGACCTTTGCACACAAAAGCGTAAGCTTCAGGTGCATAAGCGTGCCTTTCTCACTGAGCAAGTGAGCTCCATAATCCAAAACAAGATTCCCACTAAGTTTAGAGACCCAGGTAGTCCAACGATTACGTGCAACATAGGCGACCATACGGTCGAAAAGGCGTTACTAGACTTAGGAGCCAGTGTGAATCTTTTGCCATACTCTGTGTATGTGCAACTGGGCCTTGGGGAGCTGAAGCCCACACCTGTTACGCTACAGTTAGCGGACAGATCCGTGAGAATCCCCCATGGTATTATTGAAGATGTGTTAATCAAGGTTGATAAATTTTTCTTTCCTGTAGACTTCATAGTCTTAGACACTCAACCGTGCAAAACCCAAGTAATCACATCCCCGTGATTTTTGGACGTCCTTTCTGGCGACGTCCAATGCCATCATCAACTGTCGTAATGGTGTGTTGAAATTGTCTTTTGGTAACATGACCGTAGAGTGAATGTTTTTAACACTAGTCAACAACCCATTGATTGTGATGATACCGATTTGCATGAGATTAACATGATTGAGAGTCGATCCAAGACTCTTTGCCCGACATTTTGTCAGTGGACCCTTTGCAAGCATGTCTAGATAACTTTGACTTAGATCTCTTCGAGTCTAAGTACATTGGTGAAATTCACTCTTTGCTTGAATCTGTTCCACCCATGGATATTGCTAAGTGGCGAATGCGGGGAACCACTTCCACTCTCTTGGTTCCAAATCTGCCCCACCTCTTGATACACCACCTAAGCTTGATTTGAAACCATTACCTGATACCTTGAAGTATGCATTCTTAGGTCCTTCTGAGACTTTACCTGTGATTATTGCATCATGTTTAGACACGGAACAGGAAAGTCAACTTTTAGAAGTACTTAAAGAGCATAAAGGAGCCTTAGGTTGGACCATCTCCGATCTTAAGGGTATAAGTCCCATAATTTGCATGCATCACATAAACCTTGAGGAGAACACTAAACCATCTAGGGAAATGCAAAGGAGACTTAACCCCAACATGAGAGATGGTGTCAAGGGTGAGATTCTGAAATCGCTTGATGCGGGTATCATTTACCCCGTCCCCGATAGCCATGGGTCGGCCCCATTCGGGTAGTACCCAAGAAATCTGGCATTCTTGTTGTTCAAAACGAGATGAATGAGCTCATTCCCACCCGTGTGACCACCGGGTGGCGAGTATGTATTGATTATAGAAAATCGAACACAAAGAACCAAGAAAGACCATTTTCCCCTTCCCTTCATTGACCAAATCTTTGGAGAGGTTAGCCAAACATAGTTACTACTTGTTTCTTAGATGGCTATTCGGCTACAACCAAATTCACATAGCACCCGAAGACCAACAAAAGACCACATTTACATGTCCTTATGGAACATTTGCTTATCGTCGTATGCCTTTTTGGGCTGTGCAATGCACCCGCTACTTTTCAACGTTGCATGATGAGCATTTTTTCCGACATGGTAGATAAGTTTCTTGAGATTTTTATGGATGATTTTTCGTGTTTGGGTCTTCATTTGATGAGTGTTTGCATCACCTCACACGTGTCTTGATTAGGTGTAAGGAAAAGAGTTTGGTCTTGAATTGGGAAAAATGTCATTTCATGGTTAATTCAGGCATTGTTCTAGGGCATATAATCTCGGAAAAAGGCATAGAAGTAGACAAAGCCAAGGTAGATCTCATTCAACAACGCTTGCCTCAACCTCGTTCTGTGAGGGACATCAGATCATTTCTAGGCCATGCGGGTTTTTATCGCCGATTCATCAAAGACTTTAGTAAAATTTCACGACCTTTGTGCAATCTTCTTGCGAAAGATGTTGCATTCGTCTTTCATGATGCTTGTAAGGAAGCTTGGGAGCAACTGAAGGCTCTCCTTACATCTGCCCCTATAGTCAGACCTCCTGATTGGACGTTACCATTTGAGATTATGTGTGATGCGTCTGACTATGCTGTAGGAGCTGTTTTAGGCGAACGAGTAGACAAACTCCCTTATGTGATCTACTATGCTAGTAAAACACTTAATGATGCTCAATTGAATTATTCCACTACTGAGAAGGAGTTGCTAGTCATTGTATTTGCATTAGACAAGTTTAGATCTTATTTGATAGGGTCTAAGGTCATCATTTATTCTGATCATGCTGCATTGAGATATCTTTTGTCTAAGAAAGATGCTAAGGCTCGTCTAATTCGATGGATACTCTTGCTACAAGAGTTTGACCTCGAAATTCGAGATAAGATGGGGTCAGAGAATGTTGTTGCCGATCACTTGTCTAGGTTGAGTTGAATCTGGTGATGAGTCTGTGCTAATTAGGGAATCATTCCCTGATGAGCAATTGATGCTTGTGTCTGAAATGCCTTGGTTTGCTGATATTGTGAACTACCTTGCTATAGGTAGAATGCCCTTGCATTGGTCTAAACAAGACCGTTCTAAGTTCTTGGCTGAAGTTAAACATTTCCTTTGGGATGACCCATATTTGTTTAAGTACTGCCAAGACCAAATCATTAGGAGATGTGTCCCCAATTCTGAACAAAGGGACGTCATTTATTTTTATCATGACCATGCATGTGGAGGCCACTTTAGTGCCAAGAAAACTGCTGCAAAGATCTTGCAAAGCGGTTTCTATTGGCCAAAACTGTTTAAGGATTGCCATGCATTTTGTGTTGCTTGTGACCGATGCCAGAAATTAGGAAGTATCTCTAGGAGAAACATGATGCCCTTACAACCCATATTGATTGTTGAGCTGTTTGATGTCTGGGGTATTGATTTCATGGGTCCATTTCCTAACTATGAAGGTAAGTTATACATTCTTGTTGCTGTTGATTATGTCTCTAAGTGGGTAGAGGCCATTGCATCCAAAACCAATGATCATAAGGTTGTTCTTTCCTTTCTTAAGGAAAACATTTTCTCCCGTTTTGGAACCCCTAGGGCAATAATCAGTGATGGAGGTAGTCATTTTTGCAATAGACCCTTTGAATCACTAGTGCGCAAGTATGGAATCACTCACAAGGTCGCAACACCTTACCATCCTCAAACCAGTGGCCAAGTGGAAGTTTCTAATAGGGAAATTAAGCATATCCTTGAGAAGACTGTCAATCCTTCTAGGAAAGATTGGTCTTTGCGCTTAAATGATGCTTTATGGGCCTATAGGACTGCATACAAGACTCCCATTGGGATGTCTCCTTACAGGACTTGTGTACGGAAAGCATGTCATTTACTGTTGAGTTAGAACACCGTGCATATTGGGTTGTGAAGAAGTTGAATTTTGATCTTGATAAGGTCGAACCCGTAGAAAACTTCAACTCAATGAGTTAGAAGAGTTGAGAAATGATGCATATGATAGTGCCAAAACGTACAAACATAGGATGAAAGTGTTTCACGACAAGCGCATTCTGCGCAAGTCTTTCACCCAGTCGAAAGTTTTATTGTACAACACTAGATTGCATTTGTTTCCGTGAAAGCTACGTTCTCGATGGCGGGGACCATTCTTGGTACGTACCGTTTTTCCCCATGGAGCTGTAGAAGTTGAAAACCCAGCAAACAAGAACATTTTCAAAGTCAATGGTCAGAGATTGAAACCATTTCTGGAGCATCTTCCACCAGAAGTTGAGACCGTTGACTTGGAAGACCCTATCTACGTGGACTGATCTAGTTCACTTGTGTACATACATATGGACTAAAAATACATCATCGTCCCCTTTTCTTTTTATTTTGGCATAATTTTTGATGTGTGCTAACCAACCTTTTTGTCTTGCGCTCTTGATTGTTTGCTTTCAAAGCATTCATCTTTCTATGGTTTAGCAACACCCTCTTGCATCCGGTAATCTCTCCCCTTTTTCTCTACTCAACATAGTTCTCTTGGTATGTGACTGTTTAAATTTTTTCTATCTGTCGACACATTGAGGACAATGTTTGATTTAGGTTTGGGGGTGTGATTTGCATATAGAGTTTTTAGTCTTTTTGTTTAACTTCAAAAAAAAAAAAAAAAAAAAAAAACTCTTTTGTAAAAACCTCCAACTTTTAGAGATTTTAGAGTCACTAGCATGCTTCTAGCTATGTTTACATAGAGAATCTGACCGAAATAACAAAAGTTAGAAGTACCGGAGAACACAATCGGGTTTCTTAGTTGATTAGAGCGTTAAAGTTGGATTTAACCATACCAGAGGGCGAATTAGGTGATGTTTAGATATTCGGTAGTAGAATTGTGATCACCCATAGTGGAGACTACCCATTTTACATCAAGTGAGGCACCAACCTTCAATTTTTTGCAACTTTCTAGAAAAGTTGTTAGAGTGTGTGTCACCGTACGTCAATTCCGGGTAGGAATGGTGAGCTACCCAACTTCGCACCAATTTCAAAGACTACTTTTGATCTCTTGAGTGCTAGTTTTTGTCAATCATGAGGGTGACGTTTAAAGATGAAAACTTCTTATAAATACCGATTTGCAGTTAGCATCACTCTCTCCCTCTCAATCAACAGATTCATAGAAACACATCATCGTCAGCAAGCGGAGCAACATCAGAATATTGGAAGAAAAATTGATATAGTCCAAGGTTACGTACAACAAAAGAAAATAAGATGAGAATTAATGAAGTTTGTGAAAAATTGAGTTTTATTGTTTTATTGTTATTTTCATGTCATGTATGTTAAAAAAAAAAAAAAAAAAAAAATTGTCAAGTTTTTGTAAAGTTCAGAAGTTCGTCATCAACAGTTGAAGACCGAAGACCGAAGATTGAAGACGTTTCGATGGTTCCTATGAGAGTATGATGTTAATTGCCGATCGGGTGAGAAGGTAGTGAGTACTCCCACCCTTGCTAATGGTTGATTTCCTTTCTTAGAGATCATTAGAAAAAGATTCTTTTTGTCCACACTCTTGTGGAGTCTCCAGAAATTATTTCGGAAGGTTATCCTTCTTACCTACAACGTGTGCGGGATTTCTCTCTTTATTCCCGCTGCACACATGAGAGACTAAAAAAACGATCTTTTTGAGTGCAATTATCATAAAACCCTAATGGTGAGGCGAAGTCGAGGCTTATGATCACAATCGAATACAAATTCTTTCATATGGTATGGTTACTTCTCGCTCAGCACTTAAGGATGAGAGTGCGTTCTTTGGTAGTTCTAACTTCATGTTACTAGCATGCAGAAACTCTATGTCCTCATAGCTTCTTGGATGCTTGAGACTCTTTTACACTCGAAGTTGGAGAAGGTTTTGTGGGTACACCTCGGTAAACCCTCACGAGACTACAACTCGTCCACTAGGGACACCTAGGGGTTTAAAGGCTTAGTGCATACGCTAAATGCATTCGAGAGACCAGCGACAATGGTATAGTTAGGATTTCTTAATTTCTATTTCACTTGAGGACAAGTAAAATTCAGGTTTGGGGGTATTTGATGAGTGCCAAATATTGCATATTTATACACCTTTTTATTGGCATTTAACTCATCTTTTGTGCTCAAGAATCAGATATTATCCCAGATTCTGTGTTTTCTTTGTTTTCAAGAATAAATATTTGTATTAATTAATTTTGTGTTTTTAGGTAATAAATAAAGCTCGGAGAATCTGAGGGGACAAAAGAGCAGAAAATTGGAGACAAGCGTCTATGGAACAGGAAGCCAAAGCCCGCGCGCGCATCAGTTGCAACCCAACAAGTAGCAACTCATTAACAAGACATGGGCCCAAGCTTTTCAAGACCCGGATCCGAGCCCGACCTTTCTGAGCCGTGGAGATCTCACCCAGCCACATCCTACGCTCGCTCCTTCTTGCACATCGTCCCTTGATGCATTCGCTCAACACCAAAATCCCAATTCTCCCTGAGCCGTCCAGATCTCGCTCTTCCGCATCCGACGCTCGCTCCACCCTTCGCATCGTCTTCCCGCTACGCCTGCTTCACAGCAAAACCACCCTATACCTATACCCATCGACTACATCCCATTTCTCTCTTCTTCTTCTCTTTCTTCCCCATACCCTCTGCAGAGCTCCACCTCCTTCACCCATACCTAAATCAGAGCCATCATCACCATCCCTATCCCCTGTCACCACAACAACAGATCCATCAACCACCTACTCCGCCACCCCCGTTTCGACTTATCTCCATCAGTAGCTTCTTCCACCTTAGAAGCTAGGGTTGAGACAATCGAAATTAGGGTTACATCAAATCAAGGCTAAAATCATAGTAGGAAGTCTCAGAGCCGCATGAGCAGAGGGAACAAGCGCTTCAGAGAGTATGGGCGATTGGGTTCGTTTTTAATTCCAATTTGAAGTGAGTTTTAGGGTTTGCTGTTGCATGTATAAATAGGGTGAGATGTGTTTGAAAAACGTTATGCCTGGGCTAGCCAGTGCACCACTTTAGGGTTAATTTGTGTTTTACTTTGTTAATGTTTTAATTAAGTAACTGGGGTTGGGATGAAACCCTTGATTGCATGCTAAGTTGTTCACTTTCTTTTTATTGTTCTTGTTATGCTTCATTAGAAAGATGGAATTAGTTAATTGAACACATGACCCTGTGATAGAGTGTACTGTAAGAAGACACTCTATACTAGGGGGAGTGTGTGAGATTAGTCAAGACATTATCATGGTATTCTTCCCTGGAATGAATCAAGAGCATAATCTGATTAGGAATTGCCTTAGCATAAGGTCAAGTGGTGGAATCTACGCCTAAGTGCTCTTCACAATTGTTTACAATCCATTTAGTTACTTTAGTTCATTGTCACAACAACAAACTCGGTCGTTTCGACACTAAAAACCTACATCTGTGTTACCTTCACTAGAATTCAGTAGAGCAAGCCTTAGATCAAACACATAGCACCACAAGTCCCTGTGGATCGATCCGTACTTGCCACGCCTCCAACAGGCGCCGTGCACTTGCGGTTATCACTCGTAGGCATTAATATAAACATCTTTCCAGGCCTACCAACTCTATCTAACGCTGAACAGAAAGGTCTTATTACTGGTTTTAAGATTAACAAAAACTGTCCTTCAATCAGTCATTTGCTTTTTGCAGATGACTGTTTGATGTTTTCAAAAGCCAGTATCACCCATAGCAAAAATCTGTTGACTGTGTTAGAAGATTATGGCAGTACCTATGGTCAGATGATTAATTTTTTCAAATCTGGTATTTTTTTCACCCCTCATATTCAAAATAGTTTGGGTAGAGATATTATTGATATTCTTAAAGTTAAAAAGATTAGACTTGATGATAAGTATTTAGGAGGTCCCCTTTTTACTAATAAGTCTAAAGTCAATTGTTTTGATAATCTTTCTGAGAAAATGGGAAGAAGACTTAAGGGATGGAAGAGTGACGCTATGTCCCCTCCTGGTAGAGGAGTGATGGCCAAAGCAGTACTGGAAACCCTTCCAGTCTACTCTATGTCCACATTCATTCTTCCTAAAGCTATCATTAAAAGATTGACTAACACTATACGTGATTTCTGGTGGGGCAAACTTGGTCCTAAAAAAGGGATGTACATAAAAGATTGGAGAGGATTATGTAAGAACAAGGAGAAATGAGGAAATGGGCTTAAAAAACTTGACCTCATGAACCTGTCTCTCATAGCCAAAAATGGCTGGAGACTTTTTAAAAACCCAATACTGTTTTCACTAAAACTATGAAAGGAAGTACATCCCTAACTCTAATCCTTTCCATGCCACCTGCAATGATGGTTCTTCATGGGCTTGGAAAGGAGTCTATAAAGGTTTGATGATTCTTAAAGAGTATAGTATCTGGCAGATTGGCAATGGTAGTTCAGTCCACATCTGGAAAGACAAGTGGAGACCTGATGAGGAAGGAAAACCTATCAACTTGGAGGATATGGAAAGTGTGACTAATCTTAAAATGGTAAGTGAACTAATGACAGAAACCGGGTGGAATGTGGAGAAGCTCTGCGAGTTGTTTGAGTAGAAAATTGTGACCCAAATTCTCACTCTAACTCCAAACAAAGACATTGAAGACAACCTGAGATGGTTGGATAATCCTTAAGGATATTTCTCTAGCAAGTCTCTTTATAATCTATTAGATAAGAAGACTTCTCAGCCCAATGATGCCCTGGAAAGGAAAATCTGGGGAATGAAGGTCATTCCTAGGATCCAATTCTTCATCTGGAAGATGAAGTCTAACATCCTCCCCTTCAGTGCTTATTATGCTAGATTTGTCAGTCATATTGACCCTATTTGCACGTTATGCAATGAGCATTCTGAAACTGGAGAACACTCGCTAATACATTGTAAGTTTGCTAAGGCTGTTTGGGCTCACTGTTTTATGAACCTTGACAACTCTAGCTTAGGGTTTAACAATTTAGCTGATTGGTGTGCTAGTTGGTTCTCTAGAGATAACCATCAAACTCAGTGGGGATCCTGGGCTGATCTTTGTTCCACCATTGCTGGTTTATATGGAAAACTAGATGCGATATGGTGTTTAAAAAAATAATAAAACCCTGTCCTAGACATACTGGAAAACAGATAATTAGTCATTTAACTTCTGCTCTGTTGCATACTCAAATTGAGAGAACTAGAAATGATGAAAGAAGGACTGAAGTCAATGTCCATAACTCAAATGGGAAGGTTTCTTTTGCCTTCATGTCTTCTTTTGACAATCTTATTGGACTAACTGGATTGGGGTTTGTATAATAGGTCCCTCAGGAGACACAATTGGCAGGCGCACCAGGGGAATCAGAATCCATGGAAGGGAAGAAGGCGACTGCTTAGCAGCACAAGATGCTATTGACTGGGCCTGTCAACTTCAATGCAGATCTATCAACCTTTTGGGAAGCAATCAAAGTATTATCAAAGCTCTGCATGGCGGAATAAGGAAAACTAGTTGGAGGACTAATGGTAGAATAGATAATCTTCTTTTGAATTTTAAAAACTTTGATACTGTCTGTTGTAAGACCATTAAACATGGCAATTTTCTTGACCTCCAACGGTTAGCCATAGCCGGAGGAAGGTCTCAAAGTCCTCAAATGTGGGAGGAACCTTTGTTTTCAGATATTTGCCAGTAACTTGTTTTTATCTATATAAAAAAAAAAAAAAAAAAAGGAAACAAAAATAGTAAAAGAAATAGATTAATAATCGACCTGTTTTCGCCAAGAGAATTGTGATGTTACTTAGATTATGATAAACCAACTATGCCGCAATATTGTATCCGAACGCCGTCAATACCTCTAGTACTTTCTCGAACAATAACCTTTCTAAAACTTTTCTCCTCGGTTTCTAGAGAAATTTCCTCCCCAAAACTCTGAAAATGACACCCTATTTATAGCTTTCTTCCGTCAACAACTACCCCAGGATTAAAATGACCTAAATCCGATGGCTCATATTAAAAACCTAAATTCTCTAACCATTTAAATCATTATTATTTCCAATTAATAAAAATCCTCAAAAATCATTTTAATCTCCTTAACTAAAATAGCCAAAATATCATTTAATCCAAGATCATATTAAAATGGAATGACTTGCGAACAAGACTAAGCTAAAGTGTCGACATTCTTGCTCATTTGTTGGGACGGACGTCCAACTTTGGACTACGGATTTAGTGGATCATCACTTTTGGTGTACGTCCAACTTACTTGGACTTTAGGAGGCAACTAGTTTATCAATTTTGGCTCATTGTGTGTACGTCCATAGTGGACTCCATGACTAGTGGGAACTAGTTTATTTAGCCCAGGTTTAACACCTAGTGGACAGACTTTTGGTCTTTCACCCATTTTGGTTTCTTCCTCATGACCATGATTATAGGCCTCTATCTTACTTAATATCTAAGACCGTTTCGGATACGATTTCGCGGCATTTGCAAAATTTGGGTGTCTACAATAGATAGAAATCCACGAGCCTGATTATTTTGTGAAACAACCTGAACGGTACCAAAGACCAATGTTCAAGTGTCAATCAATTTAAATTAACAACCAAAGGTTAGATATTCTAATTGATTGATCTAAACGCACAACCTGTGATCTTTCAATTATATAACAAAATATAATGTGGAAAAGAAATAACACAAACACCAGAAGTTTTGTTAACGAGGAAATCGCAAATACAAAAAAACCCCGGGACCTAGTCCAGATTGAACACCACACTGTATCAAGCCACTACAGACTCTAGTCTACTACCAATTAACTTCGGACTGGACTGTAGTTGAACCCTAATCAATCTCACACTGATTCAAGGTACAGTTGCGTTCCTTACGTCTCTGATCCCATCAAGATACTAAGCACTTGATTCCCTTAGTTGATATCACCCACAACCAAGAGTTGCTACGACCCAAAGTCGAAGACTTGATAAACAAATCTGTCTCACACAGAAAAGTCTATAGGATTGAATAAATCTGTCTCCCACAAAAATACCCAAGAGTTTTTGTTCCATATTTTGATAAATCAAGGTGAACCGGAACCAATTGATAAACCGTACTTATATTCCCGAAGAACAGCCTAGTAGTATCAATCACCTCATAATAATCTTAATCGACTAGCGAAACAAGATATTGTAGAATCACAAACGATGAGATGAAGATGTTTGTGATTACTTTTATCTTGCCTATCGGAGAAATTAATCTCGAGTCAATTATTTTAATTGTACTCAATACGATAGAATCGGGCAAGATCAAAACACGCAACTACAAAGAAAATAGTTGGGTCTGGCTTCACAATCCCAATGAAGTCTTTGAATTCGTTAACCTACCGGGTCTCGATATAAACCTAAGGTTAAAGGATAATCGACTCTAGTTATGCAACTAGTAACAAACAGGAGGCATGGGGATTAGTTTTCCCAGTTGCTAGAGTTCTCCTTTATATAGTTTTCAAATCAGGGTTTGCAATCCAAGTTACCTTGGTAACAAAGCATTCAATATTCACTGTTAGATGAAAAACCTTATTCAACCAAGCTAATATCTTTCAACTGTTAGATCGAACTTAGCTTGTTACACACAAATGAAATGTACCCTCATTTAGGTTTATGTAACCGTACCTAAACGTGTACACCATGTTGGTTCACAAATAGTTAACCGAGGTTAGACATATGATTACCCTCATATCAACCTTATTCATCTTAACCATAACTAGTTCAAACGACTCAAATGAAACTAGTTAAAGAGTTGTTCGATTGCTATATTATTATAGAATTATACAAGAACACAATTGAAGCAAAATCGGTTTGATTCACTCGAATCAATCATGAACATTATAGCCACAGTTTGCAAAGATTGCATTCCTTATTATATAAATTTTTATGTTCATGTTCACAACCTATTTTAGAACTTTAACTTTCAAGTATGCAAACGGGTACGCATACTTGAAATACCCGGACTAAGATTGGGTTTCGCCAGTACGCAAACGAATACGCGAACTTACAATCCCGGCAGAAATTCTCGGACATGAACCTGTGCGCCAGTACGCAAACGGGTACACATACTTAGGTTCCCGGATTTCTCAAACCAACCGGTACGCAAACGGGTGTGCATACTATGGTTCCCAGACATGGATTAAATATGTGCAAGAGTTCACAACATGACATATCCAATAATGGTTAATTGTTCTAAACTCTTATTTCAATCATTGAAACTTTCTTAGAGGATGACAATAGTCGTTTTTCACATACTATTAGCATCAAAGCAATTTTCAAGTTATTGAAATAATCATAACGAAATATTCCAAGACAACACCAAATGATTGTATCACACAAACCATGTAAGATGTTACTCGGCAATTTTCACATGATATAAGATGAACTTGGTCGAAGCGAAAGCTTGCCAACACATATTTCGAGAAATATGTAAGCGAGATAAACTCAGCTCAAAATCTCAAATGTGTATAATAGAAAACTATATCGTAATACGACTTATGTCTCAATATAGGATATAGAGTAGAAATAGACTTTCCAAGTGATAGATGAGTTTAAGTCTCCACATGCCTTTTGTCGATGAAGTTCCACAAGCTACCCTTAGTAGTTCTTCGTCTTCAAATGATGAACGCCGTGAAGTCTAAGCTCAATTACACAATATATGTCCTAGTTCGAGATATTTATAAATAGGCTAGAAATCAAGACTTATAGTTTTGATCACTAACATTGACAAACATGCTTGAGATAGCAACGCATGCGAGTTCGACCGAGCAGTGCTCTAACATATACTTCTACGAGAATATAAACAATTGAACAACTATAGAACTAGTTTCATATGAGTCATTTGAACTAGTTGTGATTGAGATGAACAAGGTTGATATTTGTTTATGGGTGAAAACTATTTCAGCCGGTTTTGGTAATTTGGGGTGTGTGGATAAGAAATGAGTCTAAACCTTAAACAAATGCACTGCACGGGAGTGCTTGTAGATTTGAGAAATCAATCTGTGCAAATCTGGCCTAAACCAAGAAATGGTCGTTCCAGACTTGTTTCTATCACAAAGTGAAGGAGATGGGGTTGATCTTAGGGAGGGAAGCGAAGAAGGTGTTGAGATTGTGAAGGTGTTGGGTATGTATGACTTGTATCGAAAAGTGGGCGGCTTGCGGGATGTAAGCTATCGGTTCCAAGTGTTTGAATACGATGGTATCAACACTTGCCTCTCGTTGTCCTGGACTTGTTATGTTGTTGTGGAAATAGGGAGGAGATTCTATTTATACAAGTCATTTGAGCCTTATTCACGTCTCTCGTGGGAAGTGGAGGAAGTGGAGTGATGGAGTAGTGGAGTTGTGTTTTAGTGTTACACGACCAGTCTTGCCCACTTCTCCTGTCATCTCTAACCGTCCATGACTTCCTGACACGTTCTTGTGATGGCGCGTTGCACGCTGCACGTGTTGTAAACCGCCAGACCAATACCCCAGTATGTATCCCCAGTTTGTGACATGATTGATGTCTCGAGTGTGTGGATCGTGGGACCCATAGAAAGTAGCATGTAATGCTAGACTAAATAACTAAGTTATTTAGGAAGTCGATACTTGTGAAGTATCGTGTGTATTCTATGAGTCTTGCGCATGATGGTGTGGTAAAGTGACGGGTGGTGATCACCATGACGCCTCACCGACCAATTAACTCGACCGTGGTTGTATAACCAAGCCGATGAAGTTGGACGGACGAGATGATCTTTGAGACACTCATCTGCGACCGTTGATAGAATTAGGGTTTTTGAAGAGGTGCGCAAGCATCACTCTTCAGCTGGGTTGAATCCAAGCTTGGGATACAATTTTGACAGGGCCAATCGTGCATGTGTGTAGACGACATGACGGTGTAGGCGCCCATATCTCATTGTCTCGTGAAAGTGTGATCTGAGCCACTCAATTTGTCCGGCGAAGTTGAGTGGTCAAGCTCAATTTGCAACAGAAATTTGGTGCCGCAAAAGCCGCGCATCATGTCAATTTTGGGCGCGTGTTCCAAGACGACCAAGCTTGGTCGGTCTTGGCCGATCAGCCCGGAGTGCATACGGTGGGATGGTGTATATACATGTACTTCGTCGTCCCATAGAAACGTGATCTAAGCCACTCAATTTGTCCAGTAAACTTGAGCGGTCGAGATCAGTTTGTGGTTGGGAAGTGTGACCACGCCTAGCTTGGGCACGCGAATCAAGGTGTACAGCCAAGTTTGGTCTTGGCCGATCGGGTGTGGAGATAGGTCGGCCCGCAGTGATCATGTTGATACTTACCGGACCTGCTTAGTCTATTCCTGGACCCTTCATCCGAGCAGGAGAAAAGGGACGCTCGTGATCGCGATACAAACCCTAATCAGGTTTTACCGGTCGTGTGTCATACCCAGTTTGGGGCGCACGAATCAAGACGACCAACCATAGTTGGTCCTGACCGATCAGTCAGGTATGTAGGCGGGCCCACGGTGTTTGTGTTGACATGCTCTGGGCCCTTTGAATCTACATCTACACCCTCCATCTACTGCGAAGATGGATGGTTTGACTGTTTTGCGATACATGTAATGTGCCGCAAACCCTAATTTAGGGTTTTTCGTCCATACTGCTTTGGCTTGGACGGTTTGGCAAGCTATGCCACCCCTTGGGAAGGCCGACCATGCAGGGCCCGCGTTGGGTCTGTGGTGCATATTCCAATACCTGCTTGGGGTCATGGATTCAATCTAAGCCATCCAATCATGCTGGTGAAGTTGGATGTTCGTGATCGTTTCTGAGACTGATATGGTTAGTTCAGGTTCAAATATGCTCAATCGGGTTAGTATAACACACCGAGAGTTGTAGCCTGTATGGGTATTTCGTACATGTTTTATTATTAATTCTTGGAGATTCGTGTTGCTCTGTTGAGAACAACACTCAGTCGTCATGCCGCACCGGTAATGAGTATAGGAAATACAAGGCTGGTCATGCATTAATTAATAATGCTGTAAATTCACAGGGTATATGGGATTGTTGCTACATGCTCCAACCTGGATGAATTTTGTGTATTTAATTCCCAGGATATTGGGATTGTTGCCACATGCTCTATTCTAGGTGAATTAGTAAGGTGAAGAACTATTCATCACTTATTAATGGCTTTATCTTTTGCAAGATGTTAGCCCATAATTTTGGCCTTTACAAATTTAGCCTTAAATGAAAATCCACCATCAACATTAAGTCCACTGCCTAGCACATAATGGTTACGCTATTGTGGGGTAGGCATAAGATGGTGACAAGTTTGTATACAGAAATGACCAAGCTAAGGTGAATATACATTTACCGTATAGGTCGACATCGTCAGGTGTTGTCCCAGAACTGGTCGGTCCTGATTAGGATGGTAGAAGGAGCAGGACTTGATCTGGAGAGTCACTTTGGTTCCCAACGCACTATCTGGACAGAGCTTGGCCCATTTCTTGGACTAGGTGCACTTCCCTTCGTTACACGGCAGCTTTCCTCAGATATATCCGATAAGCATCATTGATCGTTATCTTGAATAGGTAGCCTTTATAGGTGGCAAGTAGAGACTCATTTTCTCCTGGGATTCTGTTGACTTGCTAGATTATAAAGAACAATTCTAAGGATTCTTCTCATCACATAGTCGTTTCTTTTGTATCTCAGGTATTGCTCCGTACTCATCTGATCTTCTGACTGATGATGATACATACATTTTTGTGTGCTCATAACTCATTCTTCTTTGCAGCTTATCATGGAAGCAGCGAGCGATAATCATTCTGTAACTTCCCCAGAAAAAAGTTTCGAAGTTGACAAACCCGAAACTAATGCGCACGAAGAGGTAATGGCTAAAATTGACCTCCCACTTCGCGAAGTCGGTCGTGCCATACATGGGATGTCTATTCTGCACCCGCGTATTGCCAGGGGACGCATATGTTCCCTTTCAGCTGAGATCGACATGGAAGAACGGTGGAGGCATGAGGAAGCATTGCGAGCACCAGTAAGCGCAAGGGCAGAAAGATTTGCAGTGCGGTTAAAGAGGCGGAGAGTTGAGCATAAACGGCCTCCGGATGAAGATAGGCGTGATTATCCAATCCAGGACGGTGTGATAATCCTTGATTCTCGACACGAGACGGACTCCGAGTGTTCGAAGGCAATCGGCGCAAACCCTAATGTTGTTGTGGGCTTTGAGGAAGACTTGGAAGTCTGTTTCTCGCCAATGATGTTAGGACGGAGAGCGTTCTTTGCGGAAACATCTCAAGCGGAAGCTGAGGCTCTGAATGGAGAAGCGGTAGCAGGTGATGGCGTTGAAGCAGGACCCAGCAGTGGTGCAGGCACAGTCATTCTTCTTGACGACTAAACCTCTTCGCTTCTTTTTCTCTTTTCAAGTGTATTCCCGTAATTTTTGAACCTCTTTCTTGTACTCAGTGGCGGCTGAGTTTAAGATCTTTTCTTCTGTTTGCTTACCATTGAATAAAGGTTTATGTCATAACCCCTCGTTAAGATTGCATCTGTATGTGCTCCTGACGTGAGATCTCCTTGGTCTTGCTGGGGCAGATGGCTCAAATTATTTTCCTTTTGTGCACACATTCTATTTCCTTCTTCCCATGAGATGTTTGCTTAGGGTTTCCTTCCTTGCTCTAGTGGGTTGATTTAGGCTAACTCGGGACTTTGTGTTTTTAGTGGTAGAGAGGCTCTCAGATGGAAATAACGCTTCAATTAAATTGAAAATTGAAAATTGAAACCCTAACTATGAATGCAAGTATTGCAATCATTTTCTGGAGGAATTACAAATATGACATAAAATTGTAAAAGGGAACACACTGGAGGAAATAGCACATCGTTTTAAAGTGTGGAGGACGCTGGAAAGTGGTAGCACAACGTCTTAAGTTCGGTAGGGTTTGAGCCATTGTGGGTGAATTGTTATGCCTTCTAGTTTATCAGCGTTGATGAGCTTGCAGTAGACGCCTAGGATAACAACTGCTACCAGGTACGGTTCATCTTCTCTTTCGGTGGGTGAGTCAGGTGGAGTGGTCATTTTCATCGTCATGCTCCCAACCTTGAATGCAGTCGTCTTCGTCACCAGATCTCCAATTCCAAATGGGTTTGGGCGTGCAGATACCTGGACCTTGGCCTTATCGTCTTTGACCAAGACAGCCTATACGCTCTTGATAAAGCGTTTGAAAGGGCCGGCTTCCCATTCACATCTCTTAGTCGGGGTTGGTTTGTTGGTTGGAGCCAGTCCCCAGGACTTATCAGAGTGAGGAGTGATTGGTTGCAAGAAGGGTTGCGTGATGAGACTTACTTGAGCTCGGAACCTCTTAATGTATGCTGATGGGCTCTCTCCAGGAAGTTGTGTCACATTGGCAAGCTGCAGGTGCGGCAACAGACAGTCTTCAGGTCCATACGGCTTGTTGGAGATCCTTTCAGGTATCGTAGCTGGTAGAGGGCAAACTCCCAGTGTTGTCTTGTTGTCGTGTACCTAAGAGCGTCCTAGGATCATGTCGTAATTCGGATTCTCTCTGACTATGTAGAACTTTGCTTGTGTCGAGGCATCGCCCAATTTTACTTCAAGATCGATGTATCCATATGCATCTCTCGAGTTCTCCTTCGGAGTCTTAATCACAATTGGGTTGCGAGTAGCCTCCTGTTTTGAAATCTTTGCTGCTTTTAAGGTCTGGAGAGTGATGATGTTGAATTCAGAGGCCGTATCGATCAATGTGTTATCTAACTCGATATCCTTCAAACAGGCAACGGTTAAGAGTCCCCAATTTCCCTTGCTTTCATCTTCCAGCAAGGACTGAGGTTTCGAGACCGCTTCCTCTCCCAGATACAAGCGTTTGCCTGAGAGAACACGGTTGAGGGCTGCAAATATGTCCTGACGTTGTGCTTTGGAGAAGTACAGGATCTCGCATAAATGTTCTATCATAGATTGTACAGTCCTGCGAAAGGAATCCCCAGAAATCATGCAGTTCCGACGGAAGAGGGTCTCTACGAACACCTTCGTTTCCAAGCTGGAGTTCTCCCGTCTCTATCTTTTCTTTGAAGATTTGTTTCACTGTTGCGAGTCTTTGGTTGGATGGTGAACGAACCTATGGTAGCGACAGTACTTAGGATCCGCCATATCTTTCTCAGTTGGTGGACGTCTGATAGGAGGCAGCTTGATGGCATCGTCTTGAATCCACGCCTCAAAGAGTTCCACTACTTCATTCATGGGGAACGGGAAACATGTATCTTCGGTGTCTTGTGCAGGAGTTTTGCCCGCTCCCTTTTGAGAAGAAGTCATGTGTGCTGGAGCCGCACGCTTGGGTTGTTGTTCTATTGCTGAAGCTTTCCTTTTTCCTCCTTCGCCAACCACGCTCACAGAAGGACCAGTGTTGTATTGTTTGTTGGTGAGATGCCTGCTTCCTCGACTCTCACGTGGATCTTCATTTCGAATAACCCTGGTTCTTTCTAGAAATGCTGGGGAAGTTGTGGCCGAACGTTTGGCAGCTTCATGGAGTTCGGAGAACGTCTGAAAGCCCAGATTCTCTAGTAAAGCGCGATATATGGGTATCATCCCGTTGATGCACAACTCTACCAGCTGACGTTCATTGATGTTCGGATCATGACAATCTAGTGCTAGAGTTCTGAACCTCTTAACAAAGTCGTTCGGATGCTCGTTATTCCGCTGAGAGACTCTCCCTAGATCTGAAAAGGTGATATGCTCAGATACGAAGAAATACTTCCTGTAGAAAGCACCGACCATCTCCCCCCAATTGGATATGCTATCAGGTGCGATGTTGTTATACCAGGTGTACGCCCTTCCCGTAAGTGATTTCGAGAACTCTTTCAGGCGGAGAACATGATTGTACTCATGCTCCCCCAAGGATTCCAAAAATCGAGAAACGTGTTCACGAGCGTTACCAGTACCATCGTAGAGGGAGAATTGAGGAGAGGTGTATCCTCTTGGAAGAGGGATTCGTTGCATATCTTGAGGGTATGGCGGCTGATGTTGGTGTGCATCCATCATATTTCCTTTGCCTCGGTTTCGGAGAAGTCGTTCCAGGTCCTCACGTGTGATGAAGTTGGATGGCTGGTCCCTCTCTCTTGGACGTTCATGAGCAACACGAGCTTCTTCACTCATGTGGGTCTGAGTGGAAATGTCTGCTCCGGGTGTATTGAAGGCATCCCTTGCTGGCTCCAAGGGTTGCCGTAAATCTTGTGGCAATCGTTCGGTTAAATTTTTAAGGAAAGTGAGTACCTCTTTCTGAGTTGCGGCCATATCTGTTTGATTCTTAGCAAGAATCTCCTGCTTCTCCATCAAGTCTGCAATGGTAATGGGCGGTGGTCCTCCTCTCGTCCCTCCGGCTCCTCGTCCTGATGAAGGAGTGAAAGTTGTTGCTCTGGTGACCACTGGAGGCGTTACACTTGAGGAGATGCCGAGATTCGCGGCTGTTCTAGATCTGGTGATGGGAGGCGTTACACCTCTTTGGAATGTCTCTGCTCGCTAGCTAGCGTTGGGGATAGAAGTGACGGCTCCACGAGATGTATTGACCATGGTAGCTCCACTGACAGGTACATCGACACCGCGAGTGTTATCCGTACTAGCTCCATCAGGATTGATTCTTGATCCGGACACAGAGTTCTACCATCTTGAAATGAATTGTTGATTGAATTGGTTTTAAGATCTACCCTTTTTGAAATTGATGAAATTGAATCGGATTTGAAGAAATTGACTTTACAACCGAGAGAGTAACCTCCCGCTGTGGTCGCCAATTGTTTATGGGTGAAAACTATTTCTGCCGGTTTGGTAATTTGGGGTGTGTGGATGAGAAATGAGTCTAAACCTTAAACAAATGCACTGCACGGGAGTGCTTGTAGATTCGAGAAATCAATCTGTGCAAATCCGACCTAAACCAAGAAATGGCCGTTCCAGACTTGTTTCGGTCACAAAGTGAAGGAGATGGGGTTGATCTTAGAGAGGGAAGCGAAGAAGGTGTTGAGATTGTGAAGGTGTTGGCTATGTATGACTTGTATCGAGAAAAGCTGAACTGGCTTGCAGGATGTAAGCTATCAGTTCCGGTGTTTGAATACGATGGTATCAACACTTGCCTCTGTTGTCTGGACTTGTTCTGTTGTTGTGGAAATAGGGAGGAGAACCTATTTATACAAGTCATTTGAGCCTTATTCACGTCTCTCGTGGGAAGTGGAGGAAGTGGAGTGATGGAGTAGTGGAGTTGTGTGTTAGTGTTACACGACCAGTCTTGCCCACTTCTCATGTCATCTCTAACCGTCCATGACTTCCCCGACACGTTCTTGTGATGGCGCGTTGCCTGTTTGCCGCTTTGTAAACCGCCGAGACCAATACCCCGTGTGTATCCCCATTTTGTGACATGATTGATGTCTCGAGTGTGTGGATCGTGAGACCCACGAGAAAGTAGCATGTAATGCTAGACTAAATAACTAAGTTATTTAGGAAGTCGATACTTGTGAAGTATCGTGTGTATTCTATGCGAGTGCTTGCATGATGGTGTGGTAAAGTGACGGGTGGTGATCACCATGACGCCTCACCGACCAATTAACTCGACCCGGGGTTGTATAACCAAGCCGGTGAAGTTGGACGGACGAGATGATCTTTGAGACACTCATCTGCGACCGTTGATGGAATTAGGGTTTTTGAAGAGGTGCGCAAGCATCACTCTTGTTTGGGTCGAATCCAAGCTTGGGATACAATTTTGACAGGGCCGATCGTGCATGTGTGTAGACGACATGACGGTGTAAGCGCCCATATCTCATTGTCTCGTGAAAGTGTGATCTGGGCCACTCAATTTTTCCGACGAAGTTGAGTGGTCGAGCTCAATTTGCAACAGAAATTTGGTGCCGCAAAAGCCGCGCATCATGTCAATTTTGGGCGCGCGTTCCAAGACGACCAAGCTTGGTCGGTCTTGGCCGATCGGCCGGAGTGCATACGGTGGGATGGGTGTATATACCTGTGCTTCATCGTCCCATAGAAACGTGATCTAAGCCACTCAATTTGTCCAGTAAACTTGAGCGGTCGAGATCGGTTGTGGTTGGGAAGTGTGACCACGCCTAGCTTGGGCGCGCGAATCAAGGTGTACAGCCAAGTTTGGTCTTGCCCGATCGGGTGTGGAGATAGGTGGGCCTGCAGTGATCATGTTGATACTTCATGGGACCTGCTTAGTCTATTCCCGGACCCTTCATCCGAGCGGGGAGAAAAGGGACGCTCGTGATCGCGACACAAACCCTAATCGAGTTTTAGGCCGTGTGTCATTCCCAGTTTGGGGCGCACGAATCAAGACGACCAACCATAGTTGGTCCCGACCGATCGATCGGGTATGTAGGCGGGCCCACGGTGTTTGTGTTGACATGCTCGGGCCCTTTGAATCTACATCTACACCCTCCATACGTACTGCGAAGATGGATGGTTGAGAGCTTTTTGCGATACATGTAATGTGCCGCAAACCCTAATTTAGGGTTTTTCTTCCATACCGATTTGGCTTGTACGGTTTGGCAAGCTATGCCACCCCTTGGGGAAAATTTGTCCATGCGGGGGCCCGCATTGGGTCGGTGGTGCTTATTCCAATACCGCTTGGGGTCATGGATTCAATCTAAGCCATCCAATCATCTTTGGTTAAGTTGGATGGTCGTGATCGTTTACGAGACCGATATGGTCGGTTCGAGGTTCAAATATGCTCAATCGGGCTAGTATAACACACCGAGAGTTGTAGCTTTGTATGGGTATTTCGTACATGTTTTATTATTAATGCTTGGAGATTCGTGTTGCTCTGCTTGAGAACAACACTCGGTCGTCATCCGCATAGGTAATGAGTACGGGAAATACAAGGCTGGTCATGCATTAATTAATAATGTTGTAAATTCACAGGGTATATGAGATTGTTGCTACATGCTCCAACCTGGATGAATTTTGTGTATTTAATTCACAGAATACTGGGATTGTTTCCACATGCTCTATTCTAGGTGAATTAGTAAGGTGAAGAAGTATTCATCACTTATTAATGGCTTTATCTTTTGCAAGATGTTAGCCCATAATTTTGGCCTTTACAAATTTAACCTTAAATGAAAATCCACCATCAACAATATGAAAGTGTTCATATGGCTAACTTCGGTTAACTATTGTTGTGCCAACAAGGTGTACACGTTTAGGTACGGTTAACCATATCTAAATGAAGTCACTTTTCATTTGTGTGTAACAAGTTAAGTTCGATCTAACTGTTGAAAGATATTAGCTTGAGTCTATTTAGATTTCATCTAACCGTGAATATTGAATGCTTTGTTACCAAGGTAACATTGATTGCAAACCCTGATTTGAAGACTATACAAAGGAGAACTCTAGCAACTGGGAAACCTAATCCCCACACCTCTTGTGTGATACTAGTTGCGACTAGAGTCGATTCTCCTTTAACCTTAGGTTTTTCCAAAACCCTGTAGGTTAACGACTTGGAGACTTCATTGGGATTGTGAAGCCATACCCAACTATTTTATCTATAGTTGCTTGTTCTGATCTTGTTGTTTTCTATCGTGATTGAGTACTATCTTAAGCTGGGGCTCATTTCCTACTGTAATTTAATTTTCTTTAATACGATATTATTAAAATTTTAAGGGGCAGCCCCGGCTAATTTGACATGACCAACAAAAACACTAAGCATGTTTACAGCCCCAGCTTATTTGACGGGACCAACAAAACACAAGGGCATGATGAAGGGGCCACAGCCGGGGCTATAAGCCCCGGCTAATTTGACACGGCCAACAAAACACTAGGGCATCCTTAAGGGGCCATGGCCGCGGCTGTGAGCCCCTGATAATTTGACACGATGAACAAAACACTAGGGCATGCTCAAGGGGCCACAGACGGGGCTATAAACCCCGACTAATTTGACACGACCAACAAAACACTAGGGCATACTTATGATGGACAGCCGGGGCTTTCTAATTTGACACGACCATAAAACACTAAGGTTGCATGCTTGATGTGTGATAGTTCTAATCTATTAGTTTTGTTAATTACTAAAATTTTGTGAAAGGATACTGACTAGCCAACCAAACAACAATAAAAATCAAAAAAAGTTGAGCCCCGGCCATATGCCGGGGTGATACCTAGTTTTTCTATTAAAAAAAAGTTAGACAAAAAAAACGTGTCATTATGTTCAACTGCAAAATAAATATAGGCATATAAAATTTAGTTATTTATATTTGCCAAATAAAATTAATACATGAATTTAGGTTTATAATACTAAATTTCAATCATCAAAAAATTAAACATAGTAAAGGGCATCAGAGTATCCTATCTCTTTTCCTAGATGTTCAAATCCTGTTCCTGTTCGTTTTCTTGGATGGTTTGCGTGTATCCAAAACAAATCGTATTCATTTTCTTGCACGCAAAACAAATCGTTTTCTTATTCCTAGATAGCTAGCTATGGTACATGCAAAAACACGAGAGGAAGAAGAATAAGATAAAGTTACAAACATAAAGTTAGTACCTTCTTTAACATGCTTTGGAATATGTTACCCATACAAACTTCCGGTTATGTGGTATCCACACTTTCCTGGTTCCTACTGAGAAGCCTCAGGATCAACATTTACTAAACACCTTCTTTAACATAATGAAATTACCAAACACCTTAATTATAAGGTCCCAGTAAGGATCAAATTTACTTAAGTTAACCAAACAAATAGTTGTGCAAATTTTTTGAAGTCTTACAACTTGGATTTTCTAAATATTTGGCTACTGACACGAGATGTTTGAGTTACCGTCCAAATTCTACACAGAATGGAAATTACCACTTCCTCTTTGTCCCTAAAGGGGTAGTATTTGAACCCGATCGATTGACAAACGAGTGACCACCTCTACCCATTTGTTGGAAGCTACGCGCTGAACCTGATAAGGAGGAAGTGCAAACACACACATTATGAGTAAACTACATATTATGCTTGAAGTATGGAGACTAGAGAAAGGGGAAAGAAACAAGACATACCTCCACCAGAGTAACTGGCGTAACTTGATCGTGCCAAGGCAGCTAATGATGGGCTCACCACTTGCCCGGCTTCTCGTAGAATCTTAGTGAGCTGCTTGGCAATCTTAGCATTTTTATCTGTAAGAAAGGTGAAAGCTTTACCCTTGGCACCAGCACGCCCTGTTCGACCAATTCTGTGAATATAATCCTCGAGGCATTTCGGAAAATCATAATTGATCACACATTTTATGTCTTTCACATCTGCAAACATCAAGGCAAAGTTAGTAAACAATCACATCTTTATGTGCTTGAAACTAAACGAAATAAAGAAAGAATATGCAACTGTGTCCCCCTTATCCCTGCATTCCTCAACTCTGGACGAAATATAAGAAACACATTCAACGAGTAAATGTGCCCACCTTCACCTTGCAGGGATAAGGACCAGCACCACCACTGTTCAAAACCAAACCAACTTAAACATGTTTGAGTCGACTGAGCTGCCACAATAACCAGCTTCCAACGTGTGGGTAGGTGGCATTAAAGCGATAACTTCAACCATGTTACTTAGACACTTGATATAGGAGCCTTACTGAGAGAGTATATAAAACTTAAACTCCTAACCATAAAATTTATATACTGCATGATCTCTCGAACAATCCGAGCCGTTTTTGCGGATCCTTTCATGGACCTTGCTCCATGTGTCCATGTAACATGAGCTGGTAAGCAGCTCGCCGACTCGACAATCTTCAACATTTGAACAACACCAAAGGAATTGATTTATGACTCCTAATACATATTGATCCTACCAAGACCACGTGCAGCTACATCAGTAGCAGTCATTATAAGACTCCTGCCACTTTTGAACTCAGCCAATACAAAGTCCCTTTCTTCTTGGCTTTTATCACCATGGATAGATAAAGCTGGCCATCCATCCATCCTCAACTTTCTGGTGACCTGGTCACATCCTTTTTTGGTTTCTAAGAATATCAAAATCCGGCTTCCATCCATCTGCTCCTGTAAAAGCTTCATCAACCTGGAAGACAGTGTCATAAAGAACAGCCATCAACAAAATGATCAGATATATGATCAACCTAGTAAACTATAATCACTCAGACCCACCTACTGTACTTCTCCATATCTGTGACAACATCAACAACTTGTGTTATCGACATATTGGCTTTCAAATCCAGCGATCCAATAATCACCTACAAATCAAACAAGCCAAGTAAAACATCCTATCCGATAAGCTTAAAGAGACTCATGAATCGCAAGTACTATCCACACTGAGTCACAGACCTTGTAGGGATTACGCAAGAACTGTTTTGCTAACTTCTCCACCTCTTTAGGCCATGTAGCGCTCCAGTATAGCGTCTGTCTATCAGTTCGCATCTGAATATTACAAGCAGATCAACATACTTAGTTAGAAACACTGACATGAGTATCTGTATGCAACAGGGAAATATAATGGTTCCTTCAAATTTCCAATCCAAGAAACAGACAAGGAAGATGGCAGAAGCTGGACAACCATCACAGTCCATATCTCGTACTTGCAGATTACAGGATTGTATAATCCTAAGATGTCTAGGTCCATATATCATAGCTAGGATTTAACAAATATCATACTACAGGATCACATTGTGAACTAAAGATACTAGTTAAATAGATCACCCGCACTGTTACAAGTTATTTACATAATACTGCCAAAGAATTAGTTTGTCTAACCCTCACTAATCCATCAACGGAAACAACAGTATATTGTGAACTGAAGAAAAGAAAACTGAATTAACCGACTAAGAGTACAAAATGTCCCATTGTAAACTTAAGCTGATACCAGGCCATTAGGAAGTGTCTGTAGGCACATAGATTACTAGCTTATTTAAGCTGATACCAGGCCATTAGGAAGTGGCCGTAGCTTACTAGCTTATTAACTAAAGTTATATTTCAACAAGTTAAAACATGGCTGATTTCACGGTGAACAAAGTACATTAGCGAAACTGTTTCCCTGATCTAAGGCTCAAATTACGTAATACTGCCAAAGGATTAGTTTGTCTAATCCTCTGTTTCAAAACTTTATCGACGGTTTATAATACAATCAATATCAGGATGGGAAGGCCACTGGATTATTGACTGCAAAATGTCCCATCGAAATCTCAACCGCGTATTAGGCTCATCTATTACGAGTTAATCAACGAAAGCCGGACTGCAACAAGTACAAACTTTGCTGACCTTTAGTCACTGCAGAACTAACCTCTTCTAACCTTACAGGTCATGGGATAAAGCATACCTGAGAAACTATTTGCCTGATCTGAGGCTCAAATCCCATGTCCAACATGCGGTCAGCCTCATCCAGCACAAGGTATGTTACTCTGTTCAAATTTGTATGGCCAGAATCCAGCATATCAATTAGCCGCCCTGGTGTTGCGATTACAATCTCAACTCCTGATCGTATATAAAACATAATTGTAAGACTAAAATATATAACAAGTAATCGAAACATTTCAAGGAAATGCAACGTCCAGGGAGACCTGTTCGAAGAGCTCTGATTTGTTGTCCTTTTGGTGCACCACCATATATGCATGTACTTCTGATATGTGACTTTCCTATAAATTTTGAAGTTTCCTCTTGAATTTGAACAGCCAACTCTCTGGTAGGTGCTAGGACCAGCACAACAGGACCATCGCCTTGTTCTGAGACAATGTATGCAGGAAAAGAAATGAGTACAGAATCCACAAAAACCAAGTAAAAAAAAAGTAATCACATGCCAAGTAACAAACTAACTCAATCAAGGCTAAAAGGTAATTTATGTCAAGTAAAAAACACTAACTCAATCGAGGCTGTCCGCTAACATGAACAATTCCAGGAACCATATATGCCAGAGTTTTCCCTGAACCAGTCTCTGCGATACCAATGAAATCTCTACCCTTTAAAGCCATTGGCCATCCTTGAGACTGAATAGGTGTTGGCTCAGCAAAACCCAATCTGTGTATCACGTCAAGACAGAAACCTGTTTGAAACCAATTATATAGATTAGCCACTTTAAACATTCAATCAAGTAGAATCCCATTTTTCAAAACAAATGGCATTCTTACTTGGAATATTTGCCTCCTGAAAAGACCGTATAGGTTTAGGAACATCGTGTCCTTCCACTGTAATATCACGCCTTGAACGATAGCTTACAACTTCATAATCAGACATTGCTTGGACAGAAGGACTCTCTATGTAGAGGTTTTTCTCTACAGGATTTAAAAGAGCAGCATTATTCAATTCTTCTCTTGTCCTTTCACCACCACCTCTGCCACCTCCACGGCCAAAATCAAACCCTCTACCACCACCACCCGTTCCATAACCTCGTCCACTGCCTCTGTCTTCTCTGTCCAAGAATCTTCCTCTTCCTCCACTACCACCACCTCTACCTGTCTCAAATCCTCCTCTCCCACCAGAATGATGATAACAATTTGAACTACCAGCTCCTCTTCCAGAAGAATATCCTCCTCCATAGGGTAGATATCCAACAGGAGCCGTATTCGCGGGAGGAGGAACGTACGACGTATATTGCTGTGGCCCCGGTGCTGGAGGCATTAGGCCGCTGCAAATTAGAATGAATTAATTCACACAAGAAATAGTAAGACTTGCAGATGACAACAACATAATTCCACGATATAATACACTGAGAAAAAAAACTAATTATTACCTTCTTCTATCGCGGTAAGAGTTGGGATCATTGAATCTGTTATCAGAACGATTATTCATGATTGAATTTCACAAAATCAGGGCTTAGGGGTTTGAGTTACAGAAGCAAGAAAACCTGATTTCGAGTAGAAAATTCTGTTCTCTTGATATATGCTATGAAACAAAGACAAACGAAGGAATTAGGGTTTCGGGTTAGAGAAGCAAGAAAACCTAATTTCGAGAAGAAAGTCCCACTCCTCTTGATATATGCTATTAGGCTAGCTCTAACGGGAATCCAAGATTCAAGGTTTTCCTTGGATCCACGTCACCAAAACACATCGCCCGGGCGTAATAGGAATCCAAGATCCCCAGATGAAACATATTGGATCATGCGTGCTATGATTTGAAAGCTAACGTCTTATAGGGAAACTCAAAACGCGGTTTCAACATGCGTATTGACCTGTTGACCGTCAACACGTGATTTGAACTTGCGTTTCATAGAGAACCCTAAACGCAGTTTCAAGCAAATATTAAATAGCCACGCAGTTTTTAACCCTTGTAAAGAATACGCAGATTCAACATGCGTGCGACGCAGGTTCAAACTGCGTTCAAAAGAATATTCCGTGAATTTTTATTTCATACGCAGTTTGAACCTGCGTATTATGCTTTTTCCACACGCAGTTTGAAACTGCGTACCTTGGGTTCTTCCAACTTGGATCCAAGTGAACGCAAAGACTCACTCCGGATTTGGCGATTGTTCATCGTTTGCGACACTTCAACAGTGTCTAATGTGGGATCTTGGATCCCGTTAGAGCTAGCCTTAAAGAACGAAGCGGATCCGTGAACAAATGGGTTTGACAAAGGAAAATGACAAATCATCTCAGCCGTCATTTATTTTATATCCAAGGGTTTAACTTATTGATGATGTGTTGCCTTTATAGGCTCATACAACGTGATATAGCTATACTGACTTATAGCCTTAATAGAGCCATATATCGGGAAAAAGAAAAATCAAAACCCTAATTGTTATCTTTTTCTTATAATAGAATTCTTAAAAAATAGTTTTTAAGACTAGTTCATCGTTTTCTATTAATCCATTAATTGTTATGAAAATTCAAAAGTACGAGCTCTTTTTTTAGCTATAGTACATAGTACGTATACAAGTTTACCGCCTCAATCATGATCAATAATTTCTTTTATAACTCACACGAGAATTAACTGTGTGATCTTCCATAACACGATCACTTTCGAGGAACAATGCCAATCCAGACATTATTGAACCACAATTTCAGTACTTACTCTTTTTGTTTTCCCGATGGAATGAATTTAAGCATAAGCGACGCAATGGGAATTTAAGCATCCGTAGTGGGGTACTCAAAGACAACATTTTTTCTATAAACCTCTGGCTTGTATTTAGTGTTCTTCGTTTCCGTATAATTCAAGAAGATCTTGATGACTTTGTACTTAATCCAACTATCCAGGCTGCTGCTAAAACAAAATTTCATATCATCGATCAGGGAAAAAAACAGATTTCTATATCCGAGAAGGAAAAAGATAATCAACGTACTTGAAATTGTTGATACGACTTGTTAAAAATTTGAAGGACTTCTAATTTTCTATAATCCCAGAAAATCAGATTCTGGGATACGGTTTGAAAGAATTTAACGGATTTTTTCAATTAAAAGCGCTCGGCTAAATTTATAAGCCGCATAGCTATATCACGAGCCAATAAAGGTGACACATCATCAATAATCTAGACCCTTAGATGTAAAATAAATGACGGTACCGAGATGATTTGTCATTTTCCTTTATCAAACCCATTTGTTCACCGATCCGCTTCGATTAAAGAAATAGTTTAATTTTGGTATTTGGTTGCGATTTACTACGGGCTCGAGACCGACAATACATTCGGTTTGTAGCTACTCTCTTAGCGGGTGTCAGTTTTTTTTTTTTTTTTTTTTGATCGGGAAAGAAATTTGAAGCTAGCAAGTTTCGAATCAGATCATTGATATCATCACTCAATAACCTAATTATTGGTGGGTTTGGATTTGGATGTAGAATTTTAAAGGTGGGATTTATGTGTCCAGGAGATTTGGTGGAATTACGTTCCCGATGGGAATCACTTTTCCAGCAAATCCTCCATATGGAGTTTGATCCCACCCCCTAAGATTTGCTGGGAAACTTATCAAGGAATTTATGGACCCACTTTTTTCAACTCCAAATCCCTTATATATACAATTTTAAGATTTTTAGGGCAATGCCAAACAATACATGGACTTTAAAACAAGAAAATTTTATGAATCCTAAGAATTTTAACTGAGTTACCAAACATACAAGGGATTTACATGAATCCTAGAATTTGTAATCCCGTGGGATTGTAAATTCCTGGAAATTGTGAATTTTACAGACAAACCCACCATATGGTTACTCCCAACACTAAGGTTTGAAGTTGGAAAACCGTTGCTGATAGGTGTAGAATACACCGTAGTTACTATCTAGTAGTTACGCTTTCTTTGCTATTTTTCTTGTGAATTATGTACTTTACGTGTGTTTTTGAGTTATTAGGTACTCTGGAGTCGCATGGAGGAAAAGAAGCGGAAATCACCCAAATTGAGCAAAAGGGCAAAATTGTCACTTCAAAGCAATAGCGGATACTATCTGGAGCTGACCCAAGGTTAAGGGACAACTTTCTTTTGGAGAGGTATTAAATGACAGCCACCACATGTTATGGGGCATCCATCGAGGTACCCCTTATCGATGCGAGAGGGGTGGCATTATCCGATCTGTCATTACAACCCTAGATCGATTCTCTTCTTCTCATTCATTTCATTCAATGTTTTTCCCGAAACTAAGAATGAGAAGAGAGAAAAATTGGTCTTTGTTGAAGGAAATCGAGATCGAGAAATTAATGATGAAACCGATGATGGATGAAGCTCAGGGGGACTGAGAGATCGATTAGGATTTGTTTGAGCAAGATTGAGATCGAAAGGTGATTAGGTCTGCTATTACAGGGGTTCGAATCAAGGGTTTGTTGGTTTATTGACGATGGTGATGCTGAGTGAGAAATGGAGTCTGGTGATGAAATCGCAAGGATAAGAGATGAAACGAGGATCGAGAGGAGAAGATCCATGGCTCTTGGGAAGATGCTGAGATCGATTTTGATGAGTTTGTGAGATGGGTTTAGAGAGTAGGGTCTGTTGGTACGGAGATGAAGAAGCTGAAGTTGATGAAATGTCGATGGGTTTTTGTGGTCGGTTATGGAAGATTCGGTTGTGCTTCTATTACACGGAGAAATGGCAGGGAGTTATTGGTGTTTTGATGTTTGTGCTCAAGGAAGCAAGGGTCTGTGGTGAATCGATGAAGCTTGCAAGAACTACATCGGGGGGAAGAAATGTTGTTGTTGGCGAGAGATTCGGGAAGTTGATAAATAAATTTGGATGGGTTGCCTCATAGTCGGTTTTCAAGTGACATGGATGGGTGCAGTTCGTGTGTGAATTTGAATCTTTGCGGGGAAGGTGATGATTGGTTGTGATTGTAGAATGAACTCAAGGAAATGGAATCTGCTTGTTGGTGTTGAGAATTAAACTTGAAGAAGCGAGATGTGAAGTCATGTTATTCTTGGGAAGTAATGAAGCTACAATTTGAGCTGGAAATGGGAATGCTTGGCAATATGCAAAGCAAATGGAAATGAAACTATTGCGGTGGAGGTGCAGGCATGAGGGAAGAATGGAGTTGCAAGCGGCGGGAGTAATGAGCATTGCGGGTGCAATTGGCTCAAGGCGGTGTTTGGCTAGAGAAACAATGTTGCGGGGCAATTTGGTGAAGCTACGGGATGTTAGGCAATGAGCTTGAATTTATGGAGTTACAACTTGGAAGACCAAGTTGGTGTAGCAAGACCAAGTTGGTGTAGGTTGTGATTGAGTGATGGAGAGCTTGGCGAGGAAGAAGATAATAATGAGTTGATGTGATCTTGTGGGAGATTATGAGAGATGGAGGTGTCAAGGTGTGAATGCATTGTGCGAGGAAGAAGATAATAATGAGTTGGGGAGGAGAGCGGTGTGAATTGCAGAGAGGTTGAAGTTGAAGTTGGTGAAATTTCAGGTGGAACTAGGTGTTGATGCTTGTCGAGGGAAGTGGTGGATGTGACCGAGATTGCGGGTTAGGGTTGATTTGAGCTCAAGGTTTGGATGGGTTTGTGGCTCGAGATGAATTAGGTAGTCTTTGGTGGTCTTTATTCTGAGTGAGAGTTACAAGGCACTTTGAATGAATGGCTTGTCTCCGAGTGCGATGCGGTGAATATGGAGTGGGTGTTAGTGCTTTGTCTTTGGTGAGTTGGATGAAGCTCACGTGGGTGCTGCAATGAATGTGTGTAGTTGGAATTTTGCACTACAAGGTTGATGGAAGAAGATTAGAGTTGAAGCTTATGTGCGTTCGGGTTTCAAGGAATGGGGCGAGGTAGAGGAAATAATATGGAGGAGTACGAGATTGTCTAGCCATCGTGGTCGGAGAAACCTTCTTGAAGCACAATGATTGTCTTTGCGAGTCCGGCCAATGCAATGGCACGAGCTAAGACCCAACTCAGCTTTGTCACCCTGACTCAATGTTCTGACTCTGTTCTGGCTCATTCGACTCAATGATCTGATTCTCTCCCTGACTCGGTGCTTGACCGAGTTAACCCGCCGAGTGACTAGTTGGCCGATTCGACCCGTTGGCCGAGTGGCCAAGGCGGACTTTGCCGATCACCGTGAGTCATTTTCAGCGACCTTCGGCCAAGTTAAAGCCACAATCCCGATTTCCAAGCGACCGTTTTGGGCGGGAATTTTCTACATGGGTTTTTCTCACATATGGGCTTGGTGGACCACTTGGAGATGGATTTTGAGAAGACCTAATTTTGGAAGGGAAGAAAAGCTATAAAAAGAGGAATTCTATATCTTTGATCATTATTATCTATTCTTTTTGCCTCTACTTTTGTTCTAGGTTTAGAAACATGAAACTTCTCTTTCTTCTTGTTATGAACTCCATGAATATGAGCTAGAGTTTTATTATTGGTTATGGAATAAGTTGGACTTCCAAATATGGGTTTTAATTCAATAAATTAGTTTTCTCTCATATTATCGTTTATGATTCACCATGATTTGAATGCTTGTTAGTCGAGTCGCGAATCGATTGAGTTTGCTTTCATCTTTATTGCTAGATTAGGGTTATTATACGCAAAAGTGATAATTCGGATTGCAAGTAGCATAAATATGATTATAGTTTGTAGTGATATATTCTTATGATCATATGTGAACCATAACCTTTGTTAAATCGGATTAGTGCTTTTACACGTTCGATTGCTTTGATTGCTTTGATTTCATAGAACTTAATGCATCTAGGGAATTAAACTTGATTAGTGCTTTTACACGTTAGGTTGTTCCTTTAGGTAGAATTCATATTCGCATCTTTTAATGTGTTTGTTGATGACAAGAGGAGATTAGCGGGATATTCTTGCGATCAAGGTATTCTAGGGCCTTTGATAAAAGTTGAGATTAAAATATCAATTCTAGTTATTGTGTTGAAAACATGTTGGTGAATGAAAACGAAATCCATGACCAATACTTTCTTATCCTTGATTTGATTTGTTTGCTTTGCTTTATTTGCTTTTATTTAGTTTATTATAATCACAAAACCCCGGTGTTATTTATAGGGAACAGAAACAATTTGACAACCTAGACCTCTCGTAGGATCGATCCTTTCTTGCCCTTGCTATATTTATATTTTGAGTAGTAAGAAAGTGTAATTATATTTGTGTCGGTGACGGACCTAGGTCAAATTTTAGCGCTAGTTGCTGGGAGGCAGCGGTTGTTAATTGTTTTTGGTTTCTTATTTTTGTATTTAGTTTTTGTTTTATTTTTTCATATTTTCTGGGTTTTAACCGTAGTTTTGAGAATCTTATTTCAGGTGCTTATTTCTATGGAAGGAGCATATTGGAACAATGAATACGGGTTTCAACCTCAACAATACGACAACTACCAATTCCATGGGTATAATCAAAACCAATTCATTGGTTATGACCAATATTCATGGAACCTTGTGGTTTTCCTCAACAAACTTATGGCGGGTATGTGTGTGAACAACAACAAGGATGGGAGGATTCTTATGCTTGTGAACAAAAAGTCTCTAATTTTATAGATAAAGTTTCCACCTTTTTACAAGAGGAATTTCAAAAAGCTAAAGAGACTACAAACGAGCAACTCCAAGAACTTCGTGAAGGTATGACTATCTTGCGAAGAGGCATTGATCAATACAAAGGAAGATATGGATAATTCTAATGTGCATATGGTTTGTGATGAATATTTGATTGATGCTAATGTTGAAAAAGGCCAAACCTTGGGCACTTTCGTGGATAATTGTGTGGCTAACTCAACTCTTGATCGTAATAATGATCATTCACCTATTCAAAAGGATGAGTTAGAGATTAGCAACACTAAATTCAGCGAGGAACAATCTTATGTTGACTATGATAGTGACGGTGATTATGATACATTGCTTGAAACAACTCATGGTGACATCTCAGGAGTCTTTTTGGGATCAAGATGAAGACGAAGAGGAATATGTCGACACTTGTGTAGATTATTCAAGCATTGATCTTAATAATGATCAAGAGCCTATTCAAAGGGTGGAGCTTGAGGATGATGCATTTTCGAGTGTTCTAAAAAAGTTTCTTATGATAAAATTTGGATCCGCAAAAGAATATGTGCCTTACAACAAAGAGGAGTGTGTTGAGAATGAGACCGGTTTGACCAATATTGTGGAAGACCCAATTGAGCTTGCAAATGATTGTAATGATGATGTTTATGTCGAGACTTTGGTTACGGCGAAACGGACGAAGAATGGTTGCAAGGTTTGATAGAGGACCATGATATAAAAGAGGTGAATTGTTCACTTGAGTTTTTCAAGGATGAAGAGGATTAGTGATAAAAGAGATTGTGCAAGGTTTGTGTAATCCGTTGCCTATTATTTCTTCTCCTTTACCTCTATTTGGTTTGAATGTATGTGCTTCGGGAGTATTGTTGAATGACTTTGTTTCTCGTTTTCCGCCATTAGAGATACTTGATTCTCATACTATGCAGGTTATGGACCAAGAAACCGTGGAAGTACCCGACTTCTATATTCTTTATACACTTCCAAGTGTGGACAAGAATGAGTGTGGGGGAAGCTTTTATCGGTTCATAGTTTCACTTTTGCTTTATGTTACTAATATTTGTGTGAAGCTAGTGTTTGCAAAACAGGTTCTATGGACGGATTCCCAACTTTTCAGATTATTGGTGTATGGGGAATGAATTTTACAAGAAGCTAAGTCGGGCCGTCGACTTTAAAACAAGCGCTAAGTGGGAGGCAACCCACCGGTTTTGTATCTCTTATCCTTTTGCATTTTATTTTTGTTTCGTTTATTTATTTTTTACTGTTTTCATATCATATTTGCATCCCTATGTTTAATTTCATTGAGTCCGTAATCTATCTTAGAAGAGAATTATGACGAATACCTTTTCGTCAGAAAATTTCAGACTGCGCATAGTTCAGTCCAGAGACCATAACTGTCAGACCGTTTATCAAAACACTGTGAAATTTTGACACTGTGTAGAAAACACGTAGGTGAACAACTTTTGTGAAATGGAGTTTTTCAAATTCCTTACCAATTTGTACAGTTTTTGCGTTTTATCTGCTGTTACGTCAGAATTCAGAATTTTCGGTTTACACATTGAGGACAATGTGAAGTTTAAGTGTGGGGGAGCATTTATATGTTTGTATAGTTTATTTATGCCTTTTAAAAAAAATCAGAAAAATAGAAAAATAGAAAAACCAAGAAAAAATTTTGTGCTTTTGAACTCCGATATCTAGAAATTTGTGCCTTTAGGATGACACCATTAGTGGATGGAACCATTTTGAATGCAGGAGTTGAGGACCATTTAACTAAAAGGGACGAACATAGCTCATGAATCATAAATACCATGATAGTTGTTACCATATCTCGGAATATCACCATATCGCATTCTATTTTTATTTTTCCATATTTATCTATTGTTCTCTAAGTGCTTTGGTGGGTCACTAAACATCGACGTGTTATTACTGCTAGGATGAAATAGAGTGATTGAGTTACTAGAAAAAGAGAAAAAAATTGAACAAGAAAAGAAAAAAAAAAAAAAAAAAGAGACCAACCAATTAGACCAAAACGGAATAAAGAATGACACTTGGGAATAGCAGTATGTGTGAAACGTAGTCCTTGTCTCCGTCGCCTAAACAAGCGTGGAATGCAGGATCCAAGGCAACTATCATATACGTGTTGACAAGGAAGCATGCGCTTGGATCCAAAAGATCTAATCATGCCGTCTAAAAAAAAAAGAGAAATTGGATCCAGTTTGATCCAATCATATAAAAAAAAAAGAGAAGAAAGTATTGTGTTGAATAAAGTCACTTCTGGTTCCCTGTATATGCCAGTGAGTTGATGTAGCATTCAGCACCAACAGCTCAATCCAATAGGATTAGGTTCATCTTAGCAGTGACCTTCAGACAGATATGGGAAACATCGAACACTTGTGAATATTCGCCAACATCTACATCTATATCCATCTTCTTAATCTTTTCATTGTGATTGTGGTTTGTTAGTTTTAGAGTATTGTGGCTTGTTCGACTATCTAATTAGAGTTTATTTACTAATATATGAATTGAATTTGCAAGGTACCTCCTCCTGTAGTCATTTTGGATTCATTCATTGATTTGTCACAAATAGACGGAGTTTGGAATATAGGTTTTGTGGGTATATCTCTAGTAAACCCTCACGAGACTATAACTCGTCCACTAGGGACACCTAGGGGTTTAAAGGCTTGTTATTTATGCTAAAAGTGACCGTAGCCTCGGCGACACGGAGTTGTTGTATTTTATTGTTTTGTTTGATTTGCTCGAGGACTAGCAAAGTCTAAGTGTGGGGGAAATTGATAGGTGTAGAATACACCGTATTTACTATCTAGTAGTTACGCTTTCTTTGCTATTTTTCTTGTGAATTATGTACTTTACGTGTGTTTTTGAGTTATTAGGTGCACTGGAGTCGCACGGAGGAAAAGAAGCGGAAATCACCCAAATTGAGCAAAAGGGCAAAATTGTCACTTCAAAGCAATAGCGGATACTATCTGGGTGACCCAAGGTTAAGGGACAACTTTCTTTTGGAGAGGTATTAAATGACAGCCACCACATGTTATGGGGCATCCATCGGGGTACCCCTTATCTGATGCAGAGGGGTGGCATTATCCAGATCTGTCATTACAACCTAGATCGATTCTCTTCTTCTCATTCATTTCATTCAATGTTTTTCTGAAACTAAGAATGAGAAGAGAGAAAAAAATTGGTCTTGTTGAAGGAAATCGAGATCGAAATTAATGATGAAAGTAGATGATGGATGAAGCTCGGGGGACCGAGAGATCGATTAGGATTTGTTTGAGCAAGATTGAGATCGAAGGTGATTAGGTCTGCTATTACGGGGGTTCGAATCAAGGGTTTGTTGGTTTATTGTGATGGTGATCTTGAGTGAGAAATGGAGTGCGGTGATGAAATCGCAAGGATAAGAGATGAAACAGGATCGAGAGGAGAAGATCCATGGCTCTTGGGAAGATCTTTGAGATCGATTTTGATGAGTTTGTGAGATGGGTTTAGATAGTAGGGTCTGTTGGTACGGAGATGAAGAACTGAAGTTGATGAAATGTCGATGGGTTTTGTGGTCGGTTATGGAAGATTCGGTTGTGCTTCTATTACACGGAGAAATGGTGGGAGTTATTGGTGTTTTGATGTTTGTGCTCAAGGAAGCAAGGGTCTGCGTGGTGAATCGATGAAGCTTGCAAGAACTACATCGGGAGGGGAAGAAATGTTGTTGTTGGCGAGAGATTCGGAAGTTGATAAATAATTTGGATGGGTTGCCTCATAGTCGGTTTTCAAGTGACATGGATGGGTGCAGTTCGTGTGTGAATTTGAATGCTGCGGGGAAGGTGATGATTGGTTGTGATTGTAGAATGAACTCAAGGAAATGGAATCTAACATTGGTGTTGAGAATTAAACTTGAAGAACGAGATGTGAAGTTGTTATTCTTGGGAAGTAATGAAACTACTGGTGAACTGAAATGGGAATGCTTGGCAATATGCAAAGCAAATGGAAATGAAAGCATTGCGGGTGGAGGTGCAGGCATGAGGGAAGAATGGAGTTGCAACTGGCAGGAGTAATGAGCATTGCAGGTGCAATTGGCTCAAGGCGGTGTTTGGCTAGAGAAACAATGTTGCAGGGCAATTTGGTGAAGCTACAGGCAATGAGCTTGGCAGGGAAGACCAAGTTGGTGTAGCAAGACCAAGTTGGTGTAGCTGTGGCTGGGAGCTTGGCAGGGAAGAAGATAATGAGTTGATGTCTGGGAGATTACAGGGCTGGAGGTGTCGGTGTGAATGCATTGTGCGAGGGTGCTATGCATTGGGCTGGGAGAAGCGAGGAATTGCGAGAGAGGTTGAAGTTGGTGAAATTTCGGTGGAACTAGGTGTTGATGCTTGTCGAGGGAAGTGGTGGATGTGGCGAGATTGCGGGTTAGGGTTGATTTGAGCTCAAGGTTTGGATGGGTTTGTGGCTCGAGATGAATTAGATGCGAGTGGTCTTGTTCTGAGTGAGAGTTACAAGGCTTGAATGAATGGTGCTTGTCTACGAGTGCGGTACGGTGAATATGGAGGTGGGTGTTAGTGCTTTGTCTTTGGTGAGTTGGATGAAGCTCACGAGTGGTGCCAATGAATGTGTAGTTGGAATTTTGCACTTCTGAGGTTGATGGAAGAAGATTAGAGTTGAAGCTTATGTGCGATTCGGGTTTCAAGGAATGGAAGGCGAGGTAGAGGAAATAATATGGAGGAGTCGAGATTGTCTAGCCATCGTGGCTGGAGAGCAACTTTGAAGCACAATGATTGTCTTTGCGAGTCGCCAATGCAAATGGCACGAGCTAAGACCCAACTCGGCTTTGTCACTCAATGTTCGACTACTGTTGCAGCTCGTTCGACTCAATGATCCGATTCTCTCCCGACTCGGTGCTTGGCCGAGTTAACCGCCCGAAGCCGACTAGTCGGCCGATTCGACCCGTTGACCGGTGGCCAAGGGCGGACTTTGCCGATCACGGAGCCATTTTAAAGCGACCTTAAGCCAAGTTCCGCCACAATCCCGATTTTCGGCGACCGTTTTGGGCGAAATTTTCTACATGGGTTTTTCTCACATATGGGCTTGGTGGACCACTTGGAGATGGATTTTGAGAAGACCTAATTTTGGAAGGGAAGAAAAGCTATAAAAAGAGGAATTCTATATCTTTGATCATTATTATCTATTCTTTTTTGCCTCTACTTTTGTTCTAGGGTTTAGAAACATGAAACTTCTCTTTCTTCTTGTTATGAACTCCATGAATATGAGCTAGAGTTTTATTATTGGTTATGGAATAAGTTGGACTTCCAAATATGGGTTTTAATTCAATAAATTAGTTTTCTCTCATATTATCGTTTATGATTCACCATGATTTGAATGCTTGTTAGTCGAGTCGCGAATCGATTGAGTTTGCTTTCATCTTTATTGCTAGATTAGGGTTATTATACGCAAAAGTGATAATTAGGATTGCAAGTAGCATAAATATGATTATAGTTTGTAGTGATATATTCTTATGATCATATGTGAACCATAACCTTTGTTAAATCGGATTAGTGCTTTTACACGTTCGATTGCTTTGATTGGCTTTGATTTCATAGAACTTAATGCATCTAGGGAATTAAACTTGATTAGTGCTTTTACACGTTAGGTTGTTCCTTTAGGTAGAATTCATATTCGCATCTTTTAATGTGTTTGTTGATGACAAGAGGAGATTAGCGGGATATTCTTGCGATCAAGGTATTCTAGGGCCTTTGATAAAAGTTAAGATTAAAATATCAATTCTAGTTATTGTGTTGAAAACATGTTGGTGAATGAAAACGAAATCCATGACCAATACTTTCTTATCCTTGATTTGATTTGTTTGCTTTGCTTTATTTGCTTTTATTTAGTTTATTATAATCACAAAACCCGGTGTTATTTATAGGGAACAGAAACAATTTGACAACCTAGACCTCTGCCAGGATCGATCCTTTCTTGCCCTTGCTATATTTATATTTTGAGTAGTAAGAAAGTGTAATTATATTTGTGTCGGTGACGACCGGTCAAATTTTAAGCCTTGGTTCTTGGGGGGAGGCAGACAGGTTGTTAATTGTTTTTGGTTTCTTATTTTTGTATTTAGTTTTTGTTTTATTTTTTCATATTTTCGGGTTTTAGTAGTTTTGAGAATCTTATTTCGGTGCTTATTTCTATGGAAGGAGCATATTGGAACAATGAATACGGGTTTCAACCTCAACAATACGACAACTACCAATTCCATGGGTATAATCAAAACCAATTCATTGGTTATGACCAATATTCATGGAACCTTGTGGTTTTCCTCAACAAACTTATGGCGGGTATGTGTGTGAACAACAACAAGGATGGGAGGATTCTTATGCTTGTGAACAAAAAGTCTCTAATTTTATAGATAAAGTTTCCACCTTTTTACAAGAGGAATTTCAAAAAGCTAAAGAGACTACAAACGAGCAACTCCAAGAACTTCGTGAAGGTATGACTATCTTGCGAAGAGGCATTGATCAATACAAGGAAGATATGGATAATTCTAATGTGCATATGGTTTGTGATGAATATTTGATTGATGCTAATGTTGAAAAAGGCCAAACCTTGGGCACTTTCGTGGATAATTGTGTGGCTAACTCAACTCTTGATCGTAATAATGATCATTCACCTATTCAAAAGGATGAGTTAGAGATTAGCAACACTAAATTCAGCGAGGAACAATCTTATGTTGACTATGATAGTGACGGTGATTATGATACATTGCTTGAAACAACTCATGGTGACATCTCCGAGGAGTCTTTTTGGGATCAAGATGAAGACGAAGAGGAATATGTCGACACTTGTGTAGATTATTCAAGCATTGATCTTAATAATGATCAAGAGCCTATTCAAAGGGTGGAGCTTGAGGATGATGCATTTTCGAGTGTTCTAAAAAGTTTCTTATGATAAAATTTGGATCCGCAAAAAGAATATGTGCCTTACAACAAAGAGGAGTGTGTTGAGAATGAGACCGGTTTGACCAATATTGTGGAAGACCCAATTGAGCTTGCAAATGATTGTAATGATGATGTTTATGTCGAGACTTTGGTTACGGCGAAACGGACGAAGAATGGTTGCAAGGTTTGATAGAGGACCATGATATAAAAGAGGTGAATTGTTCACTTGAGTTTTCAAGGATGAAGAGGATTAGTGATAAAAGAGATTGTGCAAGGTTTGTGTAATCCGTTGCCTATTATTTCTTCTCCTTTACCTCTATTTGGTTTGAATGTATGTGCTTCGGAGTATTGTTGAATGACTTTGTTTCTCGTTTTCCGCCATTAGAGATACTTGATTCTCATACTATGCAGTTTATGGACAAGAAACCGTGGAAGTACCCGACTTCTATATTCTTTATACACTTCCAAGTGTGGACAAGAATGAGTGTGGGGAAGCTTTTATCGGTTCATAGTTTCACTTTTGCTTTATGTTACTAATATTTGTGTGAAGCTAGTGTTTGCAAAACAGGTTCTATGGACGGATTCCCAACTTTTCAGATTATTGGTGTACGGGAATGAATTTTACAAGAAGCTAAGTCGGGTCAGTCGACTTTAAAACAAGCGCTAAGTGGGAGGCAACCCACCGGGTTTTTGTATCTCTTATCCTTTTGCATTTTATTTTTGTTTCGTTTATTTATTTTTTACTGTTTTCATATCATATTTGCATCCCTATGTTTAATTTCATTGAGTCCGTAATCTATCTTAGAAGAGAATTATGACGAATACCTTTTAAATCGAAAAATTTCAGACTGCGCATAGTTCAGTCCAGAGACCATAACTGTCAGACCGTTTATCAAAACACTGTGAAATTTTGACACTGTGTAGAAAACACGTAGGTGAACAACTTTTGTGAAATGGAGTTTTCCAAATTCCTTACCAATTTGTACAGTTTTTGCGTTTTATCTGCTGTTACGTCAGAATTCAGAATTTTCGGTTTTACACATTGAGGACAATGTGAAGTTTAAGTGTGGGGGAGCATTTATATGTTTGTATAGTTTATTTATGCCTTTTAAAAAAAAAATCAGAAAAATAGAAAAATAGAAAAACCAAGAAAAATTTTTGTGCTTTTTGAACTCCGATATCTAGAAATTTGTGCCTTTAGGATGACACCATTAGTGGATGGAACCATTTTGAATGCAGGAGTTGAGGACCATTTAACTAAAAGGGACGAACATAGCTCATGAATCATAAATACCATGATAGTTGTTACCATATCTCGGAATATCACCATATCGCATTCTATTTTTATTTTTCCATATTTATCTATTGTTCTCTAAGTGCTTTGGTGGGTCACTAAACATCGACGTGTTATTCTTTGCTAGGATGAAATAGAGTGATTGAGTTACTAGAAAAAAGACAAAAAAATTGAACAAGAAAAGAAAAAAAAAAAAAAAAAGAGACCAACCAATTAGACCAAAACGGAATAAAGAATGACACTTGGGAATAGCAGTATGTGTGAAACGTAGTCCTTGTCTCCGTCGCCTAAACAAGCGTGGAATGCAGGATCCAAGGCAACTATCATATACGTGTTGACAAGGAAGCATGCGCTTGGATCCAAAAGATCTAATCATGCCGTCTAAAAAAAAAAAAAAGTGAAATTGGATCCAGTTTGATCCAATCATATAAAAAAAAAGAGAAGAAAGTATTGTGTTGAATAAAGTCACTTCGGTTCCTGTATATGCCGGTGAGTTGATGTAGCATTCAAGACCAACGACTCAATCCAATAGGATTAGGTTCATCTTAGCGATGACCTTGAGACAGATATGGGAAACATCGAACACTTGTGAATATTCGCCAACATCTACATCTATATCCATCTTCTTAATCTTTTCATTGTGATTGTGGTTTGTTAGTTTAGAGTATTGTGGCTTGTTCGACTATCTAATTAGAGTTTATTTACTAATATTTGAATTGAATTTGCAAGGTACCTCCTCCTGTAGTCATTTTGGATTCATTCATTGATTTGTCACAAATAGACGGAGTTTGGAATATAGGTTTTGTGGGTATATCTCTAGTAAACCCTCACGAGACTATAACTCGTCCATTAGGGACACCTAGGGGTTTAAAGGCTTGTTATTTATGCTAAAAGTGACCGTAGCCTCGACGACACGGAGTTGTTGTATTTTATTGTTTTGTTTGATTTGCTCGAGGACTAGCAAAGTCTAAGTGTGGGGGAATCGATAGGTGTAGAATACACCGTATTTACTATCTAGTAGTTACGCTTTCTTTGCTATTTTCTTGTGAATTATGTACTTTACGTGTGTTTTTGAGTTATTAGGTACTGGAGTCGCACGGAGGAAAAGAAGCGGAAATCACCCAAATTGAGCCAAAGGGCAAAATTGTCACTTCAAAGCAATAGCGGATACTATCGGAGGCGACCCAAGGTTAAGGGACAACTTTCTTTTGGAGAGGTATTAAATGACAGACCACCACATGTTATGGGGCATCCAAAAGGTACCCCTTATCGATGCGAGAGGGGTGGCATTATCAATCTGTCATTACAACCCTAGATCGATTCTCTTCTTCTCATTCATTTCATTCAATGTTTTTCACTGAAACTAAGAATGAGAAGAGAGAAAAATTAATTCTTTGTTGAAGGAAATCGAGATCGAGAAATTAATGATGGCTTAGATGATGGATGAAGCTCGGGGTTTGAGAGATCGATTAGGATTTGTTTGAGCAAGATTGAGATCGAAAGGTGATTAGGTCTGCTATTACGGGGTTCGAATCAAGGGTTTGTTGGTTTATTGTGATGGTGATCTTTGAGTGAGAAATGGAGTACGGTGATGAAATCGCAAGGATAAGAGATGAAACAGGGATCGAGAGGAGAAGATCCATGGCTCTTGGGAAGATGCTGAGATCAATTTTGATGAGTTTGTGAGATGGGTTTAGAGAGTAGGGTCTGTTGGTACGGACATGAAGAACTGAAGTTGATGAAATGTCGATGGGTTTTTGTGGTCGGTTATGGAAGATTGGTTGTGCTTATTACACGGAGAAATGAACTGGGGAGTTATTGGTGTTTTGATGTTTGTGCTCAAGGAAGCAAGGGTCTCTGTGGTGAATCGATGAAGCTTGCAAGAACTACATCGGGAGGGGAAGAAATGTTGTTGTTGGCGAGAGATTCGAAGTTGATAAATAGGCATTTGGATGGGTTGCCTCATAGTCGGTTTTCAAGTGACATGGATGGGTGCAGTTCGTGTGTGAATTTGAATCTTGCGGGGAAGGTGATGATTGGTTGTGATTGTAGAATGAACTCAAGGAAATGGAATCACTTTGTTGGTGTTGAGAATTAAACTTGAAGAACCGAGATGTGAAGGCTGTTATTCTTGGGAAGTAATGAAGCTACAATTTGAAGCCGGAAATGGGAATGCTTGGCAATATGCAAAGCAAATGGAAATGAAACTATTGCGGGTGGAGGTGCGAGGCATGAGGGAAGAATGGAGTTGCAACTGGCAGGAGTAATGAGCATTGCAGGTGCAATTGGCTCAAGGCGGTGTTTGGCTAGAGAAACAATGTTGCACTTGGAATGATGGGCAATTTGGTGAAGCTATGAGGCAATGAGCTTGTTAGCGAATGGATGTATAGGTTGGTGGAAGACCAAGTTGGTGTAGCAAGACCAAGTTGGTGTAGGTAGTGGTGGGAGCTTGGCGAGGAAGAAGATAATAATGAGTTGATGTCCTGGGAGATTACGAAGTGGGCTGGAGGTGTCGGTGTGAATGCATTGTGGGAAGAAGATAATGAGTTGGATGTGGGAGAGCTGGAGGTGGGTGTGAATGCATTGAGAGAGGTTGAAGTTGAGTGAAATTTGAAGTTGGTGGAACTAGGTGTTGATGCTTGTCGAGGAAGTGGTGGATGTGACCGAGATTGCGAGGTTAGGGTTGATTTGAGCTCAAGGTTTGGATGGGTTTGTGGCTCGAGATGAATTAGGTGCACCGGTGGTCTTTATTACGGAGCCGAGAGTTACAAGGCACTTTGAATGAATGGCTGCTGTCTCTGAGTGCAGTACAGTGAATATGGAGCTGGGTGTTAGTGCTTTGTGCTGGTGAGTTGGATGAAGCTCACAGGGTGCTGCAATGAATGTGTGTAGTTGGAATTTTGCACTACAGGTTGATGGAAGAAGATTAGAGTTGAAGCTTATGTGCGATTCGGGTTTCCAAGGAATGGAAGCCGAGGTAGAGGAAATGATATGGAGGAGTCGAGATTGTCTAGCCATCGTGGTTTGGAAACCTTCTTGAAGCACAATGATTGTCTTTGCAGAGTCCGGCCAATGCAATGGCCCTGAGCTAAGACCCAACTCAGCTTTGTCACCCTGACTCAATGTTCTGACTCTGTTCTGGCTCTGTTCTGACTCAATGATCTGATTCTCTCCCTGACTCGGTGCTTGACCGAGTTAACCCGCCGAGCTGACTAGTTGACCGATTCGACCCGTTGACCGGTGACCGGGCGGACTTTGCCGGTCACCGGAGCTGTTTTCCGGCGACCTTCCGGCCAAGTTCCGGCCACAATCCCAGTTTTCCGGCGACCGTTTTTGGGCAGAATTTTCTACATGGGTTTTTCTCACATATGGGCTTGGTGGACCACTTGGAGATGGATTTTGAGAAGACCTAATTTTGGAAGGGAGGAAAAGCTATAAAAAGAGGAATTCTATATCTTTGATCATTATTATCTATTCTTTTTTGCCTCTACTTTTGTTCTAGGGTTTAGAAACATGAAACTTCTCTTTCTTCTTGTTATGAACTCCATGAATATGAGCTAGAGTTTTATTATTGGTTATGGAATAAGTTGGACTTCCAAATATGGGTTTTAATTCAATAAATTAGTTTTCTCTCATATTATCGTTTATGATTCACCATGATTTGAATGCTTGTTAGTCGAGTCGCGAATCGATTGAGTTTGCTTTCATCTTTATTGCTAGATTAGGGTTATTATACGCAAAAGTGATAATTCCGGATTGCAAGTAGCATAAATATGATTATAGTTTGTAGTGATATATTCTTATGATCATATGTGAACCATAACCTTTGTTAAATCGGATTAGTGCTTTTACACGTTCGATTGCTTTGATTGGCCTGATTTCATAGAACTTAATGCATCTAGGGAATTAAACTTGATTAGTGCTTTTACACGTTAGGTTGTTCCTTTAGGTAGAATTCATATTCGCATCTTTTAATGTGTTTGTTGATGACAAGAGGAGATTAGCGGGATATTCTTGCGATCAAGGTATTCTAGGGCCTTTGATAAAAGTTGAGATTAAAATATCAATTCTAGTTATTGTGTTGAAAACATGTTGGTGAATGAAAACGAAATCCATGACCAATACTTTCTTATCCTTGATTTGATTTGTTTGCTTTGCTTTATTTGCTTTTATTTAGTTTATTATAATCACAAAACCCCGGTGTTATTTATAGGGAACCGAAACAATTTGACAACCTAGACCTCTCTGTGGGATCGATCCTTTCTTGCCCTTGCTATATTTATATTTTGAGTAGTAAGAAAGTGTAATTATATTTGTGTCGGCTGACGACCGGTCAAATTTTAGCGCCGTTCGGGGGGCGACGGTTGTTAATTGTTTTTGGTTTCTTATTTTTGTATTTAGTTTTTGTTTTATTTTTTCATATTTTCTCGGGTTTTAACCGTAGTTTTGAGAATCTTATTTCGAGGTGCTTATTTCTATGGAAGGAGCATATTGGAACAATGAATACGGGTTTCAACCTCAACAATCGACAACTACCAATTCCATGGGTATAATCAAAACCAATTCATTGGTTATGACCAATATTCATGGAACCTTGTGGTTTTCCTCAACAAACTTATGGCGGGTATGTGTGTGAACAACAACAAGGATGGGAGGATTCTTATGCTTGTGAACAAAAAGTCTCTAATTTTATAGATAAAGTTTCCACCTTTTTACAAGAGGAATTTCAAAAAGCTAAAGAGACTACAAACGAGCAACTCCAAGAACTTCGTGAAGGTATGACTATCTTGCGAAGAGGCATTGATCAATACAAGGAAGATATGGATAATTCTAATGTGCATATGGTTTGTGATGAATATTTGATTGATGCTAATGTTGAAAAAGGCCAAACCTTGGGCACTTTCGTGGATAATTGTGTGGCTAACTCAACTCTTGATCGTAATAATGATCATTCACCTATTCAAAAGGATGAGTTAGAGATTAGCAACACTAAATTCAGCGAGGAACAATCTTATGTTGACTATGATAGTGACGGTGATTATGATACATTGCTTGAAACAACTCATGGTGACATCTCCGAGGAGTCTTTTTGGGATCAAGATGAAGACGAAGAGGAATATGTCGACACTTGTGTAGATTATTCAAGCATTTATCTTAATAATGATCAAGAGCCTATTCAAAGGGTGGAGCTTGAGGATGATGCATTTTCGAGTGTTCTAAAAAAGTTTCTTATGATAAAATTTGGATCCATAAAAGAATATGTGCCTTACAACAAAGAGGAGTGTGTTGAGAATGAGACAGGTTTGACCAATATTGTGGAAGACCCAATTGAGCTTGCAAATGATTGTAATGATGATGTTTATGTCGAGACTTTGGTTACGGCGAGAAAACGGACGAAGAATGGTTGCAAGGTTTGATAGAGGACCATGATATAAAAGAGGTGAATTGTTCACTTGAGTTTTTCAAGGATGAAGAGGATTCCGTGATAAAAGAGATTGTGCAAGGTTTGTGTAATCCGTTGCCTATTATTTCTTCTCCTTTACCTCTATTTGGTTTGAATGTATGTGCTTCGGGAGTATTGTTGAATGACTTTGTTTCTCGTTTTCCGCCATTAGAGATACTTGATTCTCATACTATGCAGGTTATGGACCAAGAAACCGTGGAAGTACCCGACTTCTATATTCTTTATACACTTCCAAGTGTGGACAAGAATGAGTGTGGGGGAAGCTTTTATCGGTTCATAGTTTCACTTTTGCTTTATGTTACTAATATTTGTGTGAAGCTAGTGTTTGCAAAACAGGTTCTATGGACGGATTCCCAACTTTTCAGATTATTGGTGTACGGGGAATGAATTTTACAAGAAGCTAAGTCGGGCCGTCGACTTTAAAACAAGCGCTAAGTGGGAGGCAACCCACCGGTTTTGTATCTCTTATCCTTTTGCATTTTATTTTTGTTTCGTTTATTTATTTTTTACTGTTTTCATATCATATTTGCATCCCTATGTTTAATTTCATTGAGTCCGTAATCTATCTTAGAAGAGAATTATGACGAATACCTTTTCGTCAGAAAATTTCAGACTGCGCATAGTTCAGTCCAGAGACCATAACTGTCAGACCGTTTATCAAAACACTGTGAAATTTTGACACTGTGTAGAAAACACGTAGGTGAACAACTTTTGTGAAATGGAGTTTTTCCAAATTCCTTACCAATTTGTACAGTTTTTGCGTTTTATCTGCTGTTACGTCAGAATTCAGAATTTTCGGTTTTACACATTGAGGACAATGTGAAGTTTAAGTGTGGGGGAGCATTTATATGTTTGTATAGTTTATTTATGCCTTTTAAAAAAAAAATCAGAAAAATAGAAAAATAGAAAAACCAAGAAAAATTTTGTGCTTTTTGAACTCCGATATCTAGAAATTTGTGCCTTTAGGATGACACCATTAGTGGATGGAACCATTTTGAATGCGGGGAGTTGAGGACCATTTAACTAAAAGGGACGAACATAGCTCATGAATCATAAATACCATGATAGTTGTTACCATATCTCGGAATATCACCATATCGCATTCTATTTTTATTTTTCCATATTTATCTATTGTTCTCTAAGTGCTTTGGTGGGTCACTAAACATCGACGTGTTATTAATGCTAGGATGAAATAGAGTGATTGAGTTACTAGAAAAAGAGAAAAAAATTGAACAAGAAAAAAAAAAAAAAAAAAAAGAGACCAACCAATTAGACCAAAACGGAATAAAGAATGACACTTGGGAATAGCAGTATGTGTGAAACGTAGTCCTTGTCTCCGTCGCCTAAACAAGCGTGGAATGCAGGATCCAAGGCAACTATCATATACGTGTTGACAAGGAAGCATGCGCTTGGATCCAAAAGATCTAATCATGCCGTCTAAAAAAAAAAAGAGAAATTGGATCCAGTTTGATCCAATCATATAAAAAAAAAGAGAAGAAAGTATTGTGTTGAATAAAGTCACTTCTGGTTCCCTTGTATATGCCAGTGAGTTGATGTAGCATTCAGCACCAACAAGCTCAATCAATAGGATTAGGTTCATCTTAGCAGTGACCTTGAGACAGATATGGGAAACATCGAACACTTGTGAATATTCGCCAACATCTACATCTATATCCATCTTCTTAATCTTTTCATTGTGATTGTGGTTTGTTAGTTTCGAGTATTGTGGCTTGTTCGACTATCTAATTAGAGTTTATTTACTAATATATGAATTGAATTTGCAAGGTACCTCCTCCTGTAGTCATTTTGGATTCATTCATTGATTTGTCACAAATAGACGGAGTTTGGAATATAGGTTTTGTGGGTATATCTCTAGTAAACCCTCACGAGACTATAACTCGTCCACTAGGGACACCTAGGGGTTTAAAGGCTTGTTATTTATGCTAAAAGTGACCGTAGCCTCGACGACACGGAGTTGTTGTATTTTATTGTTTTGTTTGATTTGCTCGAGGACTAGCAAAGTCTAAGTGTGGGGAATCGATAGGTGTAGAATACACCGTATTTACTATCTAGTAGTTACGCTTTCTTTGCTATTTTTCTTGTGAATTATGTACTTTACGTGTGTTTTTGAGTTATTAGGTACTCTGGAGTCGCACGGAGGAAAAGAAGCGGAAATCACCCAAATTGAGCAAAAGGGCAAAATTGTCACTTCAAAGCAATAGCGGATACTATCTGGAGCTGACCCAAGGTTAAGGGACAACTTTCTTTTGGAGAGGTATTAAATGACAGCCACCACATGTTATGGGGCATCCATCGGGGTACCCCTTATCTGATGCAGAGGGGTGGCATTATCCAATCCTGTCATTACAACCCTAGATCGATTCTCTTCTTCTCATTCATTTCATTCAATGTTTTTCACCTGAAACTAAGAATGAGTAGAGAGAAAAATTGGCTGCTGTTGAAGGAAATCGAGATCGAGAAATTAATGATGAAACCGATGATGGATGAAGCTCAGGGGGACTGAGAGATCGATTAGGATTTGTTTGAGCAAGATTGAGATCGAAAGGTGATTAGGTCTGCTATTACAGGGGTTCGAATCAAGGGTTTGTTGGTTTATTGACGATGGTGATGCTGAGTGAGAAATGGAGTCTGGTGATGAAATCGCAAGGATAAGAGATGAAACAGGGATCGAGAGGAGAAGATCCATGGCTCTTGGGAAGATCTTTGAGATCGATTTTGATGAGTTTGTGAGATGGGTTTAGAGAGTAGGGTGCTGTTGGTACAGAGATGAAGAACTGAAGTTGATGAAATGTCGATGGGTTTTTGTGGTCGGTTATGGAAGATTCAGTTGTGCTTCTATTACACGGAGAAATGAACTGGGAGTTATTGGTGTTTTGATGTTTGTGCTCAAGGAAGCAAGGGTCTCTGTGGTGAATCGATGAAGCTTGCAAGAACTACATCAGGAGGGAAGAAATGTTGTTGTTGGCGAGAGATTCGAAGTTGATAAATAGTTTGGATGGGTTGCCTCATAGTCGGTTTTCAAGTGACATGGATGGAGTGCAGTTCGTGTGTGAATTTGAATGCTGCAGGGAAGGTGATGATTGGTTGTGATTGTAGAATGAACTCAAGGAAATGGAATCTGCTGTTGGTGTTGAGAATTAAACTTGAAGAACTGAGATGTGAAGCTGTTGTTACTGGGAAGTAATGAAGCTACAGCTGAACTGGAAATGGGAATGCTTGGCAATATGCAAAGCAAATGGAAATGAAACTATTGCAGGTGGAGGTGCAGGCATGAGGGAAGAATGGAGTTGCAAGCTGGCGGGAGTAATGAGCATTGCAGTGCAATTGGCTCAAGGCGGTGTTTGGCTAGAGAAACAATGTTGCGGGGCAATTTGGTGAAGCTACGAGGCAATGAGTGAATACGGGATGTTAGTTGCAAAGCTGAAGTTTGTATATGGTTTGTGAAGGTAGGGAATTTATGGAGTTACAACTTGGAATGATGCGGGAGGAATGGAGGCTATAGCGAGGATGGCTAGGTTGAGTGACTGGGTTTCAAGTTGCGGCTGCTGAGTGAGGTTGGCTGATTGAGTGATGGAGATAATGGCAGGCTGATGGAAATGGTTGAGTTCGGGGAGGAATGGTCCATAGTGTTGGTGGTAGATGCTGTGTGTGTTGATCTGTCAATGAGAGATGGGTAAATAGAAGTGGAGCAGCAAGACCAAGTTGGTGTAGTTTGTGGTGGGAGCTTAGCGGGGAAGAAGATAATAATGAGTTGATGTCTGGGAGATTACAGGGCTGGAGGTGTCGGTGTGAATGCATTGTGCAGGCTATGGCTGGACTGGGAGAGCGAGGAATTGCGAGAGAGGTTGAAGTTGAGCTGAAATTTCAGGTGGAACTAGGTGTTGATGCTTGTCTGAGGGAAGTGGTGGATGTGACTGAGATTGCAGGTTAGGGTTCAGATTTGAGCTCAAGGTTTGGATGGGTTTGTGGCTCTGAGATGAATTAGGTACTGGTGGTGCTGTTACAGAGCTGAGAGTTACAAGGCACTGAATGAATGGTGCTTTGTCTCGAGTGCGAGACGGTGAATATGGAGCTGGGTGTTAGTGCTTTGTGCTGGTGAGTTGGATGAAGCTCACAGGGTGCTGCAATGAATGTGTGTAGTTGGAATTTTGCACTACAGGTTGATGGAAGAAGATTAGAGTTGAAGCTTATGTGCAGTTCAGGTTTCCAAGGAATGGAACTGAGGTAGAGGAAATGATATGGAGGAGTCTGAGATTGTCTAGCCATCGTGGCTGGAGAGCACTGCTGAAGCACAATGATTGTGCTGCAGAGTCTGGCCAATGCAATGGCCTGAGCTAAGACCCAACTCAGCTTTGTCACCCTGACTCAATGTTCTGACTCTGTTCTGGCTCTGTTCTGACTCAATGATCTGATTCTCTCCCTGACTCGGTGCTTGACCGAGTTAACCCGCCGAGCTGACTAGTTGACCGATCCGACCCGTTGACCGGTGACCGGGCGGACTTTCATCCTTAGGAGGAGCTGTTTTCAGGCGACCTTCCGGCCAAGTTAAGCCACAATCCCGATTTTCCGGCGACCGTTTTTGGGCAGAATTTTCTACATGGGTTTTTCTCACATATGGGCTTGGTGGACCACTTGGAGATGGATTTTGAGAAGACCTAATTTTGGAAGGGAGGAAAAGCTATAAAAAGAGGACAAGATGGGTAGAGATTTTTTCTTAAACTTGTTATTTTGAGATTTTTTCTTTAAGTTCTTCACTTGTATGAGTAGATCTTAGAACAAGATGGGTTCCTTAAACTCGGAGATCCAAACGATCCTCTACATAAAGAAGTTATGATTTTTTTTTTTATTTACTGATCTCTTCACTGATTTGGTTGAGATTCTACAAATAATTTTTCTTTTCATCACTTTTGGTGATAGATCTTACTCCTTACAGGAGATCCAGTAGATTTCATTGCTAAAAGGGCAAAAACGTAATTATTGTTTCCCCTTCCGATGTTTCAAGACATCAGGAGATCTTAAGTTTTTAGATTTACAAGTTTTCAAACAAAAACTTTCAAAAACGAAGCAAAAAGCAACTCATGTTGATGGATAAGTGTTTGTGGCTGCCATGATCGGAGAAACAGTTGCATGGATTTAATCACCATCTTCTGTTGTCATGGTTGAAAGATAGTCAAATTCCAGCCACAGAGAACTTTAATGGTGCTAAGACGAGCTCATCTCGTGCTGTCAGTGGTAAAATCCCAATGGCGTAAAAGAGATCATCCGATCTCATGAAGGCATAATCCTGGTGCGAAAGAGATCATCCGATCTGGTGGAGGCATGAACCTAAAGGTGAAAGAGATCATCCGATCTCGTAAAGGCGTGATGACCAAAGAGATCATCTGATTTCATGAAATTCCATAGTTCTTATGGCAAAAGAGATCATCCGATCTCGCGAAGGTAAGATACCAAAGGTGATAGAGGTAACCGACAGATGTCATAACCCCGATGATGAAACACGTCATCTCCTGAAGTTCAAATATAAACGGAGAAAAGAGATCACCCGATCTCGTGCAGGCATGATCATGTAGGTCAAAGAGATAACCCCATCTTGTGGAGGAAAAATTCCAACGAAAAAAGAGATCACCCGATCTTCTGAAGGCATAAGCCTTGTGACAAAACAATTCGTCTCATAATTAAAAAACTCCAACGGCGACAGAGATCATCCGATCTCGTGAAAGCACGATACTGCTGGTGAAAGAAATCATCTAATCCCATGAAGTACCACAATCCTTGGGTGAAAGAGATCATCCGATCTCGTGAAGGCACGAACCTAATGGAGGAAGATGTTAGAGCATGGCTCGGTTGAACCCACCAAGAGTTGGTATGTCAAGTTTGGTTGTCATATTTTAGTGAATCAAAAATCATGTTAAGAGTCGCTTGATTATGTACTAGAGCCAAATTCGTATAGGTTAGCTTTAAAGGAGTCAAACTAACGGTCACTGACGGTCAAAGGAGTCAGCTAACAGTCCACGCCAGTCAAAGTCAAGTCCAGTCAAAGGTTGAGGAAAGTCAAATGGGCCAAGGTCAGGTCAACGAGTTAAGTCACTGAGTCACATCTGGTTACAGTGTCAACTCGGTCGAAGGACCGATTCAGCGAGAAAAAACCGACTCGGGCGAGTCGAGACTAGACTACCAACTAGCCGGGGATAAACACAAGGCCTGAGCCATTAGCTCATGCCACAAACTAATGCACACTCATGATGCAACACTCTATATACACAGTTCTATAAGTTACACCCATCTTCCATCTCCATTTCTAACAATCTTTCAACTACAATAATATAACTCTAGCACCCTGTAATTACCCATTACAGTTTCATTCACCCTACAAGGTTTCCACCACCCATTACATACTTCAAGAGACCTTCCCTGCGATAGACAATCTACTCTAAACCTTAACCAACAGTCACCGTCTACATCTGAGATACAAACTCAGGATTCCTAACTTTCCTTCATATTATCTTAGCATCACAACACAGTCATCAGCTTGAATAAGTTACAACGTCAGTTCATTCTTTCATGTCCACCACTGAAATCTCAACATCTGTGTACTTCAATTCCATTATCATTAGCTCCATCAGAGCAACCAATTACACCACCACCAACACAGTTGAATTCCTTGTAGTTCGATAACTTCCACTGCAACTCAATGAAACCATCAATCCTAGGCTTACATCTATCCGTCACTATCACCAGACCTCACTTGTACCAACCCAACACAATCCACACCACCTGATTATCTGAATCAAGACCAATCCCCTTTACAACTTCAACTCACTCTTCACTTGCACAAACTCATACATCCTTTAACCCGATCATCTAAACTCCAATATTGGAAACCCTACATCTTCAATCCTTTGTTTCTTCCAAACAAACGCCAAACCCTTACAGTTTATGACCAACACCTTTTCCCAACCTACCAACAGCAACCAATTCATCTTCATATTTATCACCACCTGTATTTTAACTAAAACAATCACCACCTCCATTACTTCATTGTCACCACCCACAAGTAACATCTTCTTTATCTACCACTCAACATTACAACTACCCGCAACACTAGTTGTATAATATTCCTATACATTCATCACTATTTTCTAAGTTGAAACTCATTAGACCAACACCACCCTTCCTTGACTTAATCCCAGTCCATTCATCCAGTTCTGTCATTCTTTCGCCACAACAATAGAACTTCTCAAACCACCATGAATTCACAACTTCAACTCAGAGCAGCACCAACACAAAGACGAATTCTACCCTGTCCTAACATGCATCCAACTTTGTAATTTTAGTGAACCCATCAACCGTTAAATATATCATCTTCATCTACAATTCTTCATCAACATCTTAATTCTCCAAATCCTAATTTCTGATCTAATTTAGGGAAGAACTGAAAACCCTAATTCCTTGAAATAAAAATTAAACTTCACATATTCATCTACACTTCAAATAACAACAAACCCATTCTATAATCGATCAAAACGAAACGATTTCATAAAGAAAATCAATCAAAACTGAAACCCTAAATTTCCCTGGTTTATGATTAATCACCAGAACAACTTCAAAACTTTAATTAAACACCAACCCTCATAATCTTCATTTGTCAACAACCCAATCAACCCATCGATTCACCTTAGAACTCGAAATCAAACCCAGAACCCTAATTTCAACGACAACAACATCAGCTCCTTCTTCTCTCGAGTTCAAATAACTTCAGTTCTAACTTCAGCTTCTTCTATTCATCATACTAATCAAGTTCTTATGAATTTCTCACACGAAAACAAACTCAATTCATCTAAACTGAGATCGACAGAGAGGCAAAGAGAAAGAACAAAGAAGAGGAAGAAGAAAGGAGAAGGAAGAAAGAGAAAGTGAAAAGAGAAATGAGTTTTCTCTCGACACACTTTGGTGATGATAAGGCTAAGGTAAAAGATAAATGCACCCATGAAAAGGATAAGGGAAGCCAAGTGGTTTAGATGCAAAAATGATTATTTTCCCTTCATAATAATCCAGTGATATCTTCTTCATCCGGTGTCTGAATGACACGTTCGAGTAATATATTCCGTAACTTTTCGAGATCTATCTAGTGATACTAGTTCCGTATCTAAATCGTTGTTAGATTAATTTCTATTAATTAAGGTTCACCTCTAATTAATCGAGTCATTAGCGACTAAAACGCGTACGTTGGACCAGGTCTAATAGCGTTGACGAGCTTGTGGGTCGTTACATTCTCCCCACCTTATTCATTTTCGTACTCGAAAATTGAACCGCTCTTCTACACGTTAAAAACTCCCCACCTTATAGAGAAATATTATCTCTCGACTAAATGCAAGTCTCGCCCATACTTACAAACGCGTGAAAACTCAACTCATTTCAAATGAGTTCACGGTAACAAGAAATGAAACACAAACCGATATGGCTTTCTTCAACTATAATTTTATAATTTGTAGCTCTAAGTTCAAAAGATTAATTTTATATTTCATAATAAGATTGTCTTTATGCTCACTATAGTGAATTTGATTCTAACAGATAAGTATGTCTAAGTTCTCCATGTTAAATTTTATAGTCTAATACTTAATAATTTACTAATTTGATATAGTTTATCCATATAATTAAACTTACATTTTTAACTAATTTTAAATTTTACATTTTTATTATTTAAAATTTAAATTATCATTTCATCACAACTAAATCATTTTAAGTTATACAAATTTATCTATTTAATTAATCATTTTATATTAATATATACTAATACTTTTCGTCAAACACATTAACTCACTTTATTTTACTTACTCAAATATATATGTTTCTACTTTCACATGTCCAATTTAATTTTATATTATTTATCTAAATAAATATATTTAATTCCTTTATTAAAATATTTTCATATTAAAAATAAATTCATTTTAATCATGTAATTATACAAATTTGATTTCACTTCAATTTATAATATCTAACATGTTAACTTTATTGTTATACAATATATAAATTTCCCATTTACCATCTACTTTAAAATTTGCTAGTATAAATTTCCCATTTACCATCTAGTAATAACTTTATTGCTAGTACTTTAAAATCTACAATATATAAATTTGCTAGTAATGAAATACTATTATCAGCAGTGCTACCATTACATATCTTTATTAGGATCGTTATTGGTTTGCGGATAGTCCAGTTGGTACTCTAGATATTAATTTTCTAAATATAAATCTACATTCACGTAAGGATTGATATACTTAATTTTATTTATTCTTATTGGATCCGTATACTAAATCTTGTAAAATATTGGCGTTGGTAATTTACTATTATCTCAATTTGAGTCTGCACAAATATTTTTAGCGTATCGTAAAAGTCTTTAGATTTTTCTATCAATATAAAGTATCTTATTAATATAAAAATTTATTTTCTTTCAAGTCTATTATTGTGCTAGGCATCCAAATACTATAATTATTTCTTCAGGTGTATATTATTTTAATAATTAACCGTTACTAATTTATTTCAATAAAATTTAGTCATTGTCAAATGAATCTATGTTCCTGTAAATTATTTATTCCCTATCAATATTTATTCAGTTATTAGTTCCCAAAAGTATGATTCTTTAAATCAATTATTAGACTAAATATAATTTGGGTATAAGATTACTAAGAAATTTCGTCATTTTATTTTATGCAAAATATCTCGCACGATCTTAAGTCTAAACTAATACGTCTTATATTATCTATCTCGGTTTATTTCAAAAGCAAAACAGAATATATTTCTAACTTTATTTAATTTACAAAATCTGACCATAGATAATTATTAATAATTTCGCGTAACTACTTCGTCCTAATTATTATTTTAATCATTATATATTTACTAATAAGATCTTAATTAGATAAAGTTCACTACAATACTATTTGATAAGTGTTAATATTATTTTCGTTATGATTATTAGTGATGATAATATCCTTGTACTCAACTGGGAAGATGGGAAAGATGTTTGCATGGATGTTACAGGTGTCTCTCCATTCACTGGTGATGGTGTCCGCTCCTTTGTCCCTGGTAAGGCTATTTCTGGTGCTGTTTCACGTAAACATACCAAATATTCGGACAAGTGTGCTGCACATGGGTATGGGTTGGGTGTTCTGGCTTTTTCTACCTTAGGAGAACTTGGTGAGGATACTTTAGCTTTTTCAAGCGTCTGAAGCATTGTTTATTTAGCAATGACGCTAGTAGTGGCGCAGGTAGATTCATTTTTTATAGATTAGGCATTGCTATTCAAAGAGGAGTTGGAGCCCAGCTTGTCGCTAGGTTACCAACCAAGAGCTTTGTTTGATTATATTACTAATTATATAAAATTAATAAAAGGTTTAGTGATCCTATTATCATTTATTATTATTAACACTAGTGGTCGAACTATTATCTTAATTACTTTTACAAATTAACTTAATTTCTACTTAATAGATTAATAGTTCTAATTGGGAGAAAAGGTACTCTATTAGTTTCTAAATAAAAATTTGGGACTATCAGTCTACTAATAGAAGCAAGTCTTCCTAATATGAATGGTAATCCAAGCTTGTAGTTGGCCTGTCCAGGTTAGCAAGACCCGACGATGGTTTCCTACGAACAAAGACAACACAAACACACCAGAATTTCAAACCTCACTAATCTCCAGTACTAGATTATTTAAGTGTTTAATAACTGGGACTAACTAATCTCAAGTTCTTTATAAAAATTTCTAGCTATAGCGTAACTGGTTTCAACCTACAATTTTTACTTTTTAAATATACGCACACCAAACAAAAAGCAAGCAATCACCATGATGAACAAAACACTCAATCAATTCAAAAAATATTTTAGTTCCTGATTGTTTTTAGTGAATTAAGATTTATCTCACAACCCAACCCAGTTCTAAACTAATCAAGTTCACTATCTGTCACTGGCTAATCCTATTGTCGCCCATATAAGATCTAATAGTGAGCTCTGATACCAGCACTGTAGCGCCCCCTAAGCTAGCAGCTGACTAATCCAAGAGATTAACAAGAAAATGAGGCTCTAACGATCTAAACATTTATTTAAACACTAATAAAGAAGTTCTAAACAAAGATTAACCCGAATCTAAACCCTCTCTGAAATAAATACAAGAACTCCTCTCAAGTGATACATATTTAATAATGAGTTGGTTTACAAATAGAATATAAATACAAAAATAAACATATGCGGAAGTTAACCAACTAACGAAACCAACTCCTCGAAGCTTTCAACGTCGCGTGCGCATCTCGATCTGTCTCTGGGCGAAAGTGGGAATGGGTGAGCACATCATCCTAAAAAGGGTGCCCCAGCAGAAATAATAACTAACTTTCAAGTAATCACTAGAATGATTTGAAGACAATGCAGGTTTTACTGAAAACCGATAAAATACGGAAAACAGATAAAACATAAATAAGATAATAAATGTACTGAATTATAAAGTTCTACCAACCAATCTTGCGGCACAGATTCACAACAAAAATAATAGTTAGCGACGTAGTCCCCCGGAGTAGTAAGGCGTGACTCTTGCGGATTCTTCAATGATCATTAAAGCGCCACGAGGTTTGGCGACCCCGTAGTCATATAAGATTTGTACCTTACCAGTACCTTATTATACGCGCACTCTACATAACAAGTATCTAAAGAGATCCAATGATGTTAACGTTATAGCCGACGGAAGAACTTTAACATGAAGAACCCTATACCTCTCGCATGTCAAATCTAACAATCAGACATAAGATTCTCAACATCATTCTCTCTAAACACCAAAACATAATATAATAGCTTTTGAAAGTAATTTAAAAGAATAATAAACATCCACGTATGAAACATGCGTTGCCCGTATAGAAATAGGGAAAGTAATATTCGGTGACACGAGTACACACCTAGATAGTTTATTAGTTGGCAGCAATTTTCACTCCTTTAGCGCATAAATATAGATATAACTTTTGGGCAACCACATCACACACAAATCAAAAGGAAACTTCTCCTTTTCATGCTAACAATAAGTAAAGAATGTAACCACTTTCCAGTCAATGGAAAGAATCACTTTTTTTGAAGATAAGTAAATACTCCCAAAACACAAATATTAGTTGTTTCAGAAAATCCAACCCCATCCCAAAATGTAAAAGAAAACTAGTTTGTATTACACACAAATAATACATGCATACACATATCATATACTAGCAAATATATGCATGCCTTTCGCAATATAAGTATATTTATAAAACAATAATGAATACAAGAGAGTTCGTTATCAATTCCCACCTCTTTTGATGACAAGTCTCGCCTACCTTGAGATCCACAATCCTCTGGTTCATCCTTTGAATCGATCGTTGTTAATAACGACTAACTGTTAATCACACAAGCACTCTAAAGGTTAGCCAAAAGGCTCACACAAGGCTCATAACACAATGTCATACAATTCTCTAGTTATAGACAAAGTAAACTATCTAATAGTTCTAAGCCCATTTATGGTTCTACACCTTTTCATTATTTATCTTAACACTTCCAATGTTTTACTAATCCGATTAGGTTGGTTCTATAGTCCATCGATAGGTCTTATGAATATCTACAACTTTGTAGAAGGAACCAAAAGCTAATTCGGACCATAAGAGGTCCAAAACATCAAACTAAGAATACATGGCTCTAAGCCCAAGTCCACTAAACTCGGCCCAATACACAAGGCCCGGTCCATGCAGGTCAAACTCAACGGTCAAAGGAGTCAGCTAACAGTCTACGCTAGTCAAAGTCAAGTCCGGTCAAAGGTTGAGGAAAGTCAAATGGTCCAAGGTCAGGTCAACGAGTTAAGTCACTTGAGTCACATCCGGTTACGGTGTCAACTCGGTCGGAGGACCGATTCAAAGAGAAAAACTGACTCAGGCGAGTCAGACTAGACTACCAACTAGCCAGGATAAACACAAGGCCTGAGACATTAGCTCATGCCACAAACTAATGCACACTCATGATGCAACACTCTATATACACAGTTCTATAAGTTACACCCATCTTCCATCTCCATTTCTAACAATCTTTCAACTACAATTATATAACTCTAGCACCCTGCAATTACCCATTACAGTTTCATTCACCCTACAAGGTTTCCACCACCCATTACATACTTCAAGAGACTTTCCCTGCGATAGACAATCTACTCTAAACCTTAACCAACAAATCACCGTCTACATCTGAGATACAAACTCGGGATTCCTAACTTTCCTTCATATTATCTTAGCATCACAACACAGTCATGAGCTTGAATAAGTAACAACATCAGTTCATTCTTTCATGTCCACCACTGAAATCTCAACATCTCCGTACTTCAATTCCATTATCATTATCTCCACCAGAGCAACCAATTACACCACCACCAACACAGTTAAATTCCTTGTAGTTCGATAACTTCCACTGCAACCCAATGAAACCATCAATCCTAGGCTTACATCTATCCGTCACTATCACCAGATCACACTTGTACCAACCCAACACAATCCACACCACCTGATTAGCTGAATCAAGACCAATCCCCTTTACAACTTCAACTCACTCTTCACTTGCACAAACTCATACATCCTTTAACCCGATCATCTAAACTCCAAAATTGGAAACCCTACATCTGCAATCCTTTGTTTCTTCCAAACAAACGCCAAACCCTTACAGTTTATGACCAACACCTTTTCCCAACCTACCAACAGCAACCAATTCATCTTCATATTTATCACCACCTATATTTTAACTAAAACAATCACCACCTCCATTACCTCATTGTCACCACCCACAGAACATCTTCTTTAGCTACCACTCAACATTACAACTACCTGCAACACTAGTTGTATAATATTCCTATACATTCATCACCATCTTCTAAGTTCTGAAACTCATTAGACCAACACCTACCTTCCTTGACTTAATCCCAGTCCATTCATCCAGTTCCTGTCATTCTTTCTGCCACAACAATAGAACTTCTCAAACCACCATGAATTCACAACTTCAACTCAGAGCAGCACCAACACAAAGACGAATTCTACCCTACATGCATCCAACTTTGTAATTTTAGTGAACCCATCAACCGTTAAATATATCATCTTCATCTACAATTCTTCATCAACATCTTAATTCTCCAAATCCTAATTTCTGATCTAATTTAGGAAAAACTGAAAACCCTAATTCCTTGAAATAAAAATTAAACTTCACATATTCATCTACACTTCAAATAACAACAAACCCATTCTATAATCGATCAAAACGAAACGATTTCATAAAGAAAATCAATCAAAACCTGAAACCTAAATTTCCCTGGTTTATGATTAATCACGGAAACTTGACTACAAAACTTCAATTAAACACCAACCCTCATAATCTTCATTTGTCAACAGCCCAATCAACCCATCGATTCACCTTAGAACTCGAAATCAAACCCGAAACCTAATTTCAACGACAACAAAGATCGGCTCCTTCTTCTCTAGAGTTCAAATAACTTCAGTTCTAACTTCAGATTCTTCTATTCATCATACTAATCAAGTTCTTATGAATTTCTCACACGAAAACAAACTCAATTCATCTGAACTGAGATCGACAGAGAGGCAAAGAGAAAGAACAAAGAAGAGGAAGAAGAAAGAAGAAGGAATAAAGAGAAAGTGAAAAGAGAAATGAGTTTTCTCTCGACACACTTTGGTGGTGATAAGGCTAATGTAAAAGATAAAGGCACCCATGAAAAGGATAAGGGCAGCCAAGCGGTTTAGATGCAAAAATGATTATTTTCCCTTCATAATAATCCAGTGATATCTTCTTCATCCGGTGTCCGAATGACACGTTCGAGTAATCTATTAGTAACTTTTGAAATCTATCTAGTGATACTAGTTCCGTATCTAAATCGTTGTTAGACTAATTTCTATTAATTAAGGTTCACCTCTAATTAATCGAGTCATTAGCGACTAAAACGTTTCTTGACCGGTCTAATAGCGTTGACGAGCTTGAGGGTCGTTACAATTTCCAGGAATTATGGAAAGCGAATTTGTGCTTTAATGAATATCTTGAGAATATTTTCGGTTTTGGAAATTCCTTGGTGTCCAAACTAGCTTGTCTATAAATACTTGAAGTTTGCCTTTCTAGCAAACTAATCCTTCGTAACAACAGACTTCCTCTTTTGTTGTTGTTACTGGTGTAGCCACCTATTCGGACAGGAGAGTAACCTAACTAGGAGAAATCTCATACGGCCGCTCAGTTTAAAGTCTTCTTTGGGATTGAGAAGCTCTAGTGTGTACCGTTGGTGGGAAAATAGATAATTGCAGTTTATCTTTTCCTTTCGATTGATTTGATTGACTAACGGTGGTTGAAATCGATTGCACCTAGTTTTTTTATGCTTGAGAATCTTCTCTTCGATATAAGATTCACTCAAACTAGTTCGAGTTTCGTGAGGATCTTTAGACTGTTGTTAGTTCTAAAGACGATCTTGTGATAATCCATTATTAATGGACTCCGTTACATACGTGATTGATCACAAGAGATTCAAGTGATTGTGTGTGCAGTTTTTATTGAAGAATTAAGAAGATTTGAAGACAAAGAAGATATTGAAGATCTGACTTGGGTTTTATAATATTTGGTGTGCACAATACTTGTTTTGGTAAAAGAGGATCCAATTAATAATCGGTTTATCCTTGTGGTAGATTGGATTGATTAATTGAGTATATCGGCATCAACACAATTCCTTGGATTAAGAGTGTTGGTGGCTTAATCTTAAACGATTACTTTGTTAATTGAACATAAGATTGATTTAAGGACCTGACGAAGGAGTTTATGTTAAGATAAACGGAAGAGACTTTGTTTGACTCATATCACTTGGTTGAAGAGAGTTGATACCAAACAGATTTGTTGTTCCTTTACTGTTTGGAATACGAACCAAAGGAATTGATCCAAGTACGTGACTTATTTATAAGTTGGAGGCGTGGGAATACAGATGGAACTAGGTGAACTATAGGTTTAGTTGCTTGGTCTCAACTATACGAAGTTAGGTGTAATTTTGTGTAGCGGATTAATCCGAGAGTATTCAGTGCGGACAAGGTCCAGGGTTTTTCTGCATTTGCGGTTTCCCTGTTAACAAAATCTTGTTGTGTCATTTACTTTATATTTCCGCATTATAATTGTTTTATTATAATTAAAGTAAATTACACAAACGTTAATTCCTATATACTTGATAAGCAATCCTTTTGTGTTTGGTTAAGTTCGAACCTTTGTATCATGTAAACATACTTCGTTGTTGTATTGTCTCGATCTCGTATCCATAGACGATCACACGAAGTGTGAACCGATTAGTTGTATTGTCTTGACTCAGTCCATAGACAATCACTTTCGGAGAAAGGGCTTATCGGTAGGAAAAGTTTTAGCTTGAGGTATATTTGGGTACCCTCGCCTTTTCAATTGGTATCAGAGCGGGCAAACACAAAACGATCTAACAATCTGTGTTTGATGCGATCCAACCTATAAGACATGAGTCAAAGTAGAGTTAAGCGATAGCAAAAACTAAAGAAAGACTCAGTTAACGTGTCACAAGATATGTGCTCAAAAGGAGATAGTTCTTCAATTTTCGGTTGCTCAATTGATGATGTCCCTAACAAGATATCTTTGAGTTCTATACTTGAGATTTCGATGAAAGATCAAGTGTAAAGACATACGAACTAAAGGAATTGAGCAAACAATTTCTTATTTGTTCTAATGATCTTCTTTCAAGACTTGAAAGAGAATGAGATTTAACTTTAAAGTTTGAAAATCTCAATGAAGAGCATAACTTATTTGAAAGAAGAAAACTCACAACAATTACAGTATCTTAAAGATAAAGTAATTGCTGGTCTCTCTCACTTGAAAGAGAAGGAAGGTAAATATCTCTCACGAGAAAAATGCCTTGAGGCTGATCTAGCCAGTATTCTTGATATAATCAAGACGTTGGAAGAAGAAAATTTGGAACTGAAAAAATCCTATGAAAGCTCAAACAAGTTAACCTCAATGTTAGAAGAAAGTAGAAATCATCGGGATACACGAGGATTGGGTTATAAGGGAATAGTTGCTTCAAATATTAGCAAAGAGGTAAAATTTGTTAAAACTATAAATTCTTCTCAACCAGAGGCTTCCACATTGATGACAAAGATGCTCCTATTTCTTGTAAAGAAGAAACGTCTGTCAAGCCTAAAAATTGTGTTCAACCAGCAGTAATCAAAGAGGGCATTTCTGCTAATGTCAAGAAAGCAACAACGTTGAACAAAGATAAGAAGAAGAAGAAGAAAACTCGTCGAGCTCCAATGCAAGAGGATCCACAAAAAGGTAACATTAAAACTCATACTTCGTATATTTATACTAAACATTGTTATTATTGTGGTAATAAAGGACACTTTCAATGGGGATGCAAAGTTCATAAGATGCAAGATGCACTTTCTTTTGTATCAACGAATTGGCTAAGTTTTCTCCTCATAAGAACTCAGATCGTTATTGTCCTAAGTTTAGGCAAAAGAATTATTATAATGATAGTTCAAATTTTGCATATCACTCGACAAGGTCATCTCATAAAAGACCCGAATATAGAAAGAGAGATAACTTTGTAAATGCAAAGACAAGATCTGATGTTCCAAATTGGAGAAAGGGTGTTTCGCAAAATACTCAAACGGACAATGTTTATAATGGTATGAAGGAAAAGGCTGCTCCTGCAAAACCCAACTCTAAATGGGTCCCGAAGTCCTCTATAGCCAAGAAGGGACCAAAAGGTAGTCACAAGAATGACTCTCAGATGTTAATTGTTGGTGACAATAATTACAAGAGTCTTCTTGAAAGACTAAAGAAAGACATTATGTCTGAAATCTCTTGTACTTGTAAAGATTGTGATAATGACACTCTTCATCACAGGTCAAAGAAGAAAAACAAGAGATGGAACAAGAGAAAACAAACCATGCAAGAGGTCAAGAATGATGATTCGGTCTTAGTCAGTCATGACGAACAAGACAAGGATCAACTCAACACAACCTAGTTGTGTTGGAATGTGCATGCTCGCCCTTGTGCTCAATCTTATGAAGGGTGAGGAAGCACATAAAACTGAGCACATGATCTCTCGGGTAATTATATGACTAATTAATATCTTTAGGAGATTTGTTTTCTTATATACTCATACTTTCTCTATATATATTTGAGTTTTGATAGAAACGGTAATTGTGAGTTTATGTTGTTGATATGTACTGATCATATATGTGTATCTCTTGTTTTTATGGTTAAAACGAGCCAAAAATCACTAAATTCGGACATCGTATGCAAAAGTTCTGTCGAAAACAGTTTATTGTTGTGATCTGTCACAAGTAACTCTTGGGAACCGATCCTAGTACCCTTTCATAGTGAGGGAACCAATCCTAGTACCATGTCATGGTGAGGGAACCGATCCTAGTGAGAGGTCCCCTTACGAAGAAGTGTAAAACTGTTTTGCTCATAACTTCTTCGTCCGAACTCGGAATGACCTCATTCTTTTTGCGTTGGTTTCGTAATTCAATTTCCTACAAGAATGAGGATTAAGTTCTAGCCCATGTTGGTAGGATTTATCAAAGGATCATGAGGGGTTTTGGTAGAAACAATATGTGAAAAAGTCAAAATATGTTGAATCGGTTTTGGTTTAACATAAAAGCATATGTGTTTCGACGGTTTTCAACTCTTGCTTGAAATTGTTAAAACCGGTTTTCAATCTTTCTCTGGTAAAGGTTAAGGGTTGTTGTTATTCTTTTGTTCTGGCATAAGGATGACAACATGATGATATTTTGATATCAATTCTCCCTGGAAGAAGATGCAATCATATTGGAGAAGTGGATGCGAAATTTGAGGTAACAATCTTGTTAGTTAATTGTTTTCCTGTTTAAGAAAAGCCTGAATTTATATTATGCATTTATTGCTTTTGCTTAACAAAATTTCGGTTCAATTGATGTTTTATTCCATGATGTGTGTGTGGATGTGTGTGATTCAATTGGTTTCCGGTTAAGAAAAACTATTGTTATCTTACTTTATTGTGTGGTATCAATTGTTTAAGCTTACGAAATTTCGGTGCAATTGCGGTGCTTTTAATGTCTATGTTGTTTCAATTGCTTCCGGTCGAGGTGAATAATTATGCAAGTTGATTTATTTGGTTTGTAAGAATTAGTTATGGCTTAACGAAATAAAAGGTTTACGGGATGAGTTGTTTAGTCCAATTCGATTCCGGATAAGAGAAACTAAGTTAATTATGATCTTAGTTAGACTTATCGAAGTGAAGTTTCGGTTGTTCAAGTCTAATCGAATGCCTTAACAAGAAATGCTAGTTAACTAACCTAGTACTTGTCTTGTTTAAAATTGAAAGGTCTAAGTTTATGGATAATTAGAACCTAATAAGAAAAATAGAGTTATCTTTATTTTGGTTCAGGGTTATAGAATTAAGCGATTGTTTTTGTACAATCGGTTTAGCAAAGGAACTAAAGTGCTTGGTTGATTTTTGGTTTGCTAAACTAAATTGGAAAAATTGTTTCGGACAATTGTTTCCTTGGTAACATATCAAAATAAAACTACTTGTAGTTTCGGTTTTGATATTGGTTATCAGAACATGATGTGTGGAACCCTCGTGCCTAACTCAACAGGTTGCAAGTCTATTTTGAGATTTGTAAGATTCTTTTCGTGTTGTCCTTTATTTTTGCGTTTCTTTGTCATTTTTGTGACAAAAAGGGAGAGAAATATATGGAGTAAACAAGTGATACTAGCATTTATTATATATTGATTGGTATCGCTAAGGAAAAGAACAGCGGTGCTTAAACGTTTATCCAACGAAAGAGTGAAAGCACGGACTAAGGGGGAGTAACATGTCATATGAATTGGTATAACAAAGACGTGCGGATTGAATATATATCTACCTATCTGCCTTAGGGGGAGTATTGGGTTTGCTATTATAATGTCAACAACGGCATTTTCAAGGATTGAATGTAAGCAGTTTACTGTGATGTTGAATTCGGTAATCAAGCGTATGTGTAATGAATTCTTGTAATTTGTTTATCCATATGATGTAAGAGTTTTGTCACTAAAATTGACAAAGGGGGAGATTGTTAGAGCATGGCTCGGTTGAACCCACCAAGCGTTGGTATGTCAAGTTTGGTTGTCATATTTTAGTGAATCAAAACTCATGTTAAGAGTCGCTTGATTATGTACTAGAGTCAACTTCGTATAGGTTAGCTTGAAAGTATTAGGATATGAGACATTACAAGTATTGCGAAGTCTTGAAGATGTGAAGAAGCAAGGAGCTACAACGACAACAATCATCCTTCCACTTGAGGTTAGTGATATTTGATTTTAACTGTTTCATTCCCTAACGTATCTTTCAAGTCGTGCATATTGAAAACAAAACTGCGAAGCGTATTTGAACTCTAGATAGACATAGTATTAAGGAATACAATACGAAACTTTGTAGATAAGACATCGCCATAATCATTTGAATGCTATTGTGATTATGTATGGGTATGAGGTGAGGATTTTATCCTAGGGAACAATGTTTACATGTGTTCTAAGGAAGTAAGTTCATAAACTTGTTTGTGAACCGAAAAGGAAATTGCCAGGTGTTATTGGTTTTGTTATTCATTGCATATCTTATGAACAACCAATATGTGTGATTGAGTATAACCGCTCACAACTTGTTTGTGTTCTTGGTAAAACTATTCACAATGGACTGACTTATGTATTGGTATGACTTTTATTAGTGAAACCGATCTTAAGTAACACCTGAGATGGTATGATCGGGTTTGTGATTTTCTGTCTGACCAAATATGGAAAAGGGGAACCGATCCTAGTAAGAGGCGAAGTACATCACAAAGGGGAACCGATCCTTGTATGAGGTGCAGCAAGGTTTATAGCAGAAATAGGAACCGATCCTGTGGACATGTGCAACACGTTTTTAGGCAAAGGGTAACCGATCCTATGGACATGTGCAACACATATAAGTTAGATACCATATATATGTGGGGAACCGATACTAATACCTAGTCAACCGAATTTTGTAAAGCTAGTGTGACTATGCACAATACTCACTTGGAAGGTAGAACCGAAACTTGTTTTGGTAGAACCTTTAAACCCATGATTTGTGATTGAATGTTATTTGATCAATCGCATAGTTCTTGAAAGTGTGGCAAATCGGTTTCAAGGTTATAAGTGTGAAAGAGAACTTACAAAGTTAAGATGTCGACATACTTTGAACACGTGATGTGAATGTTTATTATTTAATTGTTCAAAGTTATTCCTTAATAGCTTAGGAAAGAGAATCCCGGAGGATCGAAACATAAATAAGTTAAGAATCTTTTAATTAAGGTTATTAATTTTATTTTGTAAGCAAATATAAGAATTAGTAACGTGCATTTACTAATTAGATTTTCCGAGAGATTTCGATCATTATTTTTGGACAGGGCATTTCCGTGAATTATGGAAACCGAATTTGTGCTTTAATGAATATCTTGAGAATATTTTCGGTTTTGGAAATTCCTTGGTGTATAAACTTCCTTGTCTATAAATAGTTTAAGTTTGCCTTTCTAGCAAACTAATCCTTCGTAACATGAGACTTCCTCTTTTGTTGTTATTCTTGGTGTAGCCTATTCGGAGAGGAGAGTAACCTAATTAGGCAAAATCTCTTACACCGCTCGTTTAAAGTCTTATTTGGGATTGAGAAGCTCTAGCGTGTACTGTTGGTGGGAAACTAGATAATTGCGGTTTATCTTGTTTTCGATTGATTTGATTGACTAACGGTGGTTGAAATCGATTGCACCTAGTTTGTTTATGCTTGAGAATCTTCTCTTATGATATAAGATTCACTCAAACTAGTTGTAGTTTCGACAGGATCTTTAGACTGTTGTTAGTTCTAAAGGCGATCTTGTGATAATCCATTGTTAACAGACTCCGTTAAATGCGTGATTGATCACAAGAGATTCAAGTGATTGTGTACAGGTTTTTATTGAAGATTTAAGAAGATTTGAAGACAAAGAAGATATTGAAGATCTGACTTGGGTTTTATAATCTTTGGTGTACACAATACTTGTTTTGGTAAAAGAGGATCCAATTAATAATCGGTTTATCCTTGTGGTAGATTGGATTGATTAATTGAGTAGATCGGCATCAACACAATTCTTTGGATTAAGAGTGTTGTTGGCTTAATCTTAAATGATTACTTCGGTAATTGAACATAAGATAGATCTAAGGACCTGACGAAGGAGTTTATGTTAAGATAAACGGAAGAGCCTTTGTTTGACTCATATCACTTGGTTGAAGAGAGTTGATACCAAAAGATTTGTTGTTCCTTTACTGTTTGGAATACGAACCAAAGGAATTGTTCCAAGTACGTGACTTATTTATAAGTTGGAGGCGTGGGAATACGAGACGGAACTAGGTGAACTATAGGTTTAATTTCTTGGTCTCAACTATACGAAGTTAGGTGTAATTTTGTGTAAGCGGCTTAATCACGAGAGTATTCAACCGGACAAGGTCCGGGGTTTTTCTCGCATTTGCGGTTTCCTCGTTAACAAAATCTTGATGTGTCATTTACTTTATATTTTCGTATTATAATTGTTTTATTATAATTAAAGTAAATTACACAAACGTTAATTCCTATTTACTTGATAAGCAATCCTTTTGTGTTTGGTTAAGTCCAAACCTTTGTATCAAGTTGTTTATGGGTGAAAACTATTTCTGCCGGTTTTGGTAATTTGGGGTGTGTGGATGAGAAATGAGTCTAAACCTTAAACAAATGCACTACACGGGAGTGCTTGTAGATTCGAGAAATCAATCTGTGCAAATCCGGCCTAAACCAAGAAATGGCCGTTCCAGACTTGTTTCGGTCACAAAGTGAAGGAGATGGGGTTGATCTTAGGGAGGGAAGCGAAGAAGGTGTTGAGATTGTGAAGGTGTTGGCTATGTATGACTTGTATCGTAAAGCTGAAGGCGGCTTGCGAGGATGTAAGCTATCGGGCCAGTGTTTGAATACGATGGTATCAACACTTGCCTCTCGTTGTCCTGGACTTGTTCTTGTTTTTGGAAATAGGGAGGAGAACCTATTTATACAAGTCATTTGAGCCTTATTCACGTCTCTCGTGGGAAGTGGAGGAAGTGGAGTGATGGAGTAGTGGAGTTGTGTGTTGGTGTTACACGACCAGTCTTGCCCACTTCTCCTGTCATCTCTAGCCGTCCATGACTTCCTGACACATTCTTGAGATGGCGCGTTGCACGCGCGCACGCTCGTAAATCGCTGAGACCAATACCCCAAAGTATGTATCCCCCAGTTTGTGACATGATTGATGTCTCGAGTGTGTGGATCGTGGGACCCATGAAAGTAGCATGTAATGCTAGACTAAATAACTAAGTTATTTAGGAAGTCGATACTTGTGAAGTATCGTGTGTATTCTATGCGAATTGCATCATGGTGTGGTAAAGTGACGGGTGGTGATCACCATGACGCCTCACCGACCAATTAACTCCGACTGTGGTTGTATAACCAAGCCGGTGAAGTTGTACGGACGAGATGATCTTTGAGACACTCATCTGCGACCGTTGATGGAATTAGGGTTTTGAAGAGGTGCGCAAGCATCACTCTTCCTTGGTCGAATCAAGCTTGGGATACAATTTTGACAGGCCGATCGTGCATGTATGTAGACGACATGGCGGTGTAGGCGCCCATATCTCATTGTCTCGTGAAAGTGTGATCTGGGCCACTCAATTTGTCCCGGCGAAGTTGAGTGGTCGAGATCAATTTGCAACAGAAATTTGGTGCCGCAAAAGCTGCGCATCATGTCAATTTTGGGCGCGCGTTCCAAGACGACCAAGCTTGGTCGGTCTTGGCCGATCAGCCCGACGTGCTTACGGTGGGATGGTGTATATACCTGTACTTCATCGTCCCATAGAAACGTGATCTAAGCCACTCAATTTGTCAGGTAAACTTGAGCGGTCGAGATCAGTTTGTGGTTGGGAAGTGTGACCACGCCTAGCTTGGGCGCGCGAATCAAGGTGTACAACCAAGTTTGGTCTTGGCCGATCGGGTATGGAGATAGGTGGGCCCGAAGTGATCATGTTGATACTTACCAGGACATGCTTAGTCTATTCCTGGACCCTTCATTCGCGCGGAGGAAAATGGGCTCGTGATTGTTCAAACCCTAATTAGGGTTTCACCGGACCGTGCGTCATGCCTTGTTTGGGCGCATTTAAGTGGAACGACCAACTATGGTTGGTCTGACCGATCGGTCATGTATGTATGCGGGCCCACGGTGTTTGTGTTGACATGCTCGGGACCTTTGAATCTACATCTACACCCTCCATCCATACTGCGAAGATGGCCGAGTTGAGACATTTTTGCGATACATGTAATGTGCCGCAAACCCTAATTTAGGGTTTTTCATCCATCTTGCTTTGGCTTGGACGGTTTGACAAGCTATGCCATCCTTTTGCGGAGACCGACCATGCGGGGCCCGCGTTGGGTCGGTGGTGAATATTCCAATACCGCTTGGGGTCATGGATTTAATCTAAGCCATCGATCATCTTTGGTGAAGTTGGATGGTCGTGATCGTTTAGACCGATATGGTGGATTCGAGGTTCAAATATGCTCGATCGGGCTAGTATAACACACCGAGAGTTGTAGCTTTGTATGGGTATTTAGTACATGTTTTATTATTAATGCTTGGAGATTCGTGTTGTCTGCTGAGAACAACACTCGGTCGTCATCTTTCCTTCAGGTAATGAGTGCTGGGAAATACAAGGCTGGTCATGCATTAATTAATAATGTCAGTAAATTCACGGGGTATATGGGATTTTTGCTACATGATCCAACCTGGATTAATTTTGTGTATTTAATTCACGAATCTCGGGATTGTTGCCACATGCTCTATTCTAGGTGAATTAGTAAAGTGGAGAAGTATTCATCACTTATCGGTGGCTTTATCCTTTGCGGGATGTCGCGCATAATTTTGGCCTTTATAATTTTAGCCTTAAATGAAAATCCACCATCAACATTAAGTCCCCGCATAACACGTAATGGTTACACCATTGTGGGGTAGGCATGAGATGGTGACATTTAAAGACAAATCTTATGACACAAAGTTAGATGTTACCAGGAGAGACGGGTCATCTGTCCTTGGAGCATGTCACGTTCAAGAGGCGTCCGGGCGAGTGTTCCCCAAGCATGATGTCGGTCTTGCTTCGATGGGATGTTACGCTGTTTCGTTCGTGGGGCTACTGTAACGCTTGATCGAACGTGGGCTTGATGTGCCTGTTTTGATTAATCGTGGGTCCATTGCGTCCGCTTGATCGAGCGTGGGACCCGATGTAAGCATGCTTGATTCGAACATGGGCGAGATGTGCATGCTTCGATCAAACGCGGGACCACCGTGTACATGTTTCAAACATCGGCCATGTCTGCGCCTACTTTGACCGTACGGTTGATGTAATTGCTTTCGAGTGTCATCTTGCTACTTCGACCAAACACCGACCCAGCTAAGCTTGACTAAATACTAGGACTTGATGCTTTGACCAAACACCGGCCTTCTTTGTTTGCTTTGCTCGAACGTGGGACCCGATGTGAGCAAGCTTGCTTTTTAAAAAAATGAACCTTGTGTACTCAAATGTAAATGTGGGTCATATAGAAGGCGTTAGGCGGCTTAAGGAGCAGGCCCGAGAGCGTTGAAGTGTTGGAGCCGAAACGCCTTCTACGGAGAAGAGCTTTGATTGGGGACGAGTTTGTATGCCTTACGACCAATATAGGGCTGGGATCAAGTGGGACCCGGCGTGCCGATCGAACGTCGACCTTGTGTTTCGACTAAAAACCTACCTTTTGCGTGCGTCTGTTTTATTGAATACCAGCCTTGTGACTTTGATCAATACTAGACTTGAAACTTGAGCAATCCGGACTTGTGACTTGATCAATCTGGGACTTGTGACTTGATCAACAGGACTTGTGACTTTGAGCAATCCAGGACTTGTAACTTGATCAATACCGGACTTGTGACTTGATCAACACCGGACTTGAAACTTGAGCAATCCGGACTTGTGACTTGATCAACAGGACTTGAAACTTGAGCAATCTAGGACTTGTGACTTGATCAACACAGGACTTGAAACTTAGAGCAATACCGGACTTGAGACTTGAGCAATACCGGACTTGTGACTTGATCAACACGGACTTGAGACTTGAGCAATACCGGACTTGTGACTTGATCAATCCGGACTTGTGACTTGATCAACACCGGACTTGAAACTTGATCAATCCGGTGTTTGGACCCAATACCGGCCTTCGTGTACTCAACGTGAATGTGTGTTCGTCGTGTGTGACTACACATCTCACGCGTTTTTATACAAATCTTGACTCATGTCTTTTATTGTAGAATGAAGAAAAGAACTCCTGTTGAGATGTCTTGGGGATAATCTTTGGTGCCAAGTCGGGAGGTGTTGATGACTTCAAAGATATGCCGAACATTGATGATGAGTTGTTCACCGCGCCCTTTCAACTATATGAAAATATCGGTTCACAAGAAAACCCTTCTCCTATCGACTTCAAGATTTTTCATGCTCACTGGCCCTCATGAAGGATGGATGAGACGTATGTTGAGAAATGAGTACATCAAAGATAACTTGACCAGAGCGCAGATTATTGATGCAGCTTGAGTGTTGAAACGGCTCGAGAGGATGTTAAAGTGGTTTCTGGTGCGAACGTTGAGGTGGATCCTGGAGAGAGTGTTGAAGAAGGATTGAAGTGAACGTGGGTCGGAGGAGAGAGCGTTGAGCGGCTCTTGAATGGACCATTGAAGCAGCACGCTGAGGGGAGCGTTGAAGTGTTTCCCTCTTGATTCGATTTACCCTTGCCGAATTCCATGTTTCTTTGACCGATCATCTCTCTCATGTTGAAGAATTCCTTGATCGACGGTGAAGGAACTTCATGCCGAGCCTCGAGTCCCCAAGCGTGGTTTACATGGTTTGTTCGTAGTGGTTGTTGTCGATCCGGATATGGAATATCTTGGACATTGTTTCATCATTATGGGAGTCGTGCATGTGGTTTGGAGTTGGAGTTGACGGACGCGCATGATGTTGTATCTCGGTGGTTTTCCTCTTGTTGCTTGGGGAACTTCTTACAGAAGGCTGAAGGTTGTATCGCCTGTTGGTGAGATATATGCCCCTACAAATATTATGAGGCTCTTCATTACCGACAGGCCTGGTTCTTTCTATCAGGGCATATGTTGTTGTAGATGAGCGTTCAACAGCTCCAGAGGATGACCAAAAGCGCGGATTCTCAACATAGCATGATAGACATGTACCACACTGTCCGATAAAGTGACTCGCTTAGGATCTTGTTCGACCACTGTCGATAGAGTGACTCGCCGGATCTTGATCGATATGACGCGTGGATATCGTTATCTTCTTGTCTGCTACTCCTTGAGGTATCGGCTCCGGTGGAAATTGCTTTGTCATAGAGCGTTGATACGTTGCAACCGGCCTTCTTTAAACCAAATGGAAGTATGGTATAATAAAAATTTCCGAGAGGAGTTCGAAAAGCTATCTTACTTGCATCATGCTCATACATCCTTATCCAGGTTGTAGCCGCTACATCCATCCATGGAGGAGAACATGCCGTGTCCATTGGTTGCACTACTAACATGTCGATGTTAGGTAGAGGAGGATCGTTTTTGGAGCAGGCACTGTTCAAGTCTCTCAAGTCTACAAAACACCGATCTATCCAGTTTATCCGTACACAAAGGTTGAGTGATGGAGATAGGCCTAGGAGATTCCTCAACGATTTCAATCTCATCGGTTGTGGAGTTGGTGCCATCTTACAGCCTGTTGCGGAGCATCTAGCACTTGTTCTTGTGGTTTGTTTCTTTGTTGTAGCATTCCATTGGGTGGAGAGACGGGTAAGTCTCCCCGCTAATTGATAATGGCGAGTGTCGGTATACCGTTTTCCCTTTCTGGTCATGACTCGCCACAAAAGTTCGTTCTCTCTTCGTGTGAACGTGGGTCGTGGCTTCACGGGATGGAGAAGAATGCTTCGTCAGCAAAGATGCATCGTGGGTTTTAGCCCTCAATGATGCAAGCCGGTCTTCTTCCTGAATTGACGCCCACGTGGGGAGTGGGACGCAACGAACTTGTCTGATTCTTTCCGCGGAGCTTCTCCCGCATGTGCTGGTTTGGTTTCCCTTGAAGTCTGTCATTGTGGTAGGCTTCCGTACGACCTTGCCTGGGAGAACCTTGGAGGTCCTGAGAGTCTTGAGAGTAATCACATTCGAAGACGCTCCTGTGTAGATAAGGGCTGTCTTGAACTCTGAATCCTTGATGCGTGCACGGTCGTGACCTTCCTCTGGTTGATTGCGGCAAAACGTCTCCGCGCGCTGATTCTTCGAGAGGTGTGAAAGTTCGCATAAACTTTCCACTAGAGAAACTGCTTCCCGATCCACCGGCCTTTGGTTCATAGTGAAACTATTGACTTGAGGAGGATCGTTGTGAGTATCAATCTCCAGTGTAGGAGTCTCCATGACAGGACCGCTCATATCGATGTCGCTTCTTTGATCGAGTCCATGGAGGTCCGCGCCAGCAAGTACCTTCTCCGGTGCGTTGAATGCGTTCCTTTTTGCTCCAGGGGCTGTCGTGGCTCTTGTGGCAATCGATCAGTTAATGTCTTAAGAAAAGTGAGTACCTCTTTCTAAGTTGCGGCCATATCCGTTTGAGTCTTAGCAAGAACATCCTGCTTCTTCATCAAGTCTGCAATGGTAATGGGGATGGTCCTCCTCTCGTCCCTCCGGCTCATCGTCCTGATGAAGGAGTGGAAGTTGTTGCTCTGGTGACTACAAGAGGTGTTACACTTGATGAGATGTCGGGATTTGCGGCTGCTTTGGCTCTGGTGATGGGAGGTGTTACACTTACTGGAACATCTCCTGCTACGCTGGCACTGGTGGTAGAAGTGACGGCTCCATAAGATGTATTGACCACGATAGCTCCACTGACAGGTACATCGACACAGGAGTGTTATCCATACTAGCTCCATCGAATTGATTCTTTGATCCAGGACCCGAGTTCTACCATCTTGAAATGGATTGATGATTGAATTGGTCCTAAGATCTACCCTTTTTGAAATTGATAAAATTGAATCGGATTTTGAAGAAATTGACTTTACAACCGAGAGATTAACCTCCCGCTGTGGTCGCCAATTGTTTATGGGTGAAAACTATATCTGCCGGTTTTGGTAATTTGGGGTGTGTGGATGAGAAATGAGTCTAAACCTTAAACAAATGCACTACACGGGAGTGCTTGTAGATTCGAGAAATCAATCTGTGCAAATCCGGCCTAAACCAAGAAATGGCCGTTCAGACTTGTTTCGGTCACAAAGTGAAGGAGATGGGGTTGATCTTAGGGAGGGAAGCGAAGAAGGTGTTGAGATTGTGAAGGTGTTGGCTATGTATGACTTGTATCGAGAAAGTGAACGGCTTGCGGGATGTAAGCTATCGGTTCGGTGTTTGAATACGATGGTATCAACACTTGCCTACCTCATTGTCTGGACTTGTTCTTGTTTTTGGAAATAGGGAGGAGAACCTATTTATACAAGTCATTTGAGCCTTATTCACGTCTCGTGGGAAGTGGAGGAAGTGGAGTGATGGAGTAGTGGAGTTGTGTGTTGGTGTTACACGACCAGTCTTGCCCACTTCTCCTGTCATCTCTAATCGTCCATGACTTCCTGACACATTCTTGTGATGGCGCGTTGCATGCTGCACGCTGTAAACCGCCAGACCAACCCCAGTATGTATCCCCTAGTTTGTGACATGATTGATGTCTCGAGTGTGTGGATCGTGGGACCCACAGAAAGTAGCATGTAATGCTAGACTAAATAACTAAGTTGATACTTGTGAAGTATTGTGTGTATTCTATGCAGGTACTGCATCATGGTGTGGTAAAGTGACGGGTGGCGATCACCATGACGCCTCACTGACCAATTAACTCCTGAGCAGGGTTGTATAACCAAGCCGGTGAAGTTGGACCGAGACGAGATGATCTTTGAGACACTCATCTGCGACCGTTGATGGAATTACGGTTTTTGAAGAGGTGCGCAAGCATCACTCTTGACTTGGTCGAATCAAGCTTGGGAAACAATTTTGACGGGGCCGATCGTGTATGTGTGTAGAGCGACATGATGGTGTAGGCGCCCATATCTTATTGTCTTGTGAAAGTGTGATCTGGGCCACTCAATTTGTCAGGCGAAGTTGAGTGGTCGAGATCAATTTGCATGTAAATTTGGTGCCGCAAAAAGCCGCGCATCATGTCAATTTTGGGCGCGCGTTCCAAGACGACCAAGCTTGGTCGGTCTTGGCGAATTAGCCACCGGCGTGCATGCGGTGGGATGGTGTATATACATTGTACTTCATCGTCCCATAGAAACGTGATCTAAGCCACTCAATTTGTCTGGTAAACTTGAGCGGTCGAGATCAGTTTGTGGTTGGGAAGTGTGACCACGCCTAGCTTGGGCGCGCGAATCAAGGTGTGCAGCCAAGTTTGGTCTTGGTCGATCGGGTGTGGAGATAAGTGGGCCCGCAGTGATCATGTTGATACTTAGGACTGCTTAGTCTATTCTGGACCCTTCATTCGCGCAGAGAAAATGGACGCTCGTGATTGTTCAAACCCTAATTAGGGTTTCACCGCATCAAGCGTCATGCCTTGTTTGGGCGCACGAATTGGAACGACCAACTATAGTTGGTCTTGACCGATCGGTCATGTATGTAGGCGGGCCCACGGTGTTTGTGTTGACATGCTCTGGGCCCTTTGAATCTACATCTACACCCTCCATCAATGCCTGCGAAGATGGACGGTTGAGACTGTTTTGCGATACATGTAATGTGCCGCAAACCCTAATTTAGGGTTTTTCGTCCATACTGCTTTGGCTTGAACGGTTTGGCAAGCTATGCCATCCTTTTGGGGAGACCGACCATGCATGGCCCGCTTTGGGTCGGTGGTGAATATTCCAATACCGCTTGGGGTCATGGATTTAATCTAAGCCATCCAATCATCTTTGGTGAAGTTGGATGGTCGTGATCGTTTCCCGAGAGCGATATGGTCGGTTCGGGTTCAAATATGCTCGATCGGGCTAGTATAACACACCGAGAGTTGTAGCATGTATGGGTATTTCGTACATGTTTTATTATTAATGCTTGGAGATTCGTGTTGCTCTGCTGAGAACAACACTCAGTCGTCATCATGCCGCACCATTAATGAGTAATAGAAATACAAAAGTGGTCATGCATTAATTAATAATCTTTGTAAATTCTTAGGGTATATGGGATTGTTGTTACATGCTCCAAACTGGATGAATTTTGTGTATTTAATTCACAGAATACTGGGATTATTGCCACATGCTCTATTCTAGGTGAATTAGTAAAGTGGAGAAGTATTCATCACTTATCAGTGGCTTTATCCTTTGCAGGATGTCAACGCATAATTTTGGCCTTTACAATTTTAGCCTTAAATGAAAATCCACCATCAACACAAGTAAATATACTTCGTTGTTGTATTGTCTCGATCTCGTATCCATAGACGATCACACAAAGTGTGAACCGATTAGTTGTATTGTATCGACTCAGTCCATTGACAATCACTTTCGGAGAAAGGACTTATTGGTAAGAAAAGTTTTAGCTTGAGGTATATTTGGGTACCCTCGCCTTTTCAGAAGAGATCATCCGATCTCGTGAAAGTGAATTCCTAAGGCAATACGTGTGATCACCAGATCTCATAAATGTATAAGCCCTGGACCAAGAGCCGTCCAGCCTGGTGAAAACGATGACCCCATGGCATAAGAGATCATTTAATCTCTTACAGATAAATCTCTGACGATGCTATCTCATGAAGGCATAAGCCCGATGACAAAACAAGTCATCTCCTGGAGTTCAAATATTAACGACGGAAGATATCATACGATCTCCTGAAAGCATAAGCCCTATGACAAAACGAGTAATGTCGTGAAGGAAAAGCTCCAATGGCGAAAGAGATAAAATTCCAAGGAGATAGATGGGATCACCCGATCTCATGAAAAATACGCCCGGTGATGAAAGAGTCATCCAGGTGAAGACGATATCCTGGTAAAGATCACTCGATTTCGTGATGGTAAAATTCAAAAGACAATAAATGGGATCATCCGATCTCATGAAGGCAGCACCACGATGAATAAAGGAGTCATCCGATCTCGTGGAGGACAAATATTGATAGGTCCATCAGATCTTATGAAAACTAAGTGTCAACGATGCCAAGAAAGGTCCAGCTCGTGCTGCCTATAATGATGAATGAATAAGCCATCCGGCTGACGGAATAGTTGATTGGAATTCATCACCAGTCACTATTGTTAAAAATTAAAAATCTGTAGACGATGAAACTAAGCTTCCTAACATAGTCTCTAAAACACAATCACCATTATTGCCAAACTGATGTGACGAACAGAGAAGTACAACCCAAACATGTGTTGGAATATTTTCAACTGTTTCTACCGTTACAAACGTATCAGAATATTCAAAACCAACAGACACCATTGATGTCTGTTGATGAAGAGACCCATCGTTTCGTGCAGAGAAACCTGTTGGTGAAAAGATGCGAAAAACCCTATAAATGGCTTCTCTGAATAACTTCGTTAACATCATCGTTAAATCAAAAGCCTTCTCTGTTTTTCTCTCTTTTCTAAAGCATCATCGGAAGTTCTTTATTCACATGTGTTCTTGATTGAATCAAGGTACAAACCTTGAATTCAATTTCCGTTGTAGGGCTTTCATTGTATCCTCGAAGGCATTATTTCACATACCGTTGTAATCGCCAATTTATTGGGAGGTAGAAATAATTGTCTAAAAGAAATCGTATGAGCCTTGAAAGCTTTTGAGTACAACAATTTCTTTTTGTGTTTTTTTTTCATCCTCTGTTTTGAACCCATTTTCCAATGGTTTTAGACAATTAGTTTCCGGGCAATGGAGGGTGAATCTTCAACTTCGAATGCTCTTTGCACAATCTGCAAGTGATGAACCAAACCACGACTCGACTGGAACGTTTTGATGGTGAAAATTTTACTCGTTGGCAAGAGATCGTGAAGTTTTTCCGATCACCATCAAGTTATGGTACATACTTGAAGATGGATTGGAGGAGATTCTGCCGTCGGACAAAGATACTCTGATTTGATTACCAAGCAGCGCCGGGGGAAGATGATTTCATGTGCCGTGGTCAATCATTGCCAAAAAGTGAACTTTTACTCATTGTTAATCATCTTAAGGATGTCGAATTGAACTTCCTTATGCGTTTGTTGTCGGGGGTTATTATTTCTCGTCTTCCCCCTTCTTGGAATGGTTATAAGAAGAAACTCAAGCATCGAGACCGACTATGATTTAGAGGCATTACGGCGTCATCTTCGAATAGAAAGAGGACTCTCGTAAAACGAGAACTTAAGGATAGTCCACGATAGAAAAAACCATTCTAAGGTGAATAGCGTAGAGACACCGAATTCCTTGAAACCTAAGAATGATACTCAGTTTAGAAGCATCATCCCAACAAGAAGAGTAAGAAGAAGGGCAATTGCTACTTCTGTGACAAACCGACCATTTTGCTCATGATCGTCGTCTCAAAAAAGAAACAACGGCCAGAACCGAGAAAAAAGGAGGCAAATATGGTCGATGACAAACTTGTGATTGTGGTGCAAGCCGCCAATGCTGTTGCTGAAACTGGGGGTGGATGGTGGTACGACAATGGTGCAACCGTCCATATCTGTAAGGATAGAAATCTTTACAAGACATACAAACCGGTGAGTGGAGAAGGAAACGATGTTGTCTCCGCAAACGGTCAACACAGCAAAGTCATTGGGAAAGGCACTGTTGAACTCTCGTTTACTTCGGGAAAGATTGTTACTCTTACTAATGTGTTACATGTCCTCGACATTGTAAAGAACCTTGTTTAGCGACCTTGTTATGAAGAAATTGGATTCAAGACGACCTATGAGTCTAATAAGTTTGTAATGTCCAAAAATGGTGTGTTTGTTGGACAAGGATATGCTTGTAATGGGATGATTAAGCTTAATTTAATAAATAATGGTTCTGCTTATATTGTTGACTGTGTTAATTTATGGCATGCTAGGTTTGGTCATGTGAATTATGGTTCCCTTAGGAACATGAAACGATTAGGTTTGATTTCTGATTGCAATTTTGATCATGCTTCAAAATGTGAAATATGTGTGCAAGCAAAGATAACTAGAATTTCCCATAAGTCTCAATGATACGAAATTCTTCCTTACTTGAATTAGTACACAGTGATGTGGGTGATTTGCATGGTTACGCCACTGCGTGGTGGAAATAAGTATTATGTCACTTTTATAGAGGATAGTACTAGATATGCTTATACATATTTGATGAAATCTAAGGATGATGTCTTTGACATGTTCAAAATATACAAAGCGAAGTAGAGACACAATTAGGACCGAAAATTAAGATTTTACGTTCGATCGTGGTGGTGAATATTTTCCTAATGAATTTAAATTCTTTTGTCAAGAGCATGGTTTAATTCATCAATTTCGCACCTTATACACCTCAACAAAATGGTATGGCTGAAAGGAAAATAGAACTTTGATTGATATGGTTAATTGCATGCTTATAAGTTCTAGTTTGCCTAATTCTTTAATGGGTGAAGCTATGTTGTCTGCATGTTATATTTTGAATAGAGTTCCTTTGAAAAAGAAGAATGTTTCTCCTTATGAATTGTGGTTTAAGAGGAAACCAAACTTGAAGAGACTTAAAGTCAGGGTTGCTTGGCATATGTTCGAAAGCCTGATCCTAAAAGACCAAAGCGGGAAACAGGGCTTATAAATGTGCTTTTGTGGGATACTCTCTTAATAGTATCACCTACAGATTTGCTTAAGATTGACCGCCAGTTACATCGTGGTCAATTGTGTGAGTCAAAACTGATTGACTTTAAGGATCCACAATTATTCAGGTTATTATTATGTGCTTCTAAGTTCTTATTTGAGTTTTTACAGACTTTACAACCTCGAATCGGATCTTAGCTTTGAGGAATTTCAGCCCATGAAAATATTTTATTTGGACCCTTTTATAGAACCTGAACCTGAACCACAGCTAGATGTAGTTGTCTTAAACAAGAAACTAGACAAGGGTGTGCTTTATTTGTTAATTTTCTTGGCATGTTACAGATTCCTTTTACTTGTGATAGCTCTATTTGGTTTTGATGACCCACATATTTTTCGGCTATTACTTTATGATTTTATGAGGTGACTAATCCTTTCTTAGTCTCGGGTCAAGACTTTAAACTTAGCACTTCTTGGGAGGTAACCCAACATTCATGCGACACGGTAATATCTTTCCTTAACTCTTTTACTTCAAATGGTAACAGTTTCTCCTTGTTCATGCTTTTAATTATATCTTTAGAACATTGAGGACAATGTTAGATTTAAGTTTGGGGTATGGGAGAAACTTTTTTAGTCGCATTATTAAACTCCAGAGACTAGAAATTTATGCTTATTAAGGATGGCACTAACCAATCTAAGTGGATGGAAGCATTTTGGTTGTAGGAGTTGAGGAACCAATCTGATTAGATGGCAACATCTAAAGAGTCTATTCATAAAAGCACAGAGCTCAGGTGTTAGAAATAACATGATAGTTTCACCAATCTCGTTGAGTCCTTTTCACTTCTGTTTTTATTTTGTTTTGTTTTTAAACTATGTTTCTCTAAGTGATTAGGTGGGGCTCACGATTCAAGTTGTTACCACTGCTAGGGTGAAATAGAGTGATTGAGTTACTAAAAAAAACAAAAAAAAAAAAAAAGAAAAAGACTAGACCAATTAGACCAAACGGAATAAAATTAACACTTGGGAATAGCAATATGTGTGTGTTTTCCCTGTCTCCGTCGCTTAAACAAGCGTGGAATGCAGGATCCACGGGAACTATCATGTATTCTGCTGACAAGAAGCATGCGCTTGGATCCAAAAGATCTAATCATGCAATTTAAAAAAAAAAAAATATTAATGTTCGGTGAATAAATCGACCATTTGGTTCCCTTGTATATGCCGAGACGTGTTGATCTAGAATTAGATTGTCGACCATGGTTCCCTTGTATATGCCGGTGTGTTGATATTAGTCGACTAGTATCTCATCCATTAGGATAGGTTCATTTTGGAGGCCTTGAGACAGATATGGGAAACATCGATCACTTAGTAAACATCAAAACCATCTATGTTTTTCTCTATATCCATCTTCTTGATCTATCCATGTGATTAGTTCTGACTCCGGGTATTTATGTCCATAGTGCGACTATCTGAGTAGAGCTCCGTGACTTATATATGAATTTTAGTATGCTTGAGTGCAAACTCGTGTACAACAATTGGAATTTCGCATCAGGGTACTTCCTCATGTAGTCAATAAGTATGCCAACCAAGGAGATTCTTTAGTGCCTTCCAAGGTTCTGCGTAGATAGTTAGTGGTCCAGGGAGTATAAAAGGTTTTGTGGGTACACCTCTGCAAAACCCTCCCGAGACTATAACTCGGCCACTAGGGCCACCTAGGGGTTTAAAGGCTTATTGCATACGCTAAATGCAATCGACGATGCTCTGACAGTGAGTTAGGATTTTATTTTCTGTTTTTGATTTGCTCGGGACTAGCAAATAATAAGTTTGGGGGTATTTGATAGACACATTTTTGTGTCTGATTTAATCTCAATTGTATATTTTGTTAGTGCTCGATTTTGTATTTATTATGGCTTTTTGTGTCTTTGTAGGTGTTTTTGGAGAAATAAACATGTGCGGCGAATTTGGCTAGAAAAGTGGTATTTGCACTCGCGGGAGAAAATTACTATTCGGACACTCAATATGGATAAGGGGTACACACTTGATAAGGGGTAGCCCACCGTTATTTGCACCCCTTAAGGCACCTGCTATAGACACACCCGAGCTGGATAAGGGGCATCCATCATCTTCCCCATTTGAAATCAAATTGGCGGGAAAAGAAGAGCAGCGACTGGCAGATTTAGGGATTAAATTTTTCGGCATCTTTTAGGAGATTCAATCGGGTATATTCATTGGGATTGATCTGTTAGGCCTAAACAGGCTTGGTATTCGTGTTGGACTCGGAAAACTTGGGCTTGATCATCAGCTCTAAGCAAAACAGGGTATACAAGTATCACGGGATTTGCTTGGATCTTATTTTTGGAAGTTACGTGGACTGGAAGAATATTTCCTTCCCTGTTCGATTCTATTCTATCATGAGATGCAATTTTGAACGATTAAAACTCTATTTGACGCGTACAGAGAAGATTAAGGAGGAATTATCGTAACTTGCCGCGGGGAAAGAAAGGAGAGATATACTCGGGATTTATTCGTCTGTGGTGTATAAAAAGAAGCAGTGGAAGCCAGAAAAGGGGGTCGAGACTTTGGGGGACCAAACGGAGGCAGAGAGGAGAATTAATCAGAGCTGCAGAAATTGTTGCTGCTGCTGCAAGAACCCTAGAACACGAAGAACATTGACGCACAGGGAACAGTCGCAGAAAAGCTATCATTGCTCAACAGCCAGAACCGTAATATCGTTTATAAGGCAGACTTATTTCTCAGTAACAGTTCGCACCTATTGTAACAAACTGTTTGTAACGCCACCGAAGCGTTGCAAACTGTCCGCTTTATTAGTTTACTCTTGTTTTTCACCTATTTGAGCTATGAACAATTATTTTGAGCACGTGAATAATATGAGGAGCTAAACCTCAAAGACTGGGATGACGGAGGAAGCCATTCTTTACGCATGTGGTAAATCTAATTAATTCTTTTATGACTTTTGCACTATTCTAAATTGATTTATGATTTTTCTTGATTATTTGTGATTTTGTCTCGATGGTGTATGCTTAGTCTAAGAACTTTTGATGCATCATGCTTATGATTTACATCTAATACTTTATAAAATCTATTTTTGGCAAAGAAAGAGTCAATATCTTATAAGCAATAATTGTCTAGAATTAATAGTTGAACCACATGAATGAACTTTATGGTGGAATCTGAAGTCCCAGTTCTCTCGATATTTGTGACAAAACTTGTAAATATATTTTCTTTGTTTTAGTATTTTCTTAAATCGAATCTTTACAAGCCCGAGTTGAACGAACTTCACTACCACTTTACTACAAACTTGTTAATATCACATCAATTTTTGGCGCGCTTGACGCGGACTTGTATTTAGATTTGTTTTAGGTTTCTTTTTCTTTTTATTATTTTTTGTTCTTTTTTACGCCTTTGGTATTTTTCGATTCTTTTCAGATTTGGAGCGAAGCTACAAGGAAAGAAAAAGTGCTATAAAAGGAAAGCATCGCGAAAAGAAGGAAAGAAAAGAGGAATTCAAAAGGAGTGAAGAGGAAGATTTTTGTATATAGCTATTTTGTTTTATTGTTAGAAACTGTAAATAGGGTTGTATTTTTGTAATTTTTATTTTTATTTTTATTTTTGGACATTTTTATTTTTGGACACTTTTTGGGACTTGGACATTATTTTTAAAAACCCTAAGGAAGGGTTAAAAATTAAATAAAACTGTTTGCAGGGAAGGACAACAGTTACGATACTGTCTCGGCCCCTCGGGTTCGTACACTGACATCGGAGTTGGTGGCCTGAGTCGACTTCAACGATTCATCGCCCGTCTGCAGTACGGGAGGTAAGACTCTATCCACCCACGAATCCTTTCGGTGGGTTTTATTTTGTGTGACAACTCACACCCTCGCGAATAGAATGTCGAATCGGTATAATAATAGCCAATACAACGATTATCCGACTGAGTTTCAAAATGGACGTTACTACTTTGACCATAGTGTGAATAGTGGTTTGGAACATCAGCCTTTTCAAGGTTATGGTCCATACCATGGTGAGCCCAATTACTATCCATATTCCCACCGGTCGTACGCGAGCAAAATTCCTCTCTACTAGAGTCAACACGTAGGTTAATGAGGCGACACGTAAGTTAGCGTAAATGAATAACTTAGTTATGGACGAAAAAGCAATGCAACGTGTGAACCTTCTTTCCTAGATAAAATCAGGAAGTCATGTGAATCGACTCGAGAAAATGTTGTTAGAGGCCCGGAAAGAAATGCTCAAGATAGTTTTAATTTCCAATATAGTGTTTCCAATAGTACCTTTGAAAATGAGGATAGTTATTTGCATAATCAAGATGACGAGGTTAGAATTGGTAACACTACTTGTTTAGATGAGGTTCAACCATTTTCATGTTATTATAATGATTATGATGAGGATAGTGTTGATGAAGAATTTGAAATAAGTACGCATAGTGATCAGAATTTGTTACTCCAATTGAGCTTAATAATGATAATATTTCTAGTTCAAATCCAAATAATTTTAATAATTATTCACCTATTCAAAAGGATGAGGATTTGACTAGAGATACCCCCGTTTTAGACGATGTAGTATTTCCTTATGATTATGAAGTGATGATAGTTTTGAGGAACGAGTCTATTCTCGAGAATATTGTTTTAGAGTCTAGCGATTTAGAAACATTAGTCTTAGACAAAGAAGATGAACTCAGAGAGCTTTCAAATATGATAAGTGAGGATGCACCTTCCGATTATAACTTAGAAGAAGCAGTTGACCATTTTCGGGATTCCGATGATCTAGAAATTAGGAAATTGTAGATAGTCTTTCTAGAGACACCGAAAACTCTAAGTTTGGGGGTGATTATCATTCTCCATGTGCCTTAACTCTTAGAAAGGTCCCTCACTTGGGGACTTGACATTTGTGCCTCAACCATTTTACAAGATTATCTTCATACTAGTTCTCCGTAACCTAATAATGTCCATAAGGAAGTTCGGTTGTTAGAAACCCATCCTCTCGGTTGATGTGGTTAGCCTGAGGCTATGATACCAAGATTGATTTTGTGTTCCCACCAAATATTTTTCAACCAATTGTGGGAACGTATAAGTTTCGGATGTGTCAATTATTTAGTTTTGAGACTAAACCTAAGTACTTTAGGAAATTAGTATCGACACATTTGCTTAAGATTGACCGCCGATTACATCGTGGTCAATTGTGTGAGTCAAAACTGATTGACTTTAAGGATCCACAATTATTCAGTTATTATTATGTGCTTCTAAGTTCTTATTTGAGTTTTACGAGACTTTACAACCTGAACTGGATCTTAGCTTTGAGGAATTTCAGCCCATGAAAATATTTTATTTGGACCCTTTTATAGAACCCGAACTCGAACCATGACTAGATGTAGTTGTCTTAAACAAGAAACTAGACAAGGGTGTGCTTTATTTGTTAATTTTCTTGGCATGTTACAGATTCCTTTTACTTGTGATAGCTCTATTTGGTTTTGATGACCCACATATTTTTCGGCTATTACTTTATGATTTTATGAGGTGACTAATCCTTTCTTAGTCTGGCTGAAGACTTTAAACTTAGCACTTCTTGGGAGGTAACCCAACATTCATGCGACACGGTAATATCTTTCCTTAACTCTTTTACTTCAAATGGTAACAGTTTCTCCTTGTTCATGCTTTTAATTATATCTTTAGAACATTGAGGACAATGTTAGATTTAAGTTTGGGGGTATGGGAGAAACTTTTTAGTCGCATTATTAAACTCCAGAGACTAGAAATTTATGCTTATTAAGGATGGCACTAACCAATCTAAGTGGATGGAAGCATTTTGGTTGTAGGAGTTGAGGAACCAATCTGATTAGATGGCAACATCTAAAGAGTCTATTCATAAAAGCACGAGCTCGGGTGTTAGAAATAACATGATAGTTTCACCAATCTCGTTGAGTCCTTTTCACTTCTGTTTTTATTTTGTTTTGTTTTTAAACTATGTTTCTCTAAGTGATTAGGTGGGGCTCACGATTCAAGTTGTTACCACTGCTAGGGTGAAATAGAGTGATTGAGTTACTAAAAAAAAAAAAAAAAAAAAAAAAAAGACTAGACCAATTAGACCAAACGGAATAAAATTAACACTTGGGAATAGCAATATGTGTGTGTTTTCCGTGTCTCCGTCGCTTAAACAAGCGTGGAATGCAGGATCCACGGGAACTATCATGTATTCTGCTGACAAGAAGCATGCGCTTGGATCCAAAAGATCTAATCATGCAGTTAAAAAAAAAAAAAAAAATATTAATGTTCGGTGAATAAATCGACCATTGGTTCCCTTGTATATGCCGGACGTGTTGATCTAGAATTAGGATTGTCGACCACTTGGTTCCCTTGTATATGCCAGTGTGTTGATATTAGTCAGACTAGTATCTCAGTCCATTAGGATAGGTTCATTTTGGCGGAGGCCTTCAGACAGATATGGGAAACATCGATCACTTAGTAAACATCAAAACCATCTATGTTTTTCTCTATATCCATCTTCTTGATCTATCCATGTGATTAGTTCGACTCCGGTATTTATGTCCATAGTGCGACTATCTGAGTAGAGCTCCGTGACTTATATATGAATTTTAGTATGCTTGAGTGCAAACTCGTGTACATCAATTGGAATTTCGCATCAGGGTACTTCCTCATGTAGTCAATAAGTATGCCAACCAAGGAGATTCTTTAGTGCCTTCCAAGGTTCTGCGTAGATAGTTAGGGTCTGGAGTATAAAAGGTTTTGTGGGTACACCTCTGGTAAACCCTCCCGAGACTATAACTCGGCCACTAGGGCCACCTAGGGGTTTAAAGGCTTATTGCATACGCTAAATGCAATCGACGATGCCGCTGACAGGTGAGTTAGGATTTTATTTTCTGTTTTTGATTTGCTCGGGACTAGCAAATAATAAGTTTGGGGGTATTTGATAGACACATTTTTGTGTCTGATTTAATCTCAATTGTATATTTTGTTAGTGCTCGATTTTGTATTTATTATGGCTTTTTGTGTCTTTGTAGGTGTTTTTGGAGAAATAAACATGTGCGGCGAATTTGGCTAGAAAAGTGGTATTTGCACTCTCGCGGGAGAAAATTACTATTCGGACACTCAATATGGATAAGGGGTACACACTTGATAAGGGGTAGCCCACCGTTATTTGCACCCCTTAAGGCACCTGCTATAGACACACCCGATCTGGATAAGGGGCATCCATCATCTTCCCCATTTGAAATCAAATTGGCGGAAAAGAAGAGCAACGATCGCGATTTAGGGATTAAATTTTCGGCATCTTTTAGGGAGATTCAATCGGGTATATTCATTGGGATTGATCTGTTAGGCCTAAACAGGCTTGGTATTCGTGTTGGACTCGGAAAACTTGGGCTTGATCATCAGCTCCAAGCAAAACAGGGTATACAAGTATCACGGGATTTGCTTGGATCTTATTTTTGGAAGTTACGTGGATCTGGAAGAATATTTCCTTTCCTCGTTCGATTCTATTCTATCATGAGATGCAATTTTGAACGATTAAAACTCTATTTGACGCGTACGAGAGAAGATTAAGGAGGAATTATCGTAACTTGCCGCGGGGAAAGAAAGGAGAGATATACTCGGGATTTATTCGTCTGTGGTGTATAAAAAGAAGCCGTGGAAGCCAGAAAAGGGGGTCGAGACTTTGGGGGACCGAACGGAGGCAGAGAGGAGAAGTAATCAAAGCTGCAGAAATTGTTCCTGCTGCTGCAAGAACCCTAGAACACGAAGAACATTGACGCACGTGGAACGAGTCATGAAAGCTATCGCTGTTCAACGTGTAACCGTAATATCGTTTATAAGGCGAGACTTATTTCTCTCGTATGTGATTCGCACCTATTGTAACAACTGTTTGTAACGCCTTATTGAAGCGTTGCAAACTATCCGCTTTATTAGTTTACTCTTGTTTTTCACCTATTTGAGCTATGAACAATTATTTTGAGCACGTGAATAATATGAGGAGCTAAACCCCAGCACTGGGATGACGGAGGAAGCCATTCTTTACGCATGTGGTAAATCTAATTAATTCTTTTATGACTTTTGCACTATTCTAAATTGATTTATGATTTTTCTTGATTATTTGTGATTTTGTCTGATGGTGTATGCTTAGTCTAAGAACTTTTGATGCATCATGCTTATGATTTACATCTAATACTTTATAAAATCTATTTTTGGCAAAGAAAGAGTCAATATCTTATAAGCAATAATTGTCTAGAATTAATAGTTGAACCACATGAATGAACTTTATGGTGGAATCTGAAGTCCCAGTTCTCTTGATATTTGTGACAAAACTTGTAAATATATTTTCTTTGTTTTAGTATTTTCTTAAATCGAATCTTTACAAGCCCGAGTTGAACGAACTTCACTACCACTTTACTACAGCTTGTTAATATCACATCAATTTTTGGCGCCGCCGACGCGGACTTGTATTTAGATTTGTTTTAGGTTTCTTTTTCTTTTTATTATTTTTTGTTCTTTTTTTACGCCTTTGGTATTTTTCGATTCTTTTCAGATTTGGAGCGAAGCTACAAGGAAAGAAAAAGTGCTATAAAAGGAAAGCATCGCGAAAGAAGGAAAGAAAAGAGGAATTCAAAAGGAGTGAAGAGGAAGATTTTTGTATATAGCTATTTTGTTTTATTGTTAGAAACTGTAAATAGGGTTGTATTTTTGTAATTTTTATTTTTATTTTTGGACATTTTTATTTTTGGACACTTTTTTGGGACTTGGACATTATTTTTAAAAACCCTAAGGAAGGGTTAAAAATTAAATAAAACTGTTTGCAGGGAAGGACAACAGTTACGATACTGTCTCGGCCCCTCGGGTTCGTACACTGACATCGGAGTTGGTGGCCTGAGTCGACTTCAACGATTCATCGCCCGTCTGGTACGGGAGGTAAGACTCTATCCACCCACGAATCCCCTTTCAGTGGGTTTTATTTTGTGTGACAACTCACACCCCTGCGAATAGAATGTCGAACTGGTATAATAATAGCCAATACAACGATTATCCGACTGAGTTTCAAAATGGACGTTACTACTTTGACCATAGTGTGAATAGTGGTTTGGAACATCAGCCTTTTCAAGGTTATGGTCCATACCATGGTGAGCCCAATTACTATCCATATTCCCACCGGCCGTAAATGAGCAAAATTCCTCTCTACTAGAGTCAACACGTAGGTTAGCCGAGGCGACACGTAAGTTAAAGCGTAAATGAATAACTTAGTTATGGACGAAAGCAATGCAACGTGTGAACCTTCTTTCCTAGATAAAATCAGGAAGTCATGTGAATCGACTCGAGAAAATGTTGTTAGAGGCCCGGGAAAGAAATGCTCAAGATAGTTTTAATTTCCAATATAGTGTTTCCAATAGTACCTTTGAAAATGAGGATATTTATTTGCACAATCAAGATGACGAGGTTAGAATTGGTAACACTACTTGTTTAGATGAGGTTCAACCATTTTCATGTTATTATAATGATTATGATGAGGATAGTGTTGATGAAGAATTTGAAATAAGTACGCATAGTGATCAGGAATTTGTTACTCCAATTGAGCTTAATAATGATAATATTTCTAGTTCAAATCCAAATAATTTTAATAATTATTCACCTATTCAAAAGGACGAGGATTTGACTAGAGATACCCCCGTTTTAGACGATGTAGTATTTCCTTATGATTACGAAGCCGATGATAGTTTTGAGGAACGAGTCTATTCTGAGAATATTGTTTTAGAGTCTAGCGATTTAGAAACATTAGTCTTAGACAAAGAAGATGAACTCGTAGAGCTTTCAAATATGATAAGTGAGGATGCACCTTCCGATTATAACTTAGAAGAAGCAGTTGACCATTTTCAGGATTCCGATGATCTAGAAATTAGGGAAATTGTAGATAGTCTTTCTAGAGACACTGAAAACTCTAAGTTTGGGGGTGATTATCATTCTCCATGTGCCTTAACTCTTAGAAAGGTCCCTCACTGGGGACTTGACATTTGTGCCTCAACCATTTTACAAGATTATCTTCATACTAGTTCTCCAGAACCTAATAATGTCCATAAGGAAGTTCAGTTGTTAGAAACCCATCCTCTCGGTTGATGTGGTTAGCCAGGCTATGATACCAAGATTGATTTTGTGTTCCCACCAAATATTTTTCAACCAATTGTGGGAACGTATAAGTTTCAGATGTGTCAATTATTTAGTTTTGAGACTAAACCTAAGTACTTTAGGAAATTAGTATCGACACATTTGCTTAAGATTGACCGCCAGTTACATCGTGGTCAATTGTGTGAGTCAAAACTGTTTGACTTTAAGGATCCACAATTATTCAGGTTATTATTATGTGCTTCTAAGTTCTTATTTGAGTTTTTACAGACTTTACAACCTGAACTGGATCTTAGCTTTGAGGAATTTCAGCCCATGAAAATATTTTATTTGGACCCTTTTATAGAACCTGAACCTGAACCACAGCTAGATGTAGTTGTCTTAAACAAGAAACTAGACAAGGGTGTGCTTTATTTGTTAATTTTCTTGGCATGTTACAGATTCCTTTTACTTGTGATAGCTCTATTTGGTTTTGATGACCCACATATTTTTCGGCTATTACTTTATGATTTTATGAGGTGACTAATCCTTTCTTAGTCTGGCTGAAGACTTTAAACTTAGCACTTCTTGGGAGGTAACCCAACATTCATGCGACACGGTAATATCTTTCCTTAACTCTTTTACTTCAAATGGTAACAGTTTCTCCTTGTTCATGCTTTTAATTATATCTTTAGAACATTGAGGACAATGTTAGATTTAAGTTTGGAGGTATGGGAGAAACTTTTTAGTCGCATTATTAAACTCCAGAGACTAGAAATTTATGCTTATTAAGGATGGCACTAACCAATCTAAGTGGATGGAAGCATTTTGGTTGTAGGAGTTGAGGAACCAATCTGATTAGATGGCAACATCTAAAGAGTCTATTCATAAAAGCACAGAGCTCAGGTGTTAGAAATAACATGATAGTTTCACCAATCTCGTTGAGTCCTTTTCACTGTTTTTATTTTGTTTTGTTTTTAAACTATGTTTCTCTAAGTGATTAGGTGGGGCTCACGTTTCAATTTGTTACCACTGCTAGGGTGAAATAGAGTGATTGAGTTACTAAAAAAAAAAAAAAAAAAAAAAAAAAGACTAGACCAATTAGACCAAACGGAATAAAATTAACACTTGGGAATAGCAATATGTGTGTGTTTTCCGTGTCTCCGTCGCTTAAACAAGCGTGGAATGCAGGATCCACGGGAACTATCATGTATTCTGCTGACAAGAAGCATGCGCTTGGATCCAAAAGATCTAATCATGCAGTTAAAAAAAAAAAAAAAAATATTAATGTTCAAAGTGAATAAATCGGCCATTTGGTTCCCTTGTATATGCCAGACGTGTTGATCTAGAATTAGGATTGTCGACCACTTTGGTTCCCTTGTATATGCCGGTGTGTTGATATTAGTCGACTAGTATCTCAGTCCATTAGGATAGGTTCATTTTGGCGGAGGCCTTGGAGACAGATATGGGAAACATCGATCACTTAGTAAACATCAAAACCATCTATGTTTTCTCTATATCCATCTTCTTGATCTATCCATGTGATTAGTTCTGACTCCGGGTATTTATGTCCATAGTGCGACTATCTGAGTAGAGCTCTGTGACTTATATATGAATTTTAGTATGCTTGAGTGCAAACTCGTGTACAACAATTGGAATTTCGCATCAGGGTACTTCCTCATGTAGTCAATAAGTATGCCAACCAAGGAGATTCTTTAGTGCCTTCCAAGGTTCTGCGTAGATAGTTAGGGTCTGGAGTATAAAAGGTTTTGTGGGTACACCTCTGGTAAACCCTCCCGAGACTATAACTCGGCCACTAGGGCCACCTAGGGGTTTAAAGGCTTATTGCATACGCTAAATGCAATCGACGATGCCTGCGACAGTGAGTTAGGATTTTATTTTCTGTTTTTGATTTGCTCGGGACTAGCAAATAATAAGTTTGGGGGTATTTGATAGACACATTTTTGTGTCTGATTTAATCTCAATTGTATATTTTGTTAGTGCTCGATTTTGTATTTATTATGACTTTTTGTGTCTTTGTAGGTGTTTTTGGAGAAATAAACATGTGCGGCGAATTTGGCTAGAAAAGTGGTATTTGCACTCATGGAGAAAATTACTATTCGGACACTCAATATGGATAAGGGGTACACACTTGATAAGGGGTAGCCCACCGTTATTTGCACCCCTTAAGGCACTGCTATAGACACACCCGAAGATTTGGATAAGGGGCATCCATCATCTTCCCCATTTGAAATCAAATTGGCGGGAAAAGAAGAGCAAATTGGCAGATTTAGGGATTAAATTTTTAAGCATCTTTTAGGGAGATTCAATCGGGTATATTCATTGGGATTGATCTGTTAGGCCTAAACAGCTTGGTATTCGTGTTGGACTCGGAAAACTTGGGCTTGATCATCGACTCTAAGCAAAAGCAGGGGTATACAAGTATCACGGGATTTGCTTGGATCTTATTTTTGGAAGTTACGTGGATTGGAAGAATATTTCCTTCCCTGTTCGATTCTATTCTATCATGAGATGCAATTTTGAACGATTAAAACTCTATTTGACGCGTACAGAGAAGATTAAGGAGGAATTATCGTAACTTGCCGCGGGGAAAGAAAGGAGAGATATACTCGGGATTTATTCGTCGTTGTGTATAAAAAAGAAGTGGAGCTTTAAAAGGGGGTCGAGACTTTGGGGGACCAAACGGAGGCAGAGAGGAGAATTAATCGAGCTGCAGAAATTGTTCTTGCTTCTTGCAAGAACCCTAGAACACGAAGAACATTGACCTTACAGGAACAGATCATAGAAAGCTATCATTGTTCAACAAAGAACAGTAATATCGTTTATAAGGCAGACTTATTTCTCCGTAATGATTCGCACCTATTTGTAGCAATTTGTTTGTAACGCCATTTGAAGCGTTACAAACAGTCTGCTTTATTAGTTTACTCTTGTTTTTCACCTATTTGAGCTATGAACAATTATTTTGAGCACGTGAATAATATGAGGAGCTAAACCCCAGCACTGGGATGACGGAGGAAGCCATTCTTTACGCATGTGGTAAATCTAATTAATTCTTTTATGACTTTTGCACTATTCTAAATTGATTTATGATTTTTCTTGATTATTTGTGATTTTGTCTGATGGTGTATGCTTAGTCTAAGAACTTTTGATGCATCATGCTTATGATTTACATCTAATACTTTATAAAATCTATTTTTGGCAAAGAAAGAGTCAATATCTTATAAGCAATAATTGTCTAGAATTAATAGTTGAACCACATGAATGAACTTTATGGTGGAATCTGAAGTCCCAGTTCTCTCGATATTTGTGACAAAACTTGTAAATATATTTTCTTTGTTTTAGTATTTTCTTAAATCAAATCTTTACAAGCCCGAGTTGAACGAACTTTACTACCACTTTACTACAACTTGTTAATATCACATCATATACTCCTGCCAGTTTTGCTGCCAACTATCGGAGTGGGAGTTCTACTAATGGAGATCTTGCTGGTTTTGCTACTAGCCCTCACCGCAACAAGGATATCCCCGAGGGCTTTAAGAAGGTTCTTTTGGACGAGGATACCGAAGGGAAGATTACTAAGACGACTAACAAGCACGCCCGTCATACCAGTGACGTAACTTGGGATCGAGTTCCGTTAGGCATCTATGGTCCTCTTTATAGTGGCAAGTTTTCTCCTCCGGCCGAGCCCTACCCTTTCTGGGTCGTTAATGTTGATCGGGTAAGTTCCTCCGTCTTGGTCGATGTCGACTCATGTCTTCAGCAATGTGTTAATTTTGCCTGCTTTTTGTAGTTCAAGTCCCAGACCGCCCAACCGGAAGCTCTCGTTCCTCGAAAGAGGGGTTCTAGCACCGGGGCCGAGGAGGAGACAGTGAAGGTAACAAATATAATGCTTTGTTTACAGTACATGTACTTGCCCCTATTTGTTGCCTTGAATGTATCTGACGAAGGCTCATGTGCAGAAGTCAAAGGTTGAGAAGAGTGGAGCTGGAGGTGTAGTTCTTGGAGATGGTAAGGACCCCGAGGATCGACTTCCTTTATCTCATTTCCTGGGGAAGTCGCCTAAAAAAACCGCTGATGTTTCTTCTGCCATTGTAGGTGGTAAATCCATGGGGAAGGGTAAGGAGACCAAGGGCGACTTGTCTGCCTCGGGAAAAACTGTGCCCCAGCAGTCAGCTGGTAAAGGGATTGTTCTTGCTGATGGTGTTGTGTATCTTGAACCTGATGGTGATGATGATGAAGATCTTTTTAATGGAGAGGAAGAGGCCGATGGTGATGAAGAGGAGCCGAAGAAAATGGAGAAATCTGGTGATGGTGGAAATAATGTGGTTACTCGTGGCGAAGAGAATATTACTTCTAGGAACGAGTTGTTGGATCCCATTTCTCCTGTGGTGCCTAACTCGGGCAGTACCACCTCTTTTACTGTCTCGGGCCCTATGTGCAATTCTTTAGAGGCTCTCCTTTCTCCTGACTTTGGTTCCTTGTCCGATAAGGAAATGATCAATTCCGTAGCTTTGTACTCTGCTAGTCTAAAGGGCACATTTGATCGAATTTTAAGTTGTTTTGTTTATCCATAGGTTTGTAGAGTGAAATGATCACTAACGTTTACAATGTTCCTAGGCGGTTAACAAGGAGTTGCTGGATGCTGCTATTCGTCGGAGAGAGCTAGCGGAGAAGGAGGATCTTCGGCTTCAATTGCAGCGTGAGCAAGGACTGGACCGAGATCTGGAGAAATGATTGTCCGATGCCCAAGGTACTTGCTTGAAACCCACATCTTCGTGATTGATTCTGTAGTGCCAATATCTTAAGCTTAGTATTATCTTCTTAGCCGAGGTGTCTAGTATTGATGCCGACGCCGCTTCAGAGTACCGTTTGTGAAAGAGAAAACTAAACATTGAACTGGATCATGTTGAGAATCTACTCCAAAGAATTGTGAATAAGGATGACAAGATAGGTCGACAAGAGTCCGAGCTTGAACAACTTCGAGATGAGTTACAGCGGTTTCAAAGATTTAAGTATGTGCCCGATGAGATGGATAATCTCCGAGCAAGCTTATCTCGGTTCCAAGGGATTGCTGCCGATAAGACGTTGTTGGCCGATAATTTGGAGAGTCAATGTGAGAAGTTCAGACATCAACTTAGGGATCTGCACGTCGATCGTAAGCGGCTTTTGAAGGAAAGATATAATGCCGAGCTGTCTAATCAAGAGTTGAAAGAAAAGCTCAGACAACTCGAGAAGGTATCCCAAGAGTTAGAGTGGCTTCAAACTGAGGTGTCGTGTTTGCGACTGAAACATGATCGACAAAAGGCTGATTGAAAAGATCATAAGAAGCACTGCCCCACCAATGAGTTCAATGAGCAGCATTACAACGAGCTAACAACGAAGATATTGGCCCTTGAGTATAGTTTACTTAAGTCCGAGGATACTATGAAAGAAGTGTTTCCATTGCTTGAAGGTGTTATTGTGTGTAATATGTGTTGGTTGTAGTCGTTCTTTTGTTATGCTGCCCTTGTCATAATTCTAATCGATGTCTTTGTCCCTGTAGCCGAGCAAGAGAAAGTGAAGTTGTTGGAGGAGGAGAATGTCCGAGTGAAGGCGAGGGAAACCCATCTGCTTGGGCAAGTAGCCACAGCTGAGGCGGCATCGACTCAGTTGACTCAGAGTCTCGCTGCTGAGAAGGAGAGGTTCAATTCCGAACTGGTTGTTAAAGTGAAGGAAGGTGTTAAAGCGGTAATGGATAAGAAGCGAGCCGATGCTGCTGCTAAAAAGGCCGGTTCAGGATCAGTTCCTCCAAAGGCATAAATGGACCTTTTGTAGTGTTGCGCCACTATTCTGCTCCTTACGTTGGGCTGTAATTCGTTTGAACACCTTTATTTTCTTTCCTGACTCTTTATTTTATGGGGTGATGCGTCGCCAACCGGTTATTTTCTTGTTACTTGACATTCTCCCCTATGCCATTTTGTTCATACTTTGGTTGATGTTGAGATTGTTGTTCCCTGCAACAAAGTGTGTTAACATGTTAGCATAAATTCCATTTCTGTCGAACACACTCAACAGGGAGGGTCATCGGGCCCAATGCCATGTCCCGATTGAGGTATCTCATCACCATCATTTCGATCTAGTGGTAGGGTATTGGTCTTTCCTAAACTTTATTGGCTCGATATCCCCAAGGAGCTATCAATTAGCTACCTTGGGCAAGTGATTTGGGCCACTTGCGATGGGAGCAATGTTGTCTGCTCGATTGTCGAGTACTCATGCCCCGACAATCGGCCGCTGGTTTCCAACCACCAGAGCCCTTAAACTACCTCAGCACTTGCACACTGCCACCGCCCCGAGTTCGAATAGCCCGTCGAGTGTAAGGCACCTCGGCACTTGCACACTGCCGTCGCCCCGAGTACGAATGACCATTAGACGCAATTGTCATAGTTCCTACCCCACGTGGATTTTTAAGGATACAAATGACAAGATATCATACCTGTTTTCGCACCTCTCATGGGTGATACAACTTTAGGTGTCTAGTGTTCCACGACCACGGTTCGGGTGTTCCGTCCGGTTTCAATATCTTATATGCCCCTTCTCCCACCTTTTCCACAATCGTGTATGGTTCGCCCCATCGCGCCGCTAATTTTCTTCCCTTCTTGTCACGTTCACAACTGGGTAGTTCTTTCAGCACTAACTTCCCAGGCTGAAATTCTCTCGGCCGAACTCGCTTGTTATATTCACGCTGTAGTCGTCTTTGATAGTTTTCCATTTTTTGCAGGGCCATCTCCCTAGTTTCTTCTAAGTCGTCAAGCTTGGCCAGGATCAGGTCTGCCGAGATGTTTCGTCTCCAAGCCTCCATTCTTGTCGTAAGTATCATTGCTTCTGTTGGGAAAATAGCTTAGGTGCCGTACGTTAGCATAAAAGGTGATCGACCAGTGGCGTCTCTGTGTGTAGTCCTGTAATCCCATAGAACGTTGTAGAGCTCCTCACACCATTCGCCGTATTCCCCATCCAACTTCTTTTTTAGGTTGTCGGCTATGGTTTTGTTTGTAATCTCGGCCTGCCCATTACTCTGTGGGTAAATGGGTGTCGCCTTGCTCTTTCGAATGTTGTAAGTGTTGAATAATAGGTCGATATTTTTCCATGCAATTGTTTCCCATTGTCCGAGACGATTGCAGCTGGTACACCGAAACGACATATAATGTGCTCCCAAATGAAACAAAATACGTTCTTGTCCCGAATATGTCTCAGGGGTGCCGCTTATACCCATTTGGTGAAGTTGTCCGTGGCCACTATCAAGTATTTTCTTTGTCCCGACCCGACATGTAGTGGCCCCACGATATCGATCCCCCATTTGGCAAATGGCCAGGGACTAATAACTGAGTTCAAGTTGACTGCTGGTGCATGTATCTTCTTACCAAACTTCTGGCACTCATCACAGATTAGAGCCATGTGCTTAGCATCTTCATTCATGTACGACCAAAAATATCCCATGGTCTTTGCTCGGGCTGCCAGGCTCCGCCCTGAGCTATGATTACCCGCTGCCCCGTAGTGCAATTCATTCAAGATCGTATGCCCCTCTTCTTTGCTTAAGCATCTCAATAATGGTCCTAAATAGGATTTTCTGTATAAGACACCCTCTCGCAACTCGTACGCCGCTGCTTTGATTTTAATCTTGTTGATCTCGGGTCGCCCTTTTGGCAGTTCTCCCGTTTCCAAATATTGGTGAATGGGTTTACGCCAATCCCCAGCTTCATATTTATCGTCCGTGGCAACTGCTACATATGCCTTGAGGTCTATTGGTTCGGGTATAAATGGTGTTAAAATTCTCATAACTCGAATGCCTTCCACGTTCGGTTCTGTTAGCATCGAAGTAATGTAGGCCAATGCGTCGGAGTGGCGATTATCTTTTCTGCAGATATGTCGGAACTTAATGTTTGGTATTTGGCCGATATAAAATTGGGCGAGTTCCCAATACTTCTGCAAAACCGGGTCATGTATGGCGTACTGTCCATTGACCTGTCGAATGACTAGTTGGGAGTCGCTAGTGATCCTTACATCGTGGATTCCCATTTCGACTATCATTCGCAAAGCATGTATTACCGCCTCATACTCAATAACATTGTTTGTTGCCTTAAATTCGAGCCTAAACGAGTGAACCATCTTCTTCCCCTTTGGCGTAGTGAAGATGAGTCCTAAAACGGACCCATCTTTGTTGGACGACCCATCTATGAATACTTCCCACCGTGTTGGGTCACATGTATCGAGGAGATCGGACGGATCTTCTCGGTATTCCTCCATGCCCGGGATATCCTCGACCTCATCCTCCTCGTCCAAAGGAAAATCAGCCAAGAAGTCCGCTTTCGCTCGCGCTTTACTTGTCTGTCCTCATTTCGTAGAAGATGTCGAATCGCTTAATTTGAGCACTCCATTTAGAGATCCGTCCCGACCTTGATGCGTTATCGCACGATTCTATGGACGACTTCGTTAGCACACGGATCCTGTGAGTCTGAAAGTACGCCCGTAGTTTTTGTGTCGCCCATACCAAAGCGAGAATTAGTTGCTCGATCCTGGTGTAGTTCTTCTCGGCTGTATTCATGGTCTTGCTTATGAATTATATAGGCTTCTCTTCTGTCCCAACATTTTTAACCAGGACCGCACTTATTGCATAACCCGTTGCCCCGAGATATAAGGTAAGCACCTCATCAGGCTCGGGTCGCTGTAGCACCGACAGGCTCGCTAGGTGTTGCTTTATTTTTTGAAATGCTTCTTCACACTCCTCTCTCCACCTGAACTTCTCCCCTTTTCTGAGTGTCTCGAAGAAGTCTTTACATTTGTCGGAAGATCTAGAAATGAATCGCCCGAGTGCAGCTAAGTTGTCGTTTAGCCTTTGTACGTCTTTCACCGTCACGGGAGATGGCATTTCTACCACAACCCTAATCTTCTCGGGATCCGCTTCTATCCCTTCGTCCGTGATTATGTAACCCAGAAATTTACTCGAAGTGACCCAAAAAGCACATTTAGCAGGATTGACTCTCATATTATATTTCCTCATAGTTTGAAAAATTTCGCGTAGGTCGCCAATGTGGTTGGATGCTATCTTGCTCTTTATCAACATGTCTTCCACGTAGACTTCGATGGTGTGATGAATCTTGTCTTCAAACATGTCCTCCATTAACCTTTGGTAAGTAGCACCCGCGTTTCTCAATCCAAATGGCATTTTGGTGTAACAATAAAGTTCTCTAGGTGTGAAGAATGACGTATGTTCTTGATCCTCAGAGGCCAATGGGATTTGATTGTACCCCGAGTATCCGTCCTTTAGCGTGACTGCCTTATACCCGACTATTGACTCCACCAGTTGATCGATGTTGTGGATAGGAAAGCTGTCCTTCGGGCAGGCCTTGTTCAAATCACTGAAGTCGATGCAGATCCTGACTCCCCCGTTTTTCTTTGGTACGATCACCATGTTAGATATCCACTGTGGGTATTGAGCATTTCGAATGATTCCCGCCTTTTGTAACTTTTTCAACTCGGCCTCCACTGCTGCTTGCAACTCGGGTGCAATTCTCCGCATTTTTTGTCGGATTGGCTTGAACTTGGGGTCTATCCTTAGGTAATGTGAGCATACATCTGGGCCAATTCCCTCAATATCACGCATCTGCCATGCGAACACGTCCATGTGTTCTTTCAACAATGCTATCAATTGTTCAGTGTGCTCGTCCGTTAGTAAGGTTCCGATTCTTACTAATTTCGGCTCTTCTGCAGTACCTAAGTTAACTTCTCGGGTTGTCTCTAAAGCCGAGAAGTTAGGTTTCGATTCTTCAACCGATGTCGCCTCATTTGATTGCTATAAGACCTCTTTTTCTCCCTCTTCATAAGTTGTAATAGCCTGTGAAAGCACCATTTCTAGTTCTTCTTCGGCCTTGGCTTCCTCGGCTTTGTTCTTTTCTCGGCGTTGCCTTGATCGTCTTTCCTCATTTTGCCGGATATCCAACTGCATGCATTGTCTTGCTGCTTGGGGATCTCCCAGGACTTCCACAACTCCTCGATAAGATGGGAATCTGAGCCTTTGGTGGTACGCCGATGCCACCCCTTTGATACCCGCAAGCCATGGCGTACCGAGGATCGCCTCAAATGGTGACACGACGTCCACAACACAAAAGATAGTAAGCGTGTCCAGGTATCCTTCTCCGTCCGAACTCTGAGTGTGACTTCTCCCTTTGGTACTGTAACGGTGCCGTTGAAGCCGTAAATTCGATAAGTCGAAGGAATTAAGATGTCGTCTGATAATTCCATCCTCTTGAAAGTATCATAGAACAAGACTTCGACCGAGCTTCCGCTGTCCATCAGGATCATCTTAACTCCCCATTCTTCAATAAGTAAGGTGATCACTAGTGGGTCTCCATGTGCTTGGCCATTCGAAGGAACATCTTTAGCTGAGAAGGTGATTGGCTGCATCATCCACGGTTTCATTGGTAATGTCTTTGCTATACTAAAGATTTCCTTCCCTGCTCGATCCCTCTTACAAATCCTGGAAGTGATACCCGTCCCGAGATCAAATCTTTGTGTGGACGAGTGTGAGATGGTGTTGCAGGTGAAATGGGTTCCCCTGTCGATCCTTACTTGGTGCACAGGAACATCGGGCTGGACTGGTGCCGGCGCTGTCTTGACGAAATGTCGCAAGTACCCGTCTCGGATCAAGTGTTGAACGATATCTTTTACTTCTTGACAAGTGTTAGTTGAGTGCCCTCGATACTAGTGGTAATGACAAAACTCAGGGTGGTTTTTTGTTTCGTCGAACTGGATGCCCCTAGTCTTCGGGTACCTGATGTCGTTTCTTTTTTCTACTTCCTTGAATATTTCCTCTAATGGTGCATTCAGGGGTGTGTAGGTTCTCGGTTCATGTCGTGTCTTTTTTCCCTTCTCGACCCATTCTTTCTTGCCCGAGACTTGCTGTGGGGCTACCGACCTTTTCTCGGGTCGCCTCAGATCTTGCATAGGGATAGGCTCCGCTGCCGTGCTAGTTTCTTGGATTCCTCTATCCTGTGCTCATTCTTGTATCTCCTCCAATGCTATGTAATGTTCATGCATTTTCCTCATCTCTCTTAGCGTCTTTGGATTTTCTGTGTACATTGCTACCCAGATGGGATCTGACTTTCCCAATGAATTCTCAAATCCAAATATTTGCTGCTCGACTGGAACCTTCCCAATATCAGTTAATAATTTTCTCCATCGGTCTGTCAAAGATCTCAGGGGTTCTCGAAACCGTCGGGTTAGTGTGAATAATCTGTTTACCCTTGGGCGTGCAATGCTGTTATGCATATATGTCTCAAGAAATGTTTCCACTAGGGCCCCGTAGTTGCCAATGGATTCATCGGGCAAGGTGTAGAACCAGTTTTTCGCCTCGCCCTCCAGACTTGCCGGAAAGAATTAGCACATGACTACGTCGTAGCTCTTCCAATGCAGCAAAGACATGCTATACATCTTGATGTGTTCTCCTGCGTCTCCTGTGCCGTCAAACCTTGATGGGAAGGTGGGAAGCGTACACTAGGGGGGGGGGAACGGCGTCTGTTCAAGCGCTTTAGTGAATGGAGCTTTTTGCGCCTTGCTAATTACTTCCGCCAACTTGTCGTCTTCCTCATCACCTTCCAACTTCTTCACCACCTGCTCTAATTGCTTAATCTTAGCTTCGGTTGTCGTGTCGGGTCCCCTTTCCTGTCTTTCTTCCTCGGCTGAGGAGTTCTCGGGTGGTCCGTACCCGCCCCTTGTTCGGTTAGGATCCGGTACACGTTCTCGGCCAGGAGGCGGGGTCCGAGTATGTTTCGACCGGGTACGGTTACTAGAGGCTCCTTGGCTCGAAGATCCACGCGACCCAGACCACCGATTCCTGATCCGGTAGTTCTCGTGCTCTAAAGCCAGATTTCTTCTCCGTAACTCCCTCATGAAATCTTCCTGCCTTTTCTGATTGGCCAAGATCGCGAGTAATGTCGGGTCGGTACTCTCGTGGCTGGAGTGACCATTCACATGGTTCCCTACTGTTAGTGGCGGCGCAGTTGATGGAGCTACTGGAGGAGCACTGGTTGGGGCGGCTGTAGCTGGTGGAATATCCATGTTGGGGTTTCCCATCTCCAAGCGTACGTGCCTAAGCCTCTCTTCTTCTTGTTCCAAGGCGAATCGATACTCTGCACGCTGCCTTGCTATCCTCCGGTTATCTCGTGTAATTTGTGCTTCCTCATTGTCCTCAGTGTCTGGTGTGGTCCTTCCATCTACCATATCTCCTGGCCTCAGCTGGCTAGGGTTGATCTGTAATCCTCTCGGAGAGAGATAATCATCTCGGCCCAAGTCAAATTCCTCATCAACAGTTGTCATGCCACCACCTGGCGCCCTAGATTCTTCCTGCTGGTGCTGTCGGCTACTTTGTTGTCGAGGATCTGTTACTCTCTCCTGCACGCTAGTGCCATCTACTTTACGATTCCTCAAAGTTCTGCCAGTAACCGATGTGCTTGCCATCGACTCGGGTTCGGCTGATATTCTTCGGCTCGCCCGTCCCTACCTACGTCAGCAAAACAGACAACACCTCACTTTGGATTATTTTCGAAAAGGTTAAGAATGAAGCACAACAGATCTGAACTTCAGAGGGAATAAAAAGTTCCGACAAGTACGATTCCCTTTTGCTACAGTGTGCTGAACTCAGCAAATCAGGGGTTTTGATTAACAAGACGAATTTGTGAAAAAGGGGTTATGTCACGTCGCTTTCGGTACTTTCCCTACGCATTAATCATTATTTGTCCTACTGTTGATGGTGGATTTTCATTTAAGGTTAAAATTGTAAAAAAAAACCAGAAAAGTGTGCGCTAACATCTTGTAAAAGATAAAGCCATTAATAAGTGTTGAATACTTCATCACTTTACTAATTCACCTAGAATGGAGCATGTGGCAACAATCCCATTCTGTGAATTAAATACACGAAATTCATCCAGGTTGGAGCATGTAGCAACAATCCCATATACCTTGTGAATTTATAGCATTATTAATTAATGCGTGAGCAGCCTTGTATTTCATGTACTCATTATCAGTGCGGCATGACGACTGAGTGTTGCTCTCCACAGAGCCACACGAACCTCTAAGCATTATAATGAAAGCATGTACGAAATACCCGTGACAGCCGCAACTCTCGGTGTGTTATACTAGCCCGATTGAGCAACTCTCGGTGTGTTATACTAGCCCGATTGAGCATCCGGACTGTCCGTATCAGTATGGATATGATCTCGTTCATCCAACTTCACCAGCATGATTGGATGGCCCAGATCAATTCCATAACCCCCAAGCAGGTATGGAATATTCACTACCGAACCAACGCAAACCCCTCATGGTCAGCCTCCCCAAAAGATTGGCATAGCTTGCCAAAACGTCCAAACCAGAGCGGTATGGACAGAAAACCCTAAATTAGGTTTTGCGTCATATTACATGTGTCGCAAAACAGTCTCAACCATCCATCTTCGCAGGTATAGATGGAGGGTGTAGATGTAGATTCAAAGGGCCCAGAGCATGTCAACACAATCACCGAGGGCCCGCCTACATACCTGACTAATCGGTCAGGACCAACCATGGTTGGTCATCCCAATTCGTGCGCCCAAACAGAGCATGACGCACGGCGGTGAAACTCAAAATTAGGGTTTTAAACATCACGAGCGTCCATTTTCTCCGGCACGAATGAAAGGTTCGAGATTAGATTAAGCAGGTTCGGCCATACCAGCATGACCACTGTGGGCCCGTCTATCCCCTCACCTGATCGGCCAAGGCATATCACGCCTGGCTATCCCAAAACGCGTGTCCAAACTAGCTTGGTCACACTTCCCAAACTGCAAACTGATCTCGACCACTCAACTTCACCGGACGATTTGAGTGGCTTAGATCACATTTTCATGGGACAGTCAGGTATAGGCGTGAACACCACCTACCACCTACACTCCAGACCGATCGGCCAAGACCGACCAAGAATTGGTTGTCTTGGAACGCGCGCCGAAGATGGCATGATGTGCGGCTCTTGCGGCACTAGTTTTCTATCACAAATTGATCTCGACCACTCAACTTCACCGGACGAATTGAGTGGCCCCAGATCATACTTTCGTGAGGTAATGGGGTATAGGCGCCTACACCGTCATGCCGTCTACACGCATGTACGATCGGCCTGGCCAAAATCGTATCCCAAGCTTGTATTCGACCAGGCTGAGAGGGATGCTTGCGCACCTCCTTTGAAACCATAATTTCATCAACGGTCGCAGATGAGCGTCTCAAAGATCATCTCGTCCGTCCAACTTCACCGGCTTGGTTATACAACCACGGTCGGGGAGTTAATTGGTCGAGAAGGCGTCTTGGTGATCACCACCCGTCACTTTACCACACCATGATGCAGTACCTGCATAAAATACACATGATACTTCACAAGTATCGACTTCCTAAATAACTTAGTTATTTAATCTAGCATTACATGCAACTTTCTGTGGGTCCCACGATCCACACTCGAGACATCAATCACTTCACAAACTGGGGGATACATACTGGGGTATTGGTTTGGCGGTTTACAGCGTGCAGCGCGCAACGTGCCATCACAAGAACGTGTCAGGAAGTCATGGACGGTTAGTGATGATGGGAGAAGTAGGCAAGACTGGTCGTGTGACACTAACACACGACTCCACTACTCCATCACTCAACTTTCTCCACTTCCCACGAGATACGAAGGTTAGGCTAAAAGACTTGTATAAATAGGTTCTCCTCCCTATTTTCCAAACAAGGAAAAAACAAGACAAGTCCAGACAACAGAGGCAAGTGTTGATACAATCGTATTCAAACACCGGAACCGATAGCTTACACCCTGCAAGCCAGTTCAGCTTTTTGATACAAGTCATTCATAGCCAACACCTTCACATTATCAACACCTTCTTCGCTTCCCTCCCTAAGATCAACCCCATCTCCTTCACTTTGTGACCGAAACAAGTCTGGAACGGCCATTTCTTGGTTTAGGCCGGACTTGCACTGCATTGATCTCTCGAATCTACAAGCACTCACCGCGCAGTGCATTTGTTTAAGGTTTAGACTCATTTCTCATCCACACACCCCAAATTACCAAAACCGGCAGAAATAGTTTTCACCCATAAACAATTGGCGACCACAGTGGGAGGTTGATCTCTCGGTTACAAAAATTGAATTCTTAATTCTTCAGTTTTCATCTCGCGATGTATCCTCACCCGGAAACCACAGGTGGTTCAGATACCATGGGAAGTATAGCTAGAGTGCTAGAAGATGTCCTGGCAAATCAAGCTGGTATCGCTAGAAGACAGAGTGAAACATTCCGCCTTTTGAATGATATAACAACACAATTACAAGGAGGGTCGACAGACATCTACTCAGACATTGCGAGAAACGCTGGATCCTTAACCAGGGGTCACACCTTTACCGGTGGAGAAGCAAAAAGAGCGCGTAATCACAGGAGACTCAGGAAAGATGAACAACATGGTCCGTCCAACGGTGAAGACTCGAGGCAACTCCACAGGGGAAAGGACTTGTCCGGAGTACTACAACGTCTGCCAGATAAAGAAAGGGAGCCTACAGTCTACGGAGCCCTGCTAGAAGATTTATATCTCAAGACTCTTGTTGAAGCCCGGAAGACTGTCCAATCCGCATCGAACTGTCAACCAAGCGAAGAAATGCTTGAGGAAGGAGAGATCAATCAAGGAATACGTGAATACAGAGGATGGGAGAGTTCAATTCGATCACTCAGCAGTGATATTACGACACCTTCCACATCCCTTTACCCAGGCAAGCGATCCGCAGATATGATGGCACTCACAATTCTTCCAACTTCATCTCTGAAACGTGCTCCACATCGAAACCATGTAGAGACACCACAACGCCCACGAACGCAGGAAGAGCTAGACCCGAAGTACCTACACTTTCCGTTCCCAATGGAAAAGATTTTGGAGTTCTTTGGAGGCGTGGGTAATGAAGCAGAGAGGTGGAGCTACCTCCTGTATGGCGTCTACCAACTGATCAAGAAGTAATGGACCCGAGGTATTGTCATTTCCACCGGTTCCTTCACCACCCTACCAGTGAATGCAACACTTTGAAACGCATTGTTCATAAGAAGCTTAATTCAGAGGAATAGCTTTCCCTATCTGGGAGATTAATGCGGACGATTTCCTTAGAGAGGCTACTTCGGTTTGATACAAGTAAGGCTTCAAAAGAAAGTAAGTTCTACTCAATAATTTTTCAAGAAAGATAGTTTTAGAATTCACTGGGGACTTGGCATCCCGCACATAGAGAAAGAGGCTCAATGATCAAATGCCATGTTTGTTTCTATTCATACTTCCCTTTTATGCGATATTTGCAATTTCATATGACATGTGCAACCATTCATGACCAAGATGCAAATTCCATTTAAAATAACCTCTTTTAGAAAAGTTATTCACAAAACTATCTCAAAATAAACCAATTCAATTACCTATTAATTCAAAACCGGAAGTCAAATTACGAAAGGAAATCCTCACTATCACTCAAAAAGAAAAACATCTAAAAGAAGAGACAAGTATATGGCACGAATCCTTCAAGGAAAGTCCTTAAGCAACAACTCGTCCTTCTGGGCAAGAGCGAATTTCATCCTTTGAAGTACAGCCTGCTTCAGCTTCAACTCCTCAGACAACCTTTCAACCTTTTCTTCCTGGCGAGTAACACATTCTGCAGAAGGGGCTTCATCTTGTAATTTCTGGAGCTCCTGAATCTCGGAGAACCCTTTGAGGAACCATGGAGCATTAAAGTCGTACTGCACAAACACATCTCGATGGCACTTCCAGTCTTCAATCATCTCCTCAGAAACTATTCGACCAGTTGTGACGCTCATCCCGTGGATAGAAAATAAAGCCTCCTGAACGCGGTTGACCAATGCAAGACGACTTTTGAGCTTCATAGTGGTAGCAATGTGGTCGTGTTTCTCTCATATCGCCGTGTACAATTCTTCGAACCGAGCCGGCACACTTAATCCTCCAACCAACACATGACCTGGATAAGGGACAATGAAAGGAGGATCGAACAAAGCTCCAGGTTGCATTACCGATACTTCACCAATCACAGGAGCCTTGTCAATTGCAGGAGATCTTTCGGAAAAAGTCACCACGACAGCTTTATTGATTGGAACATGCTCAGAACATTCTTCAAGGGGAGCCACCTCAACAATAGCGGATGCTGCCTCTCTTACATTCCTCCCGATATCTACTTCGCTCTGGGTGCTTAATTCCATCACGGACCCATCAACAAGATCACTTAGGGAGGCACCTTGTCCAACCGAGCTTGCATCATCTCTGTCATGGTCTGAAAAAGGAGCGGTTTCGCCGGACTTCTCAAAGATGAAGATCAAGCACCGCTGAGACTTCTCAAAGATGAAGATCAAGCATCGCTGAGACTTCTCAACATGAAGGCCAACATTACCATCCTTCTCATTCTGAATGCGCGCCAACCTTGTGAAGATATTCTCTTTCGGAATTCCCTGATTTCAAGCAAGGATCACTCTTAGAAGAATTTACTCTGGAGAAATGAAGGAATCAACAGAAAGAGATTTAAATACCTGCATATTGGAGGAATTGAGGATCACTGAACCACATGCATGCCTCTTAGATCTCTCTCCTGCTTGGGGACTGCAATCCTCAGCTCTGGTTTGTTTGGATGGAAGTGGCTTCAACCGGAAATGCTTCTTCAGGACGTCAGAAGATGGCTCACCACGTGAATCTGTCACAACATCCTCCGAGAATTCTTGGAAAGCCAACAGTTGCTTCCTCCAAAATTCCTTATACTTGTCGGTTACCACTGAGTTTCTCCCAATAGGCCAGAAGGGAAGACTCTGCGATGCCAAGAATATGTCAGCATCAAAGATAACCGGGACAAGTTCTTTCGAAACCTCTGAAGGACGAATAAAGGGAACACCCTGGTCAAATCCCATTTGACGAGCAGCCCTGTCAATGTTGTACGGAGTCACAGTAAGAGCTTCGTTGAATAGAGACTTTATATATCCCGCAATGCAGCTGTACAGATAAATAAGTTCTCCAAATTTCATAGTCTTGGCATCGGTACGCAACACAGCATCAGGACCGTCAGAAGCAATATCAAAAGTCTTTGGCTGAACAATGGAAGGGTGGGTCGGCCCCCATGGACGGAAATTTACAGAAGACACATTATCAAAGATATCCACGAGTTTCGCACCGGTCCTGGGACGCCTCCTCTGCCAACGAAGTATTCTCGAGCCACCATACAAATTGCTGAGCGAAGGTGCGGGAACAGGAGCATAACTTTTGAAATGTTCCCACAAGAATGCCTGAAGAAAAGCGAAGTGGACATACGACTCTACCTTCTTGTACCCATTGGAAACATGCATATCTATTGCTAAGGCGTCCAGATGAGAATACAGCGATCCAAGGAACAAGGCACCTAAGGGAAGAACTTCGCCTTTTGCTAGCTTTATAGCAATATTAACCAGAACACCCCTTATGGTTTTCTTTCCAGAACCGTCATCATATACATCTCTGGATAGCCACAAAGACAGGAATGCAATCACGCTGAGCTCGTTTTCCAACTCCTGATCCGGCTCTTGGTCTACATGAGACCATTCTGATACCCACTAAGTGTAAAAGCATCTTGTATCTTTTTTTTTCTCCTTGTCCAGATCATCGAATTCTGCCACCTTTTGGAGTATAATATCATAATCACGTTGTTCCGTGTCAGAAAGCTCATAATGAAGATTCCCAGCGACAGGCAGGTTCATCAATGCAGCTACGCTTTCCATAGTAATAGTCATCTTTCCCCATCTAGATATAGCTGTATGAGTAGAAGGGCGCCACCGAGAAATGAAAGTAATCAAGCTGCAAACATCTTTCTTAATTTCAAGAGTAGCAGATGCCATGACTGCATTGAGGATTTGCGCTTTGGTCAAACTGGCTTTAATGTCCTTATTATTCAACATGCGCCTCATCCATCCTTCATAAGAAGCCAGCGGATTATGACAAGTCTTGAAGTCGATAGGAGAAGGCGGATATTCATTTCTTCGAAGACAGAACCTCATCACAAGTGCCAAAGAAAAAGATGGATCAGCTTCCATATTTTCTGAATCAGAAAGCATGACTATCCTGTGAGAGGGATGTTTCCTAATGTTTGGAAAACACAAGGTGAACAACTCATCAGCAATGTTCGGCATATCTTTGAAGCTGTAAACACTTCCCGACTTGACACCAGCATTATCTCCAGAAGACATATCAACGGGAGTTCTTTTCTTCATTCTACAATAAAGACAGGAGTCAGTACCCGTATATAAAAAAAAACACACGAGTGCGAACTGCATTCATGTTGGAATGTACAAGGCTGGGATTTGGTCCAAACACCGGCTCAAGTTTCAAGTACCGGTATTGGTTTCAAGTACGGTATTAGCTTCAAGTCCGGTATTGGTTTCAAGTCGGGTATTGGTTTCAAGTCTGGTATCACTCAAGCTTCAAGTCTGGTATTGGTTTCAAGTCAGGTATTGGTTTCAAGTCTGGTATCACTCAAGCTTCAAGTTCGGTATTGGTTTCAAGTCCGGTATTGGTTTCAAGTCAGGTATTGGTTTCAAGTCTGGTATCACTCAAGCTCCAAGTCCGGTATTGGTTTCAAGTCCAGTAAGGGTTTCAAGTCAGGTATTGGTTTCAAGTCTGGTATTACTCAAGTTTCAAGTCCGGTGTTGGTTCAGGGGACAAGGCTAGTATAAGGTCGACTTCCAGTTAAGAAAATGTGGGTGGCACCCACGTCCGGATCAAACGCACATGGTGGGACCGCGTTCATGTGCACGTATTATAACACGGTTTTTCTTATGTTCATGGGAATTGTGTTTACGAAATTTAAGCCAAAGTCTCTTTCCAAGCTATAACCTAAGAAGCTAGTATTGTATGCAACAACGGAAGAAGAAGCGAAAACAACATATTCACGGAGTCGCGGAACTAAACCATCCTAGCAAATATGGGCGTTTTTACTATCAATCTTGATGGAAAAGCTAAGAATGATATATCTTGCCAAAACGTTTTTACCTAAGAAATTAGGGTTTTTCCTAAAAAAAAAAAAAAAAAAAGAGAGAGAGAGAGAAACCGAAACTTACCTTGGGGCGGACGGACGGACGGACGGCGGCGACTCCGGCAGCAGCAACAACGACGGCGTCGGCGGGAGCAGTGGTAGTCGCGGACGGGAGCTGCCAAACAAAAAAAAAATTCGTGAGAAAAAGAAAAGGGGGTTGGTCTCTTTTATAGACAAAAATTAGAAGAATCCCAATAGAACAAGGATTCCTCTTTTATTTGGTTTCCTCTTTTGATTCAAATACCCAAAGAAGGAAACCGGTCCCACCAAAGGATTCCATACAAGCACAACGGCATGGACAACTAGCGGTCGGTCAATACTCTTAGGGTAAACTTCCTTTATCCTGTCTTTCTCACATATGTATGTCACCATCTCATGCCTACCCCACAATAGTGTAACCATTATGTGCTAGGCAGGGGACTTAATGTTGATGGTGGATTTTCATTTAAGGTTAAAATTGTAAAAAAAACCATAAAAGTATGCGCTAACATCTTGTAAAAGATAAAGCCATTAATAAGTTTTGAATACTTCATCACTTTACAAATTCACCTAGAATGGAGCATGTGGCAACAATCCCATTCTGTGAATTAAATACACAAAATTCATCCAGGTTGGAGCATGTAGCAACAATCCCATATACCTTGTGAATTTATAGCATTATTAATTAATGCGTGAGCAGCCTTGTATTTCCTGTACTCATTATCAGTGCGGAATGACGACTGAGTGTTGCTCTCCACAGAGCAACACGAACCTCCAAGCATTATAATGAAAGCATGTACGAAATACCCGCACAGGCTGCAACTCTCGGTGTGTTATACTAGCCCGATTGAGAAACTCTCGGTGTGTTATACTAGCCCGATTGAGCATCCGGACTGTCCGTATCAGTCTGGATATGATCTCGTTTATCCAACTTCACCAGCATGATTGGATGGCCCAGATCAATTCCATAACCCCCAAGCAGGTATGGAATATTCACTGCCGAACCAACGCGGACCCCGCATGGTCGGCCTCCCCAAAAGATTGGCATAGCTTGCCAAAACGTCCAAACCAGAGTGGTATGGACGGAAAACACTAAATTAGGGTTTGGGGCATATTACATGTGTCGCAAAACAGTCTCAACCATCCATCTTCGCAGGTATAGATGGAGGGTGTATATGTAGATTCAAAGGGCCCAGAGCATGTCAACACAATCACCGAGGGCCCGCCTACATACCTGACCAATCGGTCAGGACCAACCATGGTTGGTCATCCCAATTCGTGCGCCCAAACAGAGCATGACGCACGACCGTGAAACTCAAAATTATGGTTTTAAACATCAGGAGCGTCCATTTTCTCCGGCACGAATGAAAGGTTCGAGATTAGATTAAGCGGGTCCGGCCATACCAGCATGACCACCGTGGGACAAATTGAGTGGCCCAGATCACACTTTCACGAGACAATGAGATATGGGCGCCTACACCGTCATGTTGTCTACACACAAGCACGATCGGCCCTGTCAAAATTGTATCCCAAGCTTGGATTCGACCAAGCTGAAGAGTGATGCTTGCGCACCTCTTCAAAAACCCTAATTCCATCAACGGTCGCAGATGAGTGTCTCAAAGATCATCTCGTCCGTACAACTTCACCGGCTTGGTTATACAACCTCGGTCGGGGAGTTAATTGGTCAGTAAGGCGTCTTGGTGATCACCACCCGTCACTTTACCACACCATGATGCAGTACCTGCATAAAATACACATGATACTTCACAAGTATCGACTTCCTAAATAACTTAGTTATTTAATCTAGTATTACATGCAACTTTCTGTGGGTCCCATGATCCACACTCGAGACATCAATCATGTCACAAACTGGGGGATACATACTGGGGTATTGGTCTGGTGGTTTACAGCGTGCAGCGCGCAACGCGCCATCACAAGAACGTGTCAGGAAGTCATGGACGGTTAGTGATGATGTGAGAAGTGGGCAAGACTGGTCGTGTGACACTAACACACGACTCCACTACTCCATCACTCCACTTTCTCCACTTCCCACGAGATACGAAGGTTAGGCTAAAAGACTTGTATAAATAGGTTCTCCTCCCTATTTTCCAAACAAGGAAAAAACAAGACAAGTCCAGACAACAGAGGCAAGTGTTGATACAATCGTATTCAAACACCGGAACCGATAGCTTACACCCTGCAAGCCAGTTCAGCTTTCTAATACAAGTCATTCATAGCCAACACCTTCACATTCTCAACACCTTCTTCGCTTCCCTCCCTAAGATCAACCCCATCTCCTTCACTTTGTGACCGAAACAAGTCTGGAACGGCCATTTCTTGGTTTAGGCCGGACTTGCACAGATTGATCTCTCGAATCTACAAGCACTCACCGCGCAGTGCATTTGTTTAAGGTTTAGACTCATTTCTCATCCACACACCCCAAATTACCAAAACCGGCAGAAATAGTTTTCACCTATAAACACCTACATTCCAAGTGCCAGAAATCATTAATCTACCATACAACTTACCGGAAAATTTCTTTCTTTACCTTCTTTTGTACTGATTACTTCCGTCAATTGTTTTGTCGGTTGTATCAATTACACCAGTTGCCAAAAGTAAAGTTTATCGACTTTGTTGGACTTCCGATGGTGCTGTAAGATTCTTGTTATAGGATTAGGATGGGCCTACTATCTATGTGCTCATCCTGCCCCTTTTCAGTTTTTGCTTTAGAAAAACCCTAACTCAATGGTTTTGAGCTGGTTTGCCATTGCTGCTGTTGAGTTTAGTTATCCACGACAAGGTGTTATCTGTGAGATGAAGTTTCACTCTAGCTTCTACTAAGCATCAAGAATGATCTTTTGGGAGCTTCAAAACTTTCTAACAACTCATCTTAACAACTCATCGAGAAAACCCTACAAATCGTAGCTAAAATTTGAAATTTGTAAATGGAAATGAACGTTAAGAAAGTTTTTTCGAAAAGAAATCGCGTAGTTGAAACTTAAATGATGGGGTAGTCGAAAAGAAAGTGTTTTCAATAACTTCGTTCAATCGGATGGTAAAGGTCTTGCTTTTAACAATAGCAAACTATCTAGACTTCAACACGAAACGCGAGATCTAAAGATTTTCATAGAGAAAATCTAAGAAAGTAAAAACTTCATAAAAGATTTTAAACTAGATTTTGAAACTAAATTTTCAAATAAGAACCATAAGAGTCTTTCACTTAGCATCAACTAATCATCAAAAGATGTCATAGGAGCTTTGGAATCTCTCTTAAATGGTTAGATTGCAAGGTATCAAATGATGTTACACGGTCCCCTTAGTCGGCGCCAGAATGTAGATGTGGAAAATCCTACTTCTACATCCAAGAAACATAAACGCACACACAAGAAAGTAAACAAGCAAGAGATGTACAAGAACACAAGATATACGTGGTTCGGTATGATTACCTACGTCCACGGGGTGAAGGGTTGACAATCTTATTACTCGAATTTGGGTTACAAGGGTGTTTCTAGATCACAAGTTCTCTCTTCCTCACTTACAAGTTCTTAGTGTTCTCTCTTTCTCTTACTGAATGTCCCTCTAACTCTCTATAAAGCTCTCTATTTATAGTCGCAAGTGCTAATACATCCGAGTTACAGTGTATGTCATGGTGTATCTTCTTTGATGTTCTCTTAGGCTCTGGTTGATACCCTTCCCGATGTACTAGGCCGATCCTGATGATGTTTCCTCATGTCGCCTCTTCACCCGATGTTAGTGTCTTTGGAGAATGCTGCCGATGTTGCCCGTGATACCCTTAACCGAGTCTTACTTTGACCGAGTCGTCCTTATCTTCTCAACCACTTAGTCAGTGCATTTATTGCTGATGTATCTGATGGCTGTCACGTCCCTACTTTTCATGCATTATCTTCACGGGTTCGCTTCACATCTCTTTTCTTGCGCCAAGGCTGAGTGGTAGGATTCAGTGCTTCACGCTTCTTCTGCAACTAATGTCTCACCTCCTAGGATTGCTCCACCTGTATCTGTGGATTATTTACACCTACACATATAAAATATCAAGTCGACCTATCTCGACGAAAGCAAGACCAATCCACGTAACGCCAGTCTCAAATTAATGAGTTATTTTCATTCTTTGTACAGTGAAGGATCCAAAATGGCGTTAACTCCCACGGAAGAACAACCGCGGAGAAGTAAGGCTTCATGGCCATGACGAAACAGTCGATTGTAATATTTGTAACATGTCTCATTAGCTGGCACTCTCACATGAGCTGGCATTAGCCATTCCCAACTCTACACGTGTGCTGTTTCTATAGGCTGAGCTCGATCTCTCACTGCCTCTCCTACACCGCCACACCTGCAACATAAATAGTTCTCAACTTCCTTCATCAATGTAACTTTACTTTTTGCAAGAATTCAATCAGTAACTGTGTGTTTCCTCCATTAATGAATATCTTCATTTTATTAGATCTACTATGGTATCAGACTGAGAAAGCATAATCTTTCTCAGGTTTTTCGATTCTTTTCTTCTTCCGCTTCAACACTATATCTTTATGATTCTATGGAAAATCCAACTTCTAATTATATTTATAGGGTTCCTATACATCAACTACACAGTTTTGTTTCTCTAAAACTCAACGAATCAAACTTTCTCATCCGGAAGAATCTTGTTCTTCCTGTTATTCGCAAATTCAAACTAATGAAATTTCTTGATGGCTCTTTCACCTGTCCTCCTCAATTCACCAACAACCGCAATCAACTAAATGGAATTGAAAACTCTCTCTACACAGACTGGATCGATGAGGATGCTACGATTATGATGTGGTTACATTCTACCATCTCCGACTGAGTCATTGCTTATTTCGCCGGATCTGCAACATCACATCAACTCTGGATTAGTATTGAAGAACGCTTTGGAAGATCATCATCAATTCATACAATTCAACTTAGAACAAAGCTTTTGGCACTCAAACAAGGTGATAAATCGATTCCTGCTTTGATTACTGAAATCAAATCTCTTTTTGATCAACTTGCTGCCGCCGGTGAAATAATATCTGATAAAGAACTAGTTGTAGTCACATTATCTGAACTCAATTTAGATTACATACCACTTGCTACCTCTATGCGTCATCGTTATCCGCCAATTACTAGCTTAGAACTTCATAACAATCTTCTAAGTGAAGAATCTGTTATCAATGAAAGAAACAAATCAATACTCATTGAATCGTCAAATCGAGCTTTTCTTGCTGAATCATCACATCAAGCATTTGCTGCTTTTCATATGCCTAATTTTCGCTCATCTGGACGAGGATTTGGTGGTCGATTCGATGGTTTTGGTGGTCGTTTTGGTTTTGGTCGTGGTAGTGGTGGTAGATCATCCAATTTTTATCCAGGAAGTAATTCTACACCATCCTTGTTAGGTAAAGGACCTTCTCCTGGTTCTTCTTCTTCACCTGCTGTTAGAGCTCAATCAGGATTTCCACCAACAACATCTTTACCACCACCTGAATTTCCATCTCCCATCAATTTACCTATACTGCTTTGTCAAATTTGTGGTAAACATGGTCACACTGCTCTAGAGTGTAGCAACAGGCTCAACTTTGCTTATCAAAGCCAGCACACACCACATCATCTTAGTGTAATGTTAGCTTCAACAAATATTTTGGGCAGCAATCCTTGGTATGCAAATACAGGTGCAAATAATCACATCACTGCTGATGATTCTGAGCTTCAAGCTGCTACTACTTATGAAGGTCTTGAAGAAATTCAAGCTGCCAATGGAGAAGGTATGAGCATTACTCACACAGGTTTCTCTTTGAAATCTACTTCAAATCATACTTTTAAACTCAATAATATCCTTCTTGTTCCAAAGGCATCACAAAACCTTCTATCAATGCACAAATTCACTTCGGATAATCATTGTTCCATAAAATTTGATTCTTATGGTTTTATTGTGAAGGATTTATTCACTGGGAAGATACTTTTGGAAGGCCCTCACAGTAATGTACTATATCCACTTCAGTTCATTCATCATTCTACCCTAAATAAAGCACTCTCTGGTGTTTCAACTATCTTAACTGATGTATGGCACAAGAGACTTGCTTATCCATCTTATCAAACCATGAAGTTAGTTTGCAGTTCTTTGGATTTACCAAATATGCTTAAGTCACCTATCTTTGGTAGTGATTGTCAATTAGGCAGAAGCCACAAATTACCATTTACCATGTCTTCTCATTGTAGTACCAAACCACTTGAGTTGTTACACTTTGATTTGTGGGGTCCTAGTCCTGTAAAATCCATTTCTGGATATAGCTATTATGTCAATATAATTGATGATTACTCTAAGTTTTACTGGATTTATCCTTTGTCTACAAAGTCTGATTTCAGAAAGGTGTTTTATCAGTTCAAAACCTATGTGGAAAAACATTTCCAGCATCATATTCTTACAGTTAGAACTGATGGTGGAGGAGAATTTCTACATACTGAGCTAACTTCATTTCTAGCTAACTGTGGCATTAATCATGAAATTTCATGCCCACATACACCTGAGCAAAATGGAGTAGCTGAATCTAAACATAGGCACTTGGTAGATATTGGCAGAACATATCTTATTCAATCAGGTATTTCAGCTAAATTTTGGTTTGGAGCTTTCGCTACAGCAAACTACACAATTAACAGACTGCCTACAAAGTCCATTGGTTTTAAATCACCATATGAAGTTTTGTTTCATAGAGCTCCAGACTATACCTTCTTAAGAGCTTTTGGTTGTCAATGTTTTCCTTGGTTAAAACCCTACACCACCAACAAACTTCAACCGAGAAGCATTTCATGTATTTTCATTGGATATAGTAATTATCATAAAGGATATATATGTCTTGATATTTCTACTGGTAAGGTATATATCTCAAGACATGTTACTTTTCAAGAAGACAATTTTCCTCTCAAAGTTTCTTCCGCATTGTCACATTCTCCTATATCAGCTGAGATTCCTCCATTAAATGTGGCTGAAGTGTCATCCATAAATGCAACTGCAGTTGGCACTACTTCATTAAATGCTTCTATAGATAATCTTGCTTCATCAACAGTTAATGCAACTCCTTCATTTAATGCTACTGAGATTCATACTGCTTCTTTAAATGCTCCTGAGATTGGTACTGCATCATTAAATGCTACTGAAGTTGTTAATGCTGGTACTTTGATTAATGTTGCACTTCTTTCATTTACTGCTACTGAGGTTGATAGTGCTTCCATAAATGCTACTGAAGTTGATATTAACACTCATTCAATGATTACAAGGGCCAAAGAAGGTATCTTTAAACCTAAAGTCTACTCTACAAAATATACATTATCTGCCTCTCAACAAGCTCAGAGGTTAATAGTTCCAACCTGTGTCAGTCAAGCTCAAAAATCTCCTCCTTGGAGACATTCTCTAGTTGAAAAGTACAATTCCTTACAATTAGCAGGTACATGGACTAAAGTTCCGCCTCATCCTTCTCAAAATGTAGTAGGCTGTAAATGGGTTTTTAGAATCAAGCAACATCCAGATGGTACCATTGCTAAACATAAATCCAGATTAGTAGCTAAGGGTTTTCATCAGCAAGAGGGTATTTTATACAGAGACCTTCATCCCTGTAGCTAAACCCACAACCATCAGAGTTATTCTTGCTCTTGCTGTTAACTTCAACTGGTCCATTACTCAACTTGATGTGAGTAATGCCTTTCTGCATGGTGACTTAGCCGAGGAAGTTTATATGCAACAACCTCCTGGATTTATTGATGAAAATCATCCACACTATGTTTGCAAACTTCATAAGTCAATCTATGGTCTTAAACAGGTTCCCAGGGCCTGGTATGAGAAATTAATGCATGTTTTGCAATCTTATGGCTTCAAGCTCTCAGCAGCAGACTCTTCTTTATTTGTGCAAAAGCAGGGCTCCAGGATTACCATTGTTATCATTTATGTGGATGATATTCTCATCACTGGTAACTCTCAACTATACTGCAAGGAACTTATTTCTCAGCTTCAATAGCAGTTTCCACCCAAAGACTTGGGTGAGTTACACTATTTTCTTGGTCTTGAAGCTAAGAGAAATGATAATGGTTTGTTTTTATCTCAAACTAAATATGCCATTGATCTTCTTGATAAATATGACATGGGAGGTGCTAATCCATGCACTTCTCCAGTTCCAGCCAATAGTAAACTCATAGCTACTTCAGGCACACCTTTGTCAGATCCTACTCTATACAGGTCTCTTGTTGGTGCTCTGCAATACCTAACATGGACTAGACCAGAAATCAGTTATGATGTGAACCAAGTTTGTCAGCATATGCAAGCTCCAACTTCTGAACATATCATTGCTGCTAAGAGAATTTTACGCTACATCAAAGGCACCATTGATTATGGCATTCTCTTCAGTAAGGGTCTCACTGCAGTGCATGGTTTTAGTGATGCTGATTGGGCTGGAGATCCAGATTCTAGGCGCAGCACAGGTGGATATTGCATCTTTTTTGGCTCAAATCCAATCTCTTGGTCAAGCAAAAGACAGCCAACTATGGCTCGCTCTTCAAATGAGGCTGAATTTCGCAGTTTGGCTAAATCTGCAGCTGAAGTTATTTGGATATGCAAACTTCTTCGCGATCTTCACATTTTTCTTCCAGCAGCTCCATCCTTACTCTGTGACAACATCAGTGCCATATCCTACTCTTCTAATCCTGTTTTTCATTCCAGAATGAAACATCTTGCAGTGGATTTTAATTTTGTAAGGGAACTCTCACAGGCCAAGGAATTGAAGATTGCCTACATCTCCACTATTGATCAAGTAGCCGACATCTTTACAAAAGCGTTTGCAGGTCCTCGCTTTGAGCTTATACGTGGCAAATTGTGTGTGCTGCCAAAGTCTGCCCTACTCAATTTGAGGGGGGCTAATAGTTGTAACATGTCTCATTAGATGGCACTCTCACATGAGCTGGCATTAGCCATTCCCAACTCTACACGTGTGTTGTTTCTATAGGCTGAGCTCGATCTCTCACTGCCTCTCCTACACCGCCACACCTGCAACATATATAGTTCTCTACTTCCTTCATCAATGTAACTTTACTTTCTGCAAGAATTCAATCAGTAATTGTGTGTTTCCTCCATTAATGAATATCTTCATTTTATTAGATCTACTAGATTGGATTTAAACACCGATCACTATGAATTTATAAAAATAATGATAATGAGAAATGTAAACACTCAATCTTTGCAGAAACAGAGAAATGGTTGAATGAAGTCCATCACCAATCACTATCATAATAACATGTGAATTGACAAGTAGATTGGGTCTAATCGCGGTCACAGGGCTATGAAAGGCGAAATCACCTGATGAAGTACGAATGATGTCTGTTAACTTCAGACCAAGCCATGGAGATATGGCGAGCCCAACAAAGAGGCGTTAAACTTAAGCAGATCAACGATGCTATCCTATGGAGTCTCATTACAGCATGAATGAGTAAAGGGACGATCTCTCATATTAATTAAAGGCATACATTTGCCCACTGATGCATAATGGTATTTCATATATACCATTTATGCCCTTTTATTTCGTATTTACTCTTTTACCCCCTTCTTTCCCTTCTTTCCTACCTTTGTCCTTTTTGTTTACTACTTATTGTTTAAACCCTAGCTCTTCTAGTTTGGGGGGAAGTTTGGTTTTGTTTAGAAAAGTGGTGTAAGAACCCTAAAGCCTTCCTAAGAGAAGAGCCTCCAACACTTTGTTATTTCCAATTTATAATTGGGTAGAAATTTCAATTTGTAAGAGATGCATCTATTATCTTCTAGTTTCCAATCTTAGAATTGGGTAGAAATTTGAAGATTATTAGAGAAGAACCTCAAATCTTTGTATCTTCCTTGTTCCAAGGGTAGAAGAAGCATCATTTGAAGGTTGGTTATTTTTATTTCATGGTGTTTTGTTATAATTTAACATCCAATTTCAATTATAAGTGTAACTTTACATTAGTTGGTATCAAGAGCTTTGGTTTCTTTTTTTGGGGAAATTGTGGAGAAGATTTTAATTATTAGCTTGGGGGTTTGAATCTTTGTATGTGCTATTGTCAAATTGGGTTCATTCTCCTTGTGGTTTCATTATGGCTCCAAGGAAAAGAGTTAATCAAGGTGAAATTTCTATGAAAGAGGAATTAGAGGTCTTTAAGCATGAAGTGTTTGATGAAATGCAATAAAGAATGGATACAAAATTTGAATATTTTTTTTTAAGATTTGGTAACTTAAATATCCATCAATATCAATATAGAACTCAACATCATCATTATGAAGAAGAAGTAACGGATGAGGAGACCACTTCTTTTGATAGTCATGTTCATCAACAAGGGAGAAGCCAAATGTTTGAAGAAAGACCGAGATACCACAATGTTGCTACTTCAAACCGATGGGAAGGTGGAATCAAAGTTGATATTCCGGAATTCCATGGGGGTTTAGCTCCGGAAGAATTCGTTGATTGGTTAGAAGAAATCTTGGATTTCAAGGAAGTGCCCGAAAATAAGAAAGTTGGGTTGGTTGCAACAAGACTTCGAGGAAGAGCCGGCGCTTGGTGGCAACAACTTAAACAAATGAGGTTGAGAAGAGGTAAAGCTAAAATTGAATCTTGGGAGAAGCTTAAGAAACATATGAGGCTTGCATTTCTACCCCATAATTATACAAGACTTATCTATCAACAACTTCAAAATCTTAGGCAAGGGTCCAAGTCGATTAATGACTACACCAAAGAATTCTATCAATTGGTTGCTAGGAACGATATTAACGAAACAGAAGAACAACTTGTAGCAAGGTATATAGGAGGTTTGAGAATGCAATATCAAGACACTTTAAACTTATTTGATATTTATTCGGTGTCGGAAGCATATCAAAGGGCATTATCTTTGGAGAAGCAATGCGCAAGGAGAGTTTCACATACCAATTGGAGTACTCACACTCAAGGAGGTGTTAAAAATACTACTTCTCCAATTCCAACTCATCGAGCTCCAACTACTAACGTTCCATCAAAATCCAATACTTCTCAACAAGTCTTTCAAGGTAAATGTAACAAGCGTGGAGACGAAGGACATAAAGCATATGATTGTAGGAAGAGTGATCGTCTGGGGAAGAACTTACTTGTTCAAGGTGATGATGAAGGTGATGCATATTTGGATCTTATGGAGCCACCAATATTTGATAAAGAACCCGACGAAGAAGTGGAAGAGGAGTTTATCACCGGTGACCAAGGACCATGTTTGGTTGTGTTGCGTAACTATTTTACTCCAAAACTCGACGAAGGTGATCGATGGCTACGCCACAATATTTTTCAAACCACTTGCACCATTGGTGGGAAAGTTTGCAAGCTTGTGATTTATTCGGGAAGTTGTGAAAATATCGTTTCCGAAGAAGTGGTTCGAAAGTTGAAATTAGAGACAAAAGACCATCCTTCTCCATATTCTTTATCATGGCTTAACCAAGGAAGCGAGGTAAAAGTCACTAAACGTTGTCTCATTAATTTTTCTATTGGTAACAAATATGTAGACAATATTTGGTGTGATGTTGTTTTGATGGATGCATGTCATTTACTTCTTGGGCGCCCTTGGCAATATGATCGGTTTGTGAATCATGATGGGAGAACAAACAACTATTCGTTCATGTGGAGCAATAAGAAGTTGACTCTTGTACCCAATCGTGAGCTTATGCCTAAGCCACAAAATGGTGATGGTAAAAATCTACTTACTTATAAAAAGTTCATAGAAGAGTTGGATGATTCGGAGGTTTTCTATATACTTCATGTTAAAGAATCTCCATCGTATGATTCCGTGCCACCGCTAGTCAAGCCAATTATCGAAGAATTTCAAGATGTTTTTCCTATCGACTTACCGGATGTATTACCACCATTACGAGATGTGCAACACCAAATTGATCTAGTACCCTGTTCAAGTCTTCCCAACAAATCCCACTACCGGATGAGTCCCAAAGAACATGAAGAATTACGTCGCCAAGTTGAAGAGCTTATATCCAAAGGTTTTATAAGACCGAGTCTTAGCCCTTGTGCGGTACCGGCCTTGTTAGTACCAAAGAAAGATGGTTCATGGCGTATGTGTGTGGATAGTAGGGCAATCAATAGAATCACATTGAAGTACCGATTTCCAATTCCTCGTTTGGATGACTTACTTGATCAATTAAGTGGAGCATGTGTTTTTAGCAAACTTGATTTTAAAAATGGATATTATCAAATTCGTATCAAGGTGGGAGATGAATGGAAGACCGCTTTCAAGACTAGAGACGGTTTGTATGAATGGATGGTTATGCCATTTGGGCTATCAAATGCTCCAAGTACATTTATGCGAGTAATGAATCAAGCACTTCGGCCGTTGATTGGGAAGTGTGTGGTTGTTTACTTTGATGACATACTTGTTATAGTCCCAATATGGAATCTCATATACGTCACCTCCGTGAGGTTCTCATGATTTTGCGGACACAACAATTTTATGCTACCTTGAAGAAGTGTGCATTCATGACCGATAAAGTTTTGTTTCTTGGTTATGTGGTTAGTAAGGATGGGATTTCGGTAGATGAAGATAAAGTGGAATGCATAAGGAATTGTCCCAAGCCAAAAACTTTGTTTGATATTTGAAGTTTTCATGGGTTAGCTTCTTTTTATCGTCGGTTCATTGCAAACTTTAGCGGAATCATGGCTCCAATAACCGAATGCATGAAGGGTGGAAAGTATTCATGGACTCAAGAAGCGAACGAAGCCTTTGAATTGATGAAAATAAAGTTAAGTACATCTCCAATCTTAATATTACCAAATTTTGATAAACCATTTGAACTTCATTGTGATGCTTCTAAACTATGCATTGGGGCGGTTCTTAGTCAAGAAGGGAAACCGGTGGCATTTTATAGTGAAAAGTTGAATGGGGCAAGACTTGCATATAGCACTTACGATGTTGAGTTTTATGCTATTGTTCAAGCACTCAAGCATTGGAGGCACTATCTTATTCACAATGAGTTCATTTTATTTTCGGACCACATGGCATTGAAACATATCCATTCTCAAGACAAGCTTTCTACTAGGCATGGTAAATGGGCTTCTTATTTGCAACAATTTACTTTTTCCATCAAGCACAAGTCGGGCGTACAAAACAAGGTAGCGGATGCCTTGAGTCGACGTACTTCTCTTCTTACACAAATGAGGGCTCGTATTTTTGGATTCGATGATATTCGGGAGCTCTTAAAGAATGATACTTATTTTGGTCCTCTTATGGTTGATGAAAGGTCACTCCAAAATGGCGATTATGTTCTTTTTGATGGGTACCTTTACCGGAAGAATTGTCTTTGCATTCCGCAATCAAGCTTGAGATTGAAAATTATTAAGGAGCTTCACGATGAGGGGCATATGGGGACTACTCGTACTTGGAACTTGGTTTCTAGCTCATACTTTTGGCCGGGAATGTGGAAGGAGATTCATCGATATGTGAAGAGATGTCATATATGTCAAGTATCTAAAGGAACGGCCACTAATTCGGGATTATACATGCCACTTCCTATTCATTCTCGTCCATTGGAAGATTTGAGCATGGATTTCATCTTGGGATTACCGCGTACTCAAAGAGGTATGGATTCAATATTTGTAGTGGTAGATCGTTTTTCCAAAATGTCTCATTTTATTGCTTGTAAAAAGACAACGGATGCGGTCATGGTAGCTCAACTCTTTTTTAAAGAGATTTACCATTTACATGGTATTCCTTCTTCCATCGTCTCGGATAGAGATAGTCGTTTTGTGGGGCATTTTCGGCGCACCTTTTGGAAGTTGGTCAAGACCAATTTAAGTTTTAGCCTCAAACGGATGGGCAAACCGAAGTGGTAAACCGTTCCCTAGGTATTCTTCTTCGTTGTTTGGTTGAGGAGAATTTGAAGACATGGGATCAAGTTTTATGCAAGGCGGAATTCGCTTACAACCATGCGGTGAACCGGAGTAGTGGTTATTCACCATTCATGGTGGTATACGGGTTCAATCCAAGAGTACCACTTGACTTGTCCTTAGTACCGGATTTGAAAAGGCCAAATGCTAAGGCGGAAGACTTTGTTTCTCAACTTCACCTTATACATGAAAGCACTTGAAAGCATTTAGAAGCCTTATCAAGGAAATACAAGAACAAGGTTGATCAAAGACGACGCGTGGTTGAGTTTGAAGTAGGAGATCTTGTTTATGCGGTTCTTACTAAGGAACGTTTTCCCGTGTGTGAGTACAACAAGCTCAAGGCAAGGAAGATTGGACCATTTCCAATTGGAGAAAAGATAAATGATAATGCTTATCGACTCAACTTACCAAGCTCAATTCGTACGCCCAACGTCTTTAATGTTAAGCACTTGGTTCCATATTGGGGTGACAATGCTATGGATGAAGAGATGGACAATTCGAGAGCGAATTTCACTTAAGGAGGGAAGGATGATGCATAATGGTATTTCATATATACCATTTATGCCCTTTTATTTCGTATTTACTCTTTTACCCCCTTCTTTCCCTTATTTCCTACCTTTGTCCTTTTTGTTTACTACTTATTGTTTAAACCCGAGCTCTTCTAGTTTGGGGGAAGTTTGGTTTTGTTTAGAAAAGTGGTGTAAGAACCCTAAATCCTTCCTAAGAGAAGAGCCTCCAACAATTTGTTATTTCCAATTTATAATTGGGTAAAAATTTCAATTTGTAAGAGATGCATATATTATCTTCTAGTTTCCAATCTTAGAATTGGGTAGAAATTTGAAGATTATTAGAGAAGAACCTCAAATCTTTGTATCTTCCTTGTTCCAAGGGTAGAAGAAGCATCATTTGAAGGTTGGTTATTTTTATTTCATGGTGTTTTGTTATAATTTAACATCCAATTTCAGTTATAAGTGTTACTTTACATTACCCACCCAATTTGCCAGTGGAGAACAACCTTCTACCTCGCGGTGGCAAAAAAACAATAAGAACTTTCAAATCAAAAACGTAAATAAATAACAGATGGATAAGGACTACGGTCTATCCCAAGGCAATAATAAGGCCATTACAAAAATAAAATTACATGATGGGGCATAAGTAGTAAATCTCCGGATGAACCATGACCCCCAGCACCAACAAAAAGGGTGGCCAATCTAGCAGAAATTTGCAAAAGCAATCATTCAAAGGAAGAATATAAAGGTGAAGAGACTTAATTAAAATTCTCCTAAACCACCTCTTACAAAGAAGGCTGACCAATCTAGAAGGGGACGAAAGACAAGCAATCTTGAAGTAAGATGATACATTTTGCAAACAAGGCATACGCCAATAAGGAGCTATGACAGCAGGGAGACGAGATCCCAGGTTAAATACCGGTGCACATTTAAACTAATCACAATCCATGAAGGACTATAAACACTCTGGCACAACCATATGTGACCCACACTAAGACGAAATCAGGAGCTCATGAAGGATGCCAGTTTCCCTCCGATGACGAAAATCGAAGGAACCATTACTCGTATATGATAAATGGTGACCACCGTCTACACCGCTCGCTGCACTAACAGCAGTCCACCCATGGGGCATCAAAGATATGCTACCCTCGGAAATATTACACCCAGAACTTGAAGTAAAAATTCTGTAGCAACAGAAAATAGTATCTTAACGGCTATAAGAGCATCTCAAATGGAATATGGGTCTCTAAAAATATTGAAGCCACCTAGGATTTTAGAAACTCTAAACAAAAAAAAACCTCTCCAATGGTGGTTGGATATTAAAAATTTAATCTGACGTGGAAGTTTGAGTTTGGAAGAGAGTATGGGTTTTTAGAGACTCTCATCCATACCCACGTCATCACTATTTGTTTTTATTTTATTTATTTTGTTAGATTTTATGGATTAACTTTCTACAAATAAGTGACAAGTGTTTCAAAATAGGTATGGATACAACTACCACTGGAGATGCTTATCAAAACCAAAAAAAATATTTGATTTGATGTTGTTAAATACCTCTTTTTTAGGTCTCCACATGGGATAAATATCCATACACCATTGGAGATGCTCTAAGCGAAGAGGGTCGTCACCCTACAATGGTGGATGAAGTTTAAATCCCACTTCTGTTGTAATTACAAAATCAAGGAAGTGTCGAATGAACCGCCATGTATGCATGAACAATTAGTTATGTACTATGTAGGTGCAAATAATCCACAGAGATAGGTGGAACCATCCTGGCCAAGGGCGCACCAAGAGAAACAAGTACTAGAAGCACTGAATCACCTCATCAGGCCTGGGCGCGAGAAAAGAGGAACGGAGACAGCTCGAGAAGTCGACATAAAGGAGAAAAGCTTTGATGTGATGCTCATCGAGTTCGAGGATAATTAATGCAATCGACTGTGGTTGGTGAAGAGATAAGAGAAGCTCGGTCGAAGCGAGACTCGGCCAAGAATCGAAGGGCGACACCGATCACCTCCACCAAACGAACGACATCGGGTGATGACACCACTCGGCTAGATGACTCGGCTCGAGGAAAAGGAGAGATCGATCAAGCACCAAACAAGTCGCCCGAGAAGAACATCCAGAAGCTATACCAGGCTCAACACCGTAATATCGATGTATCACCACCTGCAACTATAAATAGAGATCGTGTAGAAAAGTAGGGAGAGAGGTTTTTTGGGAGAGCAAAAGAAAGAGGTGATAGAGCAGTATTGAGTGTATTGTGGAGAGAGCATTGTTGTGTATATTGGATCCTTGTAATCTTGTGTGAAGTAATAAGATCATCCCTTAACCCCCGTGGACGTAGGTAATCATGCCGAACCACGTACATCTTGTGTTCTTCTATGTCTTTTGCTTATTTACTTCTTAGCATACGTCTAAAATCTTTTGGATGTAGTAGTAGGATTTTCTACATCTACATTCTGGCGCCGACTAAGGGGACCGTATAACATCTTCGGATACCTTGAAATCGGTTACCAAAAGAGAGAAATCCAAGCTCCTAAGTCACCTTGCGTGCTAGTTGAAGCTAAGAGAGAAACTCTTTTGGTTAAGAGTGTTGGTAGGCAGAGCTTGTGAGGTTTTCTTATCTTTGTTTTCCTAGCAAAACCTTATTGAGTTTGATGTAAGTCCGCTTTGTGTTCTTTTCTTTCGTTTGAATAAAGTCGCCAAGACTAAATCATTAAGCTAGGCTGTTTGCTTAAGACGTCTAAGCGAGTTATTGGAATATCAGTAAGCTCCCGAAATAACATCTTTTGATGTTGGTAGAAGCTAGAAGGAAATTCCATCTCGCTGGCCACCTTTTCGTCTCAAGACTCTAAGGGTGGTTAACGGTTAAAAATAGCATCAACATCGTTAAAAGAGTGATTCAACAGCTCCTATAAACATCTATTGATGATAGTCGATGCTAAGTGAAAGACTCTAACGGTTGAAATGCATAGGTTGCTAGATTTATCGTTTTAAAGATTACCTTCTTGATTAAAATCTAGATTTCGTTACATTTGTCTTCACTTACTTAATTATTGAAAAGCTCACGGAGTTTTAGTTTAAGAAAAAAATTGTTTAGTTCTTTTCACCGAATCAATTTCGTCGAGTAAATGCCCTAAGATCTCTTACCTTATGAGTGAGGGATTCCGATCGGGAAAGTCGGGTTAATCTTCTTACGTCGAGTTAAGTGTTATGTGTTGAGATAAGTTTCTTGATTAAGGATCGCCTCGTCTTCAACCTAAGTTGACCGTTATAACACCTCAAAGCTCCCGAATGGATCATCTTTGATGATCGGTAGAAGCTAAGTTGAAACGTTATTTCGCCGTTTAAACCTTCTTAGTAAGTTAAACAAAGTACAATAGTGGTGGAGGCAAGACTAACTCGAAGTCATTGAGTTTAGTTTTCCGGAAACTACGGCTGGAAGGAGTATAGTGAGCGCTTCGTTAACAAGTCTCATCTTGATCCTACACTAAAAGCCTCACAGCATCAGTAGAAAACCAAAGGAATCCTACGGTACAACCGTCTCCGGGGATTCCCGGCAACTCGTGTAGGTAGACCGTCAGCACAACAGCTGGTGAGGGTTGCCATTATTATCAACCATAGCCAAGAAAGAAATCTTCCGATCTAACGTACGGATGATTAATGACTTCTGGCACTAGGAATGTTAGGACAAATAATGATTAATGCATATAGAAAGTACCGAAAGCGATGTGTCGAGACAGCTTTTCAAAGATTGTCCTTTACGGTCAAAACCACTTGATTGCTGAGATCAACACGCTAGCATAAATGGAAGTGTACTATGAAAACTTTTCCCACCTTACACAGCAGAACTGCTGTACTTCATCCTTAACCTTTTCGAAAGCAGTTCGAAGTAAGTGTTGTATACTTTGCAGACGTAGGTACGGACGGGCGGGCGAGCCAACGAACAAGGGCAGAATCGAAGGTAATGGCGAGTACCTCCAGGACGAGCAGGATCCTTAGGAACCGAGTAACGGCGGGATCTAGTATACAAGAAGGACTCACGGACTCCCGACACGAAGATCATCGGCCAAATAACCAGGACGAGACTCAGGCACTAGGCAAAGGCATGGATACTGTCGACGAGGAGGTCGATTTAGGCCGAGACGATGATCTCCCACCTAGGATGATGAGGATTAACCCAAGCCAGATGATGCGAGGGAACGAGGACGACATGGTAGATGGAAGAACTGCATCGGATACTGAGGAAGAAGAGGAAGTGCAGACGATACAGGAGGAACGAGGGCGAGAAAGACAACCGACAGAGTACCAGCGCGAACTAGAACGAGAAGGTGAGAGGCTTAGGCGAGTACACTTAGCAAGGGGCGACCTCAACCGAGACATCCCCCCCAGCAGCAGCCGATCATCCCGTAGCTCCAATCGTTCCCCCCGTTGTTCCCTCGACAAGGCCTCCAACTGCACCCCCCAATGTAATAGGAAACCAAGTAAATGGCCACTCTAGCCATGAAAGCACCGACCCAATGTTACTCGCTATATTGGCAAGCCAAAGAAGGCAAGAAGGCCTTATGAGAGAGCTGCAAAGAAGAAACCTAGCTTTAGAACATGAAAACTACCGACTCCGCAACAGGAGAGCGGGGTCGAGAGGATCGTCGAGCCGAGGCGCTTCTAGCAATCACACTCCATCGAGAAACACCCCACCCCCATCCCCGAGCCGGGAACGCATACCCGACCCTAATCGACCAAGAGGAGGGTATGGGCCAGCCGAGGATTCTTCGACCGAGGAAGAGGCAACCAATGAGGGTACGGATGCGACAACCAAACAAAAGATCGAACAACTTGAGCAGATGGTCAAAAAACTGACAGGAAACAATGAGGACGATAAGCTAGCAGAAGTAATCAGCGAAGCCCACAAGACACCGTTTACCAAGGAATTGGATCGGACTCCATTCCCGCCCAAGTGTACATTGCCGATCTTCCCATCTAGGTTTGACGGCACGGGCGATGCGAGAGAGCACATCAAAATATACAGCATGTCCTTGTTACAGTGGAAGAATTACGATGTGGTCATGTGCAAATTCTTCCCAGCAAGTTTGGAGGGCGAGGCAAAGAGCTGGTTCTACACCCTGCCCGATGAATCCGTTGGAAATTATACAGTCCTGGTAGAAACCTTCCTTGAGACTTACATGCATAACAGTATAGATCGGCCCAGAGTCAATAAGCTCTTCACACTTGCACGAAGATTCAGGGAACCGCTGCGCTCTTTAACGGACAGATGGAGAAAGTTATGTACGGACATTGGAAAGGTGCCGGTCGATCAACAGATATTCGGTTTCGAGATTTCATTAGGGAAATCAGATCCCATTTGGGTAGCAATGTACACTGAGAAGCCTAAAACATTAAGAGAGATCCGGAAGATGCAAGAACACTACATCGCCCTAGAGGAGATCCAGGAAGGAGCGCAAGATAGAGGAATACAAGAGGCAAGCGCCACAATAGAGGCAACCCCACGAGAAGCCCCGAAGCGATCTGAGAAAAGGCCGAGTACACAACATCATGGGGAGAACAAAAAAGTTTGGGTCGAGAAAGGAAAGAAGCCTCGTCACGAACCTAGATCTTACACTCCACTAAACGCACCATTAGAAGAGATATTCAAAGAAGTCGAGAAGAGGAATGATATTCGATATCCTAAGACACGGGGAATTCAGTTTGACGAAACAAGGAACCACCCAGAGTTTTGCCATTACCACCAGTTTCGAGGCCATTCAACTAACGATTGTCGGCAGGTGAAAGACATCGTCCAACACCTAATCCGAGATGGATATTTACGACATTTCGTCAAGACATCGCCGACACCTGCTCAACCCGACGTCCCAGTGCACCAAATAAGAATCAATCGTGGCACCCGGCCGCCCGCAACACCATATCACACTCGGCAACTCAAGGGTTCGATTTGGGAACCGGTATCACCTCGAGGATTCATAAAAGGGATCGATCGGGCAAGGAAATCCTCAGTGTGGCCAAAACCCTGCCCATGGAACCATGGATGATGCAGCCGATCACCTTCTCGGCTAAAGACGTCCCATTGAATGGTCAAGCACATGGGGATCCCTTAGTAATAACTCTGCTGATCGAGGAATGGGGCGTCCGAAGGATATTGATGGACAGCGGCAGCTCAGTCGAAGTCCTATTCTATGACACCTTCAATAGGATGGAATTGTCCGATGACATCCTGATCCCGTCGACCTATCGAATCTACGGCTTCAACGGTACGGTGACAGTACCAAAGGGAGAAGTCACCCTCAGAGTCTCGGACGGGGAGGGATTCCTCGACACACTCACCACCTTTTGCGTGGTCGACGTTGTGTCACCATACGAAGCGATTCTGGGTCGGCATTGGCTTGCGGGAATTAAGGGAGTCGCCTCGGCGTATCACCAAAGATTACGGTTCCCATCTTATCGAGGAGTAGTAGAAGTTCTAGGCGACCCCCGGGCGGCGAGACAGTGCGTGCAGATAGATGTCCAGCAGAACGAAGATAGGCGATCGAGGAAACGCCAAGAAAAGAACAAGTCTAAGGAAATAAAGACGGGAGAAGAGTTGGAAAAGGTGATGTCACAAGCCATCGCTACCTATGAAGTTGGCGAGAAAGAGATCTTATAGCAATCACAGGAGTCGGTAACAGCTGGCGAACCAAAGCAAAATTTCTCGGCCTTAGAACCTACCCGACAAATCAATCTGGGTACCGAGGAAGAGCCAAAAATAGTGAGAATAAGGACTCTCTTGACAAACGAACAATCTCAGCAGTTGACAACTCTTTTGAAGAAACACATGGATATATTCGCCTGGCAAATGCACGAGATGGAAGGAATTGACCCGGAAGTCTGCTCGCATCACCTGCGGATAAACCCCAAGTTCAAGCCTATCCGACAAAAGATGAGAAGAATTGCACCCGAGCTGCAAACGGCGGTGGAGGCTGAGTTAAAGAAGTTGCACGTAGCAGGAATCATTCGAAAAGCCCAATACCCGCAATAGATATCTAACATGGTGATAGTCCCCAAAAGGAATGGAGGTGTTCGAGTCTGCATCGACTTTAGTGACTTAAACAAAGCATGCCCAAAGGATAGCTTCCCCCTCCCCAACATCGATCAACTAGTAGAATCCATAGTCGGGTATAAGGCGATAACACTCATGGACGGATATTCAGGGTACAACCAAATACCCCTGGCCCCCGAAGATCAAGAGCATACATCCTTCTTCACACCAAGAGGGTTGTATTGCTATACCAAAATGCCATTTGGATTAAGAAACGCAGGCGCCACCTATCAAAGGTTGGTGGAAGACATGTTTGAAGATAAAATACACAACACCATTGAGGTATATGTGGACGACATGTTGGTCAAGAGCAAGGTGGCTACCAACCACATCGACGATCTCCGAGACATATTTCAAACCATGAGAAGGTACAAGATGAGGGTAAATCCGGCCAAGTGCACTTTCTAGGTCACCTCGAGCAAGTTTTTAGGGTACATAATCACCGACAAAGGCATCAAAGCCGACCCAGATAAAATCAGAGCCGTCGTGGAAATGCCATCGCCTGTAACAGTTAAGGACGTGCAACGATTAAATGGGAACTTGGCGGCCTTAGGACGATTCATCTCTCGGTTGTCAGACAAGTGCAAGGATTTCTTCGGGACATTAAGGAAATGAGAGAAGTTTAAATGGACTGAGGAGTGTGAAGAAGCATTTCAAAAAATTAAGCAACATCTCGCGAGTCTTCCGGTGTTACAAAGACCCGAGCTCGGGGACATACTAACACTATATCTTGGGGCAACCAGTTATGCCATTAGTGCCGTACTAGTAAAGAACGTTGGAGGGGAGGAAAAGCTGGTGTATTTCATAAGCAAAACCATGAATCCAGCAGAGAGGAACTACACCAGGATCGAGCAACTAATATTAGCATTGGTGTTTGCAACACAGAAGCTTCAAACGTATTCCAAACTCACAAGATTCGGGTGCTCACAAAGTCCTCCATAGAATCAGTACTCGACAATGCAGACAGGTCGGGACGGATCTCTAAGTGGAGTGCACAAATAAAGCAGTTCGACATTTTTTACGAAATGAGAACAGCAGTAAAAGCACAGGCAGTGGCTGACTTTCTGGAAGACTTCCCTCTCAGCGACGAAGATGAAGTAGAAGACATCCTCGGAATGAAGGAAGACCGAGAGGACCCGTCCGACCTACTCGAGATATGCAACCCGACACGATGGGAGGTTTTCGTGGATGGGTCATCCAATAAAGACGGATCGGGTCTAGGATTGGTCTTCACGACGCCAAAGGCCAAAAAGATGGTCCACTCCTTTAGGCTTGAATTTAAGGCGACTAACAATGTCACGGAATACGAAGCGGTAATACATGCTTTGCGTTTGATAGTGGAGATGGGAATCCAAGAGGTACGGCTTACAAGCGACTCTCAGCTAGTCGTCCGACAAATCAGCGGGCAGTACGCCATACATGACCCCTTATTACAGAAATATTGGGAGCTCGCCCAATTCTACATCGGCCATATACCGAGCATCAAGTTTCGGCATATCTGTAGGAAGGACAATCGCCACTCGGACGCCCTAGCATACATTGCTTCCATGTTGACAGATGCAAGCGTCGAAGGCATCAGAGTTATGAGAGTCTTAATGCCCTCAGTACCTGAGACCGTAGACATCGGCGCACATGTCGCAGCAACCACTACTGATCAGTATCGGGCCGATGATTGGAGGAAACCGATTCACGAATATCTCGAAACAGGAAAGTTTCCCAAGGGGCGACCTGAGATCAACAAAATTAAAAGCAAAGCAGCTGCGTACGAGCTTCGAGATGGCACTCTATATAGAAAGTCATACCTAGGACCATTACTAAGGTGCCTGAGTAAAGAAGAAGGGCATACAATCCTCAACGAATTGCACTATGGGGCAGCGGGAAACCACAACTCAGGCCGTAGCCTAGCAGCACGAGCTAAAACCATGGGATATTTCTGGCCGTACATGAATGAGGACGCGAGGCATATGGCCCTCATCTGCGATGAATGCCAAAAATTTGGAAAGAAGATACATGCACCGGCAGTAACATTAAACTCTGTTATTAGTCCCTGGCCTTTCGCTAAATGGGGGATCGATATCGTGGGACCATTGCATGTCGGATCGGGGCAGAGGAAGTACCTAATTGTAGCTACCGACTATTTTACTAAATGGGTAGAGGCCGCTCCATTGAAACACATACGGGATAAAGACGCTTTGGAGTACCGGCAGCAATCGTCTCTGACAATGGGAAACAACTACAGGGCAAGAACATCGACTTGCTATTCAACACCTACAATATTCGAAAGAGAAAGTCTATACCCCTGTACCCCCAGAGCAATGGACAGGCCGAGATCACAAACAAGACCATCGCCGATAACCTGAAAAAGAAGCTTGACGGGGAATATGGAGAATGGTGCGAAGAACTTTATAACGTTTTGTGGGCATATAGGACAACTCGCAGAGAGGCAACCGGATTATCGCCTTTCATGTTAACATATGGGACCGAAGCCATCCTTCCCACAGAGGCAATGATACCTATAACGAGAACCGAAGCATGGAGACGAAACATCTCAAAGCTTGTTCAATGTAGTGTCTCTCAGATCTTATCCTGGCTAAACTCGACGATCTAGAAGAAACAAGAGAGATGGCCCTGCAAAAAATGGAAAATTACCAACGAAGAATCCAGCGAGAGTACAACAAACGGGTTCGACCAAGAGAATTTCAACCAGGGCAGTTGGTACTAAAGGATCTACCCAGTTATGAACGTGATAAAAAATGCGGAAAATTAGCAGCACGATGGGGAGGACCCTACACCATTGTTGAGAAGGTCGGTGAAGGGGCATACAAGATACTAAAACCGGACGGAACACCTGAGCCACGACCGTGGAATGCTACGCGACTAAAACTATATCACCCATGAAATCAGGTATGATATATTGTCATTTATTTCCGTGAAAGGCCACATGGGGTTGGAAATATGACAAGTGCGTCTAAATGGTCGTTTCGAACCCGGGGCGATGGCATTGTGCAAGTGCCGAGGCCACTTACACTAAGACGGACTATTCGAACTCGGGACGACGGCAGTGCGCAAGTGCCGAGGTAGTCCTAGGGCCCTGGCGGTTGGAAACCAGCGGCCGATTGTCGGGGCATGAGTACTCGACAATCGAGCAGTCAACATTGCTCCCCTTGCAAGTGGCCGAAATCACTTGCCCAAGAAAGTTAATCGATAACTTCTTGGGATATCGATCCCCTAGAAATTAGGAAAGACCAACTACCCTGCCACTAGATCTCGAAAGACGGTGATGAGATACCTCAATCGGGACATGGCATTGGGCCCGATGACCCTCCCTGTTGAGTGTGTTCGACAGAAACGACATTTATGATTAACCAATCTACTCATGTTTATGCAGGTATACATAACTTAGTCGCAAAAATAAACCATACATCGTCGGCGTAACATAAGTAAGAACAGTAACATGCATAATAGTGTCGGATAGCAAGAAAAACAATCAAACTGGCGACGCAGCACCCCATTAAAAAGTGTACGAGAAATTGAAGGCGTTCGAACGGATTACAACCCATGGCAAAGGGTAAGATAGCGACGCAGCGCTACAAAAGACAAGCTTACTCTTTAGAGGGAACCGGCCCCGGAATCGCCCTCTTAGCAGCAGCATCGGCTCGTTTCTTATCAAGCACCGCCTTTACACCGGCTTTGACCTTCGCAACAAGCTCATCATTAAACTTCGACTTTTCAGCAGTGAGATCCTGTGTCAGCTGCATCGACGCCGCTTCGGCAGTGGCTACCCGCTCGAGTAATTGAGACTCCTTCCCCTTCAATCGGGCATTCTCCTCTTCCAACGATGCCGCCTTCCTCTGCTCGGCTGCCAAAACAACAAGAGCGGTCAGTTACATAATAACAACACTAAGACAACGACAAGGAAAACACAATACAAGGCGCACCACCTTCCAATAAAGGGGTAACTACTCTAATGGTCTCTTCAGACTCAGACAAGATACACTCGAGAGAAGACATCTTTGAAGAAATTTCTAGATATCGTTGTTCGTTAAACTCATTAGAGGGGCAGTACTTCTTATGATCACTCCATTCGGCCCTCTGCCGGGAATGGGCTATCTGCAAACCTGATAATTGAGCGCGAACCCACTCCAACTCCTCGGAAACCTTCTTGGACTCTCTGAGCTTCTCAAGGGATTCTTGGCTACACCTCTCGGCAGCATTCTTCTCCCCCAAGATCCGAAGGCGATTTGCGTGCAAGTCTCGAACCTGAAGCCTCAGCCGACCACATTGACTTTCTAAGTTATCGGCCAATAGTGTTTTATCGGCGGCAATACCTTGGAACCAAGCTAAGCTCGCCCTAAGATTATCAATTTCCCCAGGGACATACTCAAAAGTCTCATAACGATGCAGTTGGGTCTGCAGACCCTCAATCTCGGTCTCCAAACGATCGATTTTATCATCTTTGTTGACAATCCTTTGTCGTAAATTCAACTCGTGATCCCGTTCTATATTAATTTCTCTCTTCAACAAACGATACCTCGTAGCAGCATCGGCCTCCGCACTAGAAGTTTCGGCTAGGAAGGCAGTACTAAACTCAGGATATTGGCACTACAGAATCAATCATAAACACGTGAGAGCTAAGTAACTACCTTGGGTCTCGGCTAGTCATTTTTCCAGCCCCGGGATCGCTCGCGCTCTTGCTGTAATAAGAGATGGAGATTCTCTCTCTCGACAACCTCCCTACGCTGAATGGCAGCGTTTAGCAACGAACGGTTGACATCCTACAAACACCAACAGTGTTAGTACTGACCCTATAACGTGAATGCATAACCTGATCAACACAACTCACCAGCAGGTTAAAAGTACTCTTCAGGCCGGCATCATACAACGAGACCGCCTTGATCTTCTCTTCATCCGACAGCGAGGCAAAATCAGGAGAAATGAGAGCTCCAAGGGAATTACACATAGGGCCTGAGACGGTAAAGGAGGTGCTGCTCCCTGAATTAGGAACCACAGGAGAAAGGGGCTCTAGAAACTCGCCTCCAGAAGTAGTGTTCTCTACTTCTCGAGTACCCGCATCATCCCCACCAGACTTCCCCGATTGCTTCGGCTCCCCTTCATCACCATTGGCTTCGTCCTCTCCATCAAAAAGATCATCATCATCATCACCATTAGACTCAAGATACACAACACCATCGGCAAGAACAACCCCTCTACCACTGACTCTTTGGGCACGCTTTTTCTCGGGACGCGTAAATCGCCCTTAGTCTCCTTTCCCTTTCCACTGGGCTTCCCACCTACAAGGGTAGACGAAACATCAGAAGTTTTCTGAGGCGACTTCCTCATGAAATGCGATAAAGGCAGCCGATCCTCGATATCCTCACCATCCCTCGCCGAAGCACCTCCAGCATCATCGACCCTCAGCTTCTGCGCATGAGCCAATGTCAGAATCATTCAAGGCAACAAATAAGGGCAAGTACATGTACTGCAAAGAAGGAGTAATATATTTGTTACCTTCCCTGTTTCCTCCTTGGCCCCTGCACCAGAACCCCTATCCCTTTTGCGAAGAACGAGAGAATCAAAAGGAACGTTCTGGAACTTGGACTGAAAAAACGCAGAAATTGAAACATCGCCCTATCAGTTACCCGAGCCGATCAAATAAATCTAAAGCCAAGAAACATACTTACTCGATCAACATTGACCACCCAGAAGGTATAAGGCTCGGACGAAGGAGGAAAATTGCCGCTCAAAAGGGGACCAGAGATAACCAAAGGAACTCGGTCCCAAGCCGCATCACTAGTATGACGGGCATGTCTGTTGGAACTCTTCCCCTCGGGATCCTCGTCCAACAAAAGCTTCTTGACACCCTCAGGAAGAGTTTTATGACGATGTGGGCTAGCAGCAAAACCAGCAAGGTCACCATTGGTAGCAGTCCCGCTTCGATAGTTATCAGCAAAACTGACAGGAGTATAGTCACCCGCCCGGGAAGGATCGTAGGTAGACCAGGTGGTAGGAGTACACTCGCCTCGACTGCGCCTCCCACTAGGATAAAATACGAAAGGTATTGCCATTCCACTGAAGCCAAGGCACGGGACGGGAGAATCTTAGAAAGAGCTTCGTACCAAAATGGACGGCTGGGATCGTACAAAGGAAAACGTAGCCCGAGCTCTAGCTGACCCCTGGTGACAATGGTCGCCTCGGCCGAGTGTGGAAACTTTAGAACATCATCTTTCTTTAAAACGCCTTTTTGGCCCGAGAAGAGCCTGACGTCATAGCCATGAAGATCGAATTCATCTTTCAGCTGTCGGACGAATTGTTCATCCGACAAGTCTCTGGCAGTTCTCTTGTCAGCCCTACATGAAAACGAAGAAGGATTATCAGAAAAGATAGAATCCAGAGCACGATAATCATGCATAGAAGGGATCTCCATAACAAACAGAGAATCAAGCGGTACACCGTATTCATCAGAAAACACATAGCTCACGCACCTTTTTTCCACCATGGAAGGGGTTGAAGACGCCATGAAAGCTGGTAGACAGGAGGAGTAAAAATACTACCGGAATCAGAAATTACAGCGGCAACGGAGACTGAGAAGACCCAGGACAGTGAAGGAAGAGGGAAGTAAACCTATGGGGAAGATAACTAATGTGGTAGGCTAGGGAATGGGTCTGTTTTTGCCTACAAATTATAACCGCAAGTGCACGGTGTCTTCAATGTAGCACACGGCAAATACGGGTCGATCCACAGAGACTTGTGGTGCTGGGTTGATCTTAAGCTTTCTTCTACTGAATTCCTAGGGGCGTAACACAATTATGAGTTTTGTCGATGCGAGTGAGTTTGCATTAGTGACTGAGATAGTGAAATAAGATGTAACTAGTGACAATGGGGTACTAGGGTCTTCAATTCCACCACTAAATCATGCTATGTTGTCAACTAAGTTGAGCTTTCTTGTCCTGTGACAAATAAGGGCAGTGTGTCAATTCTACCACCTATCTAAGGAGTTTCTCCATGTAATGCTTCAAATATCAGCTGAGGGTACTAACCCAGAGCACTAGTTGTCTAATTAAGTACAACTAGTCAAGGGAGTTAGCAATTGTATCTAAGGTCTGAGCTGAGGTACTCTCAATGCAGTTGTAACCTAACTACAATGGATACAAGGCATCCATTGTGAGAGAAAAGCCTTGGGTACTAGAATTGAAGACATAATTATAGTTTAAGCATTCAAGAACAGTTCAACAGAGTTTAAAACACAACAGGGAATTAGGGTTTCAATGAAACCCTAGCAAAAGTATTTAGAACATGATTAAGATACAAAACAACTACAAATTAACCTAAAATTGGTGCACTGGCTAGCCCAGGCATACCCAAAAACATCCTCTACCTCTTCTATTTATACATGCCAATTTCAAACCCTAATTTACTTCAAAATATAAATTAAAAGTAAACCTCTCTCACCCACGTCTCTGAATCGTGCTCTGGCTCTTGTCAATTCGTCTCAGAGCTCCCTTGATTGATTTGATGTGAAACCCTAACTTCAATCATCTTAACCCTAGCTTCTAGGGTAAGTGAGAAGCTACGGATGGAGATGAGTGATGCGAGGGTGGCGGAGAAGGTGGTGATGTAGCTAGTGGCGATGGCGATAGGAGATAGGGTGGTGGTGATGATGGCAACAGGTATGGGGGAAGAGAAGAAGAGCAGAGCTCTGGTTTCTCTAAAGGTGTCGGGGTGAGGGGAAAGGGAAAGATGGAAGATAAATGGGTTTGGTCGACTAGGGTATAGGGTTAGGGAGTTTTGTTGTGAAGCGGAGGCATCGAGGTTTGATGAGGAAGGCGGAGCGAGCGTAGGATGAAGATGCGCGTGATCTAAACGGCTCAGGAAGAATCAGGCAGATTTGGTGTTGAGCGGGAGCAACAAAAGATGATGTGAAGGTTGAAGCGAGCGTTGGATGCAGCTGGGCGAGATCTGAACGGCTCAAATGGTGCGGGCTCGGATCCGGGTCGTGGGTAGATCGAGCCCAAGTCTTGTAAATGAGTTGCTACTTGTTGGGTTGCAACTGATGCGCGCGCGGGCTTTGGCTTTCTGCTCCATAGACGCTTGCCTCCAATTCTTCGCTCTTTTGGCTCCTCAATTTCTCCGAGCTTTATTTATTACCTAAAAACACAAAATTAATTAATACAAATATTTATTCTTGAAAACAAGGAAAACACAGAATCTGGGATAATATCTGATTCTTGAGCACAAAAGATGAGTTAAATGCCAATAAAAAGGTGTATAAATATGCAATATTTGGCACTCATCAAATACCCCCAAACCTGAATTTTACTTGTCCTCAAGTGAAACAGAAATTAAGAAATCCTAACTATACCACTGTCGCTGGTCTCTCGAATGCATTTAGCGTATGCACTAAGCCTTTAAACCGCTAGGTGTCCCTAGTGGACGAGTTATAGTCTCGTGAGGGTTTACCAGAGGTATACCCACAAAACCTTCTCCAACTTCAGAGTGTAAAAGAGTCTCAAGCATCCAAGGAGCTATGAGGACATAGAGTTTCTGCATGCTAGTAACAAGAAGTTAGAACTACCAAAGAACGCATTCTCATCCTTAAGTCCGAGCGAGAAGTAACCATACCATATGAAAGAATTCGGATTCGATTGTGATCATAAGCCTCGACTTCGCCTCACCATTAGGGTTTTATGATAATTGCACTCAAAAAGATCGCTTTTTTAGTCTCTCATGTGTGCAGGCAGGAATAAAGAGAGAAATCCTGCACACGTTGTAGGTAAGAAGGATAACCTTCCGAAATAATTTCTGGAGACTCCACAGAAGTGTGGACAAAAAGAATCTTTTTCTGATGATCTCTAAGAAAGTAAATCAACCATTAGCAAGGGTGGGAGTACTTACTTACCTTTTCACCCGATCGACAATTAATATCACTCTCTCAGCATTCATAGAAACGTCTTCAATCTTCGGTCTTCGGTCTTCAAATGTTGATGATGAACTTCTGAACTTTACAAAAACTTGACAAATTTTTTGTTTTTTTTTTTTTTACGTACATGAAATGAAAATAATAATACAACTCAAATTTTTTTTTTTTTTTTTTTTGATAACATATATGACATGAAAATAATAATAAAACAGTAAAAATCAATTTTCCACAAACTTCATTAATTCTCATCTTCTTTTTCTTTTCTTTGTTGCACATAAACCTTGGACTATTTCAACTTTTCTTCAAATATTCTGATAATGCTCCGCTTGCTGACGATGATGTGTTTCTATGAATCTGTTGTTTGAGAGGGAGCGAGTGATGCTAACTGCAAATCGGTATTTAGAAGAAGTTTTCATCTTTAAACGTCACCTTCATGATTGACAAAAACTAGCACTCAAGAGATCAAAAGTAGTGCTGAAAGTGGTACGAAGTTGGGTAGCTCACCATTCCTACCCGGAATTGACGTACGGTGACACACACTCTAACAGCTTTTCTAGAAAGTTGCAAAAAATTGAAGGTTGGTGCCTCACTTGATGTAAATTGGGTAGTCTCCACTATGGGTGATCACAATTCTACTACCGAATATCTAAACAACATCTAATTCGCCCTCCGGCATGGTTAAATCCAACTTTAACGCTCTAATCAACTAAGAAACCCGATTGTGTTCTCCAGTACTTCCAAGTTCTGTTATTTCGGTCAAACTCTCTATGTAAACATAGCTAGAAGCATGCCAGTGACTCTAAAATCTCTAAAAGTTGGAGGTTTTTACAAAAAGTTTTTTTTTTTTTTTTTTTTTTTTTTTTTTTTAAATAAAAGACTAAAAACTCTATATGCTTTTTGAAATAAAAGACTAAAAACTCTATATGCAAATGCACCCCCAAACCTAAATCAAACATTGTCCTCAATGTGTCAATGAGATAGGAAAAAATTTAAACAGTCACATACCAAGAGAACTATGCTGATAAGAGAAAAGGGAAGAGATTACCGGATGTCGGCGGAAGCAAGGTTAGAGCTTCATTTGTCAAGGCTAGAATCCAACATTCTCAGTGGAGATCATATCAGATTAGCACAAAATATGTACAAGAAGACTCAACCGATTCAAGAAAAGAAAATTTTAACAAGTCCTACTGGATTATATACAATGAAAATTCACCATATACCAACAATCTAAAGAGTTGAGGATCAACCCAATAGAAAATATGTACAAACATCAACAGTCTTACACAAATATAACATGAGAGTGCAAGTACGTTGCATATGTGAATGAGTTTCCCCCAAACCTAAACTTGTCAACAGGTGTGTTTGAGAGCACAAAATCTTGCAATTTTAAAGGTACATCATGCAAAAGGTCTAACTCAAAATGAGTTTTGCTAAGAACAGGCAGATATACACATTCCAACTGTGGCTCCTTAAAAGTGTTATACTTTGATGCAAAATAGTCCAAGAGGACTTGGGAAGCACAAAGCTCTAGGCCTAAGTTAGGCATTTTCAGAAAAGTTGGTTTTGCAATTTTGTTACAAACTACACCTAGGTTTGGTGGAGGAGTTTCAATTTGTGACTTAGGAGAGAGATTAGGTACATCTAAGTTGTTTTCATGTATAAGAGTATTTGCACCGTCACACACTTTCCTAAGGTCAGAAGAAGGTAAATCATGTTCACCTGCATAAAACAGTTCATCAATCTCCATGTCATAATCATCATTACTCAAAAGTTCATTCTCATGTATGACATAATCAGAAGAAACAGGTGATATAGCATGCTCACTTTCACAGGACAATTGCACAGGCCCCAAATCAGCATCACATGTATGAATATTAGAAGAAGCATCATTTATAGGGTTCACAGAAGAGACGCCTAACGTCTCTGAACCAAAAGATTCCACTATATTTTCAAAATACACATGCTCTTCATATTCATCATCATCATCATAGCAAAAATTCATCTCTCCATTCAAAATGGTAGTATTTTTAGTGTACTCATCTACCTCTAGATTAGGCTCATATTCAGTGTTAGTTGCATGAGTAGGACTAGAAGCACTATTTTCAACATTAGCAGGAATAACAAACATCCTATCATTTTGTAACTCAATCAGGTTCCTTTGAAGAATCATAGTGAGTTGTTCTATTGAAGGAGAGTCTTCACTAGTGGGTATGCATTCCTCATATGGATATTCATTGTATGGTTGAGCATGAGGTTCACTAGAGAAGGGAAATTCAGACATGTTGCTATATGGATGGTCATGTATTGCATTCAGTTCAAGCCTAGCATTTTGCTCCATGAGCGTTTCCATTAGTGATTGCAAACACGGAATTGGGGGAGTACAAAATTGTTCAACTCCCCACTGTGGTTGATGATACATGTGCTCATGGTCAATAGGGTTCTTAGAATACTGATCGCAACCTTTGAAAGGTTGATTATGGTCCCAATGATTACCAGCATAGTCACTTCTAGACAATTCGTACATTGGATTATCATGGTTTTCCCTAGACTGTCTAAAATCATGCAAAATATAACAGTTCTCAGCAGGGTGGTCTAAGCTACCACATAAGGTACAAGCATACATTTCATATTGCCTAGGGAAATTAGATTCGACAGAATTCTCATGTAATTGCCTTTCTAAAGTAGATACTTGAGCTTCTAATTGATCTAAAAGTGATGACTGGGTATGAGAAAATTGTTCATTTTCAACCTGTGGTGGATGATACATGTGCTCATAATGATTAGGGTATGTGGAGTCCGGGCCCTGAGAAGGCTCATAAAATTCCCTAAAATCACTATGGTATGTGGGGAGTTCATACTGTGAAGCATGCCCGTAAGCAAGCTCTCTAATGGATTTGTTTCCATCCCCAGTCGCAGACCAAAATCCAGACATGGTTTAGCAACTCAAATAGCCTAGCACACATCAAGCATGTAAAACCAATGATGTCTCAAAACAGGGAAGCTAAGCCCAAGTAATGCAAATGCACAGCCCAAAGGTTATGCAAAAGCCCAGTTGTAGTGGGCTCAGTTTGGTTTATTCGGTTTGGTTTGGTTTATGTGGGATTTGGTTTGTGTGGGATTTGGGTTGTTGCACAGCAGGCCTCAGGTTTGTAAGTAGCCCAGCAGCTCAGCTTATGTGGGCTCCTTGTTTGGTTTTTGTACAACCCAGCAGTTATGCAAGGCCTAGAGGGTGTGGGCTGAAAATTTTGTGCACAGCCCAGCAGTGTGGCTGAAGCAGAGCCCAGTGATTGGGCTTCAGTTTGGTGCAGCCCAGGTCATGTGGGTTACACAGGGTGTGCAGAGCTTCACAGATGCACAGCCTCTCAGCATAACTTGTGCAGGGCAGGTTGGTTAACAATTTTCACAGAGCATGCTCAAGTTTGGCTCACAGATCACACAAAATTGCAGGCTTAAAAACACAGGTTGCGTGCAAAGATGATGCTTCAGAGAGTAAACAGGCAGATACATGGGTTCATGGTCATTCAAGTGTGGCACAACAAATAACAAATTCAATCAATCAATGTATACTCCAAATGTCACAAGACTCTAACTTTGAGCATAAATGCAAGGATGCCGTACTGGTCAGCCAAGACACAAATTGCATACTCAGAGAACTAGTGCTGATAAAGAAAAATGAAGACCCTTGGTCTCAGGCAATACAGGTTGACAATGCTCAAGGGATTTGAAAGGCTAGCCCTAGAATTTGTGTATACAGAGTCAAGCGTTCATGGCAATTAGCTCAGGTGAAACACAATCAACTATGTCAGGCTATCATACAACCAAGCATGTTATTCAAATATGAAATTCCAGCACTCTTATACACACTAGACACGCACAGATGCACAGATGCTGTCAACAGGCTCACAGAGTCACACAGAAATAAGCAAAAATCCCAGAGATTGAGCTATACCTAGCTAGGCAGCTAGTTTATCATGCAAAGATGGCTCAGCATTCACAGGTCATGCTCAGTTTTCACACAAGCATACAGGCAAAAAGGTTGCAAGTGTGATTACTACCTAGCAAGGTTTTATCATGCAATCAAGGCTCAGCATTCACAAAGGTTGTCATACAAGTTTGGCTTAACAGCTTCAGGGGGCTGGAGCACAAGGCAGATGGCTCAACAAGTTCATCAACTTTGCAGTTTTGCACAATAAATAGCCACTCAAGTCTGTCAACAGTTTGAGTTGATGTCAACTATCTCAGTTGACTTCAACTTAGATTTTTCACAAGCTAGTTTCAGGGGGCTAGCAAGGGAGTTTCACAGAGCAACTTAGCTCAACAGAGTAATGGTTGACTGGGAAGAGTATACAGAGCACTTAGCTCACAGGTTCTGTGGTGTCAACTTGGGTTTGCAAGTATCTCGGTTATACGGGGTCTTTGCTCAAGCTCACATCTCGGGGGGTTGGAGTTGAACATATGGGGTTGCGGGCAGGTTGAAGCTATGGGCAGATCACAGGGATGGCTTTTCAGCTAGCAGCTACAGCCAAAAACTTGCAGCTTTAGGGGCTGGCAAGGTGGTAGGTGAGCTAATGCAACAGGTGAGTAAGGTCTGGCATTCCACATAACACAGGGTAATACAAGGTTCAAAATAACAGTTCATTCACATGCTAACCTCAAATCCTGAGCTTTTCCTTGTCTGCCTTGGGTTGGCTCAGCTGCTCAGCAAGTACCAATTTTAGATCCAATAATAACTGTGTTCTGCTCCTTTACCTTCCTTGGGTTGGCTTGCACAGCAGCACAGGTACCTGCTTACTCAAGAGAGAAGTTAGTTCTCAGGAAAGTTACACAACTGAAGCAAGAACATCAAAACATTAATGCTGAAATTTCAGATACAATGTTTCTGCAAGCAGCAGTATGTAACAAGGAAGGCACTGCTGATGAGGATATTGACTTATGCTCACAGAAGCAATGATTCTCAGTGACTGAGAACTTTGCAGTTTATTGCAAAGACAGAGAGTACCAACTGAGAGGAGTCTACAGCATGAAAGGGTGATATGAATGTGGTGTTTTGGACTGACTAGGATCAAGAGTTACAAGTAACTCTAAGATTCAGGGCAATGTTGCTTAAGTTCCTTGTAAACCCAGTGACAAAGCTCCGGATGAGCTACAAGTACTACGAGATATGCACGAGATGCAAATGATATGCTTGAACACGCAACTAAGCTACAAGCAAGAAACACTAAGATGATAAATATGTCTTGGGAGATGCAATGCGAGACAAAGAAACTAACATGTAAATGCAATGATATACTAAGTTACAATAATTAAAGGCTAATATGCTAATGAGTTAAGAGAAAGAAACTAACAGTTAGGACTAACAGCTAATATGCTAAAACAATGAAGATGCAACAAAAGAGAGCAGCTAAGTTATACTAAGACAGGGCTACAAGCAAAAATTTAAAGTGAATATGTACAAGGTGAAATGAAACTCAGTGAAGACACCAATGGATCAACAAGGCACATGCCAAGTCCCCGGCAGCGGCGCCAAAAACTTGGTAGGCTGGGGAATGGGTCTGTTTTTGCCTACAAATTATAACCGCAAGTGCACGGTGTCTTCAATGTAGCACACGGCAAATACGGGTCGATCCACAGAGACTTGTGGTGCTAGGTTGATCTTAAGCTTTCTTCTACTGAATTCCTAGGGGCGTAACACAATTATGAGTTTTGTCGATGCGACTGAGTTTGCATTAGTGACTGAGATAGTGAAATAAGATGTAACTAGTGACAATGGGGTACTAGGGTCTTCAATTCCACCACTAAATCATGCTATGTTGTCAACTAAGTTGAGCTTTCTTGTCCTGTGACAAATAAGGGCAGTGTGTCAATTCTACCACCTATCTAAGGAGTTTCTCCATGTAATGCTTCAAATATCAGCTGAGGGTACTAACCCAGAGCACTAGTTGTCTAATTAAGTACAACTAGTCAAGGGAGTTAGCAATTGTATCTAAGGTCTGAGCTGAGGTACTCTCAATGCGAGTTTGTAACCTAACTACAATGGATACAAGGCATCCATTGTGAGAGAAAAGCCTTGGGTAATAGAATTGAAGACATAATTATAGTTTAAGCATTCAAGAACAGTTCAACAGAGTTTAAAACACAACAGGGAATTAGGGTTTCAATGAAACCCTAGCAAAAGTATTTAGAACATGATTAAGATACAAAACAACTACAAATTAACCTAAAATTGGTGCACTGGCTAGCCTAGGCATACCCAAAAACATCCTCTACCTCTTCTATTTATACATGCCAATTTCAAACCCTAATTTACTTCAAAATATAAATTAAAAGTAAACCTCTCTCACCCACGTCTCTGAATCGTGCTCTGGCTCTTGTCAATTCGTCTCAGAGCTCCCTTGATTGATTTGATGTGAAACCCTAACTTCAATCATCTTAACCCTAGCTTCTAGGGTAAGTGAGAAGCTACGGATGGAGATGAGTGATGCGAGGGTGGCGGAGAAGGTGGTGATGTAGCTAGTGGCGATGGCGACATGAGATAGGGTGGTGGTGATGATGGCAACAGGTATGGGGGAAGAGAAGAAGAGCAGAGCTCTGGTTTCTCTAAAGGTGTCGGGGTGAGGGGAAAGGGAAAGATGGAAGATAAATGGGTTTGGTCGACTAGGGTATAGGGTTAGGGAGTTTTGTTGTGAAGCGGAGGCATCGAGGTTTGATGAGGAAGGCGGAGCGAGCGTAGGATGAAGATGCGCGTGATCTAAACGGCTCAGGAAGAATCAGGCAGATTTGGTGTTGAGCGGGAGCAACAAAAGATGATGTGAAGGTTGAAGCGAGCGTTGGATGCAGCTGGGCGAGATCTGAACGGCTCAAATGGTGCGGGCTCGGATCCGGGTCGTGGGTAGATCGAGCCCAAGTCTTGTAAATGAGTTGCTACTTGTTGGGTTGCAACTGATGCGCGCGCGGGCTTTGGCTTTCTGCTCCATAGACGCTTGCCTCCAATTCTTCGCTCTTTTGGCTCCTCAATTTCTCCGAGCTTTATTTATTACCTAAAAACACAAAATTAATTAATACAAATATTTATTCTTGAAAACAAGGAAAACACAGAATCTGGGATAATATCTGATTCTTGAGCACAAAAGATGAGTTAAATGCCAATAAAAAGGTGTATAAATATGCAATATTTGGCACTCATCATAATGGCGAGGAAAGAAGTAGAGGAGAACGGAGAGAGAGGAGAAAAAATGGCTAAGGAAAAGTAAAGAGAGAATGAGGTTTAAGGATCAGACTTATAAACCTCACATGTGGTAACCGACGAGGAAGGTAAACCGGTTGCAGCAAATAAAGAAAGTGGGGAATAGCATGGCGCAGAACCCGGCATGACTGAGGACGTGGGAAGACGAGGCGGTTTCTTCCCCATGTGTCGATCACACGAGTGGAAGAAGGGGCATAAATGTAGGTGCAAATAATCCACAGAGATAGGTGGAACCATCCTGGCCAAGGGCGCACCAAGAGAAACAAGTACTAGAAGCACTGAATCACCTCATCAGTCCTGGGCGCGAGAAAAGAGGAACGGAGACAGCTCGAGAAGTCGACATAAAGGAGAAAAGCTTTGATGTGATGCTCATCGAGTTCGAGGATAATTAATGCACTGACAGGGTTGGTGAAGAGATAAGAGAATCTCGTTCGAAGCGAGACTCGGCCAAGAATCTGAAGGGCGACACCGATCACCTCCACCAAACGAACGACATCGGGTGATGACACCACTCGGCTAGATGATTCGGCTCGAGGAAAAGGAGAGATCGACTGAAGCACCAGCAAGTCGCCCGAGAAGAACATCCAGGAAGCTATACCAGGCTCAACACTGTAATATCGATGTATCACCACCTGCAACTATAAATAGAGATCGTGTAGAAAAGTAGGGAGAGAGGTTTTTTGGGAGAGCAAAAGAAAGAGGTGATAGAGCAGTGTTGAGTGTATTGTGGAGAGAGCATTGTTGTGTATATTGGATCCTTGTAATCTTGTGTGAAGTAATAAGATCATCCCTTAACCCCCGTGGACGTAGGTAATCATGCCGAACCACGTACATCTTGTGTTCTTCTATGTCTTTTGCTTATTTACTTCTTAGCATACGTCTAAAATCTTTTGGATGTAGTAGTAGGATTTTCTACATCTACATACTAAATTACAAGAGCATATAATAACGAGGAGCCCTATACATTGGGATTACTTTAATAAGGCGAAGCGATCGTTAGCATAACGATTCAGCTCCACAATGAATTATGACACCCATGACGCACAATCTTGCTGTTAAAAGGCGGATTCCATGCTTGAAGTTACAACCACAGTACGGACTAATTGACCCATTTTCCCCTTATGCTCATTGGGTTTGGGTTTTATCGGGCGGCTATTAGCCATCCGTGGGCGATGAGTTCGGCCGCCTAGATAAGACCGTGAGTGTCGCAGACCGAAGTCCCGCCGTACGTGGCCCGACCGCATGGGCGCCCCAGGCGGAGATCCTATCCAAGGGGGGCACTCTTCACTCAACCAGCATTTCCGACATCGGCCTTGTTTCCAAGGAGAGCAACCGCTTCCTCGGTGACGCCCCTTCCCTTGTACAACCCGCCCGACCGATGATGTCCAAGCCAGAACCGCCGCCCCGTCTTTATTCCAGCGAGCGGGTGTTCTGTCCGGGCCAACATCGGTATACGATCCGACTTTGGTTTTGTAGGTGAAGATTGTGGACTGGCCAACGTAGGTCCAGATAACGTCGCAGATGTACATGGAAGCGGAGCTTTTTGACGTCTGGGGAACAAGGTGTATCCCGCCTGACTTATCTCGTAATGCTTTCCCAGTATCTACGCACACTCGATGGGGTCACTACACGTTGGAGCAGTCCGTCGATTCCCACCTAGAGGACATTTAGCGAGCACGCAAGACCTAGTACATTCCCAAGGCGTGGTAAGGTCATGGAGCGAGTTAGTTCCTTGGCCCATCCCGGGCCCAAAGTTTGCCCCGTTTTCTCTTACCGCGGCTAGTAAGGACCGACTAAGGATCAAGATCCGAGGTCTAAAGGGGTGGTATTGTGTGGTTTAACGTGTTCACCAGATATCCGGAACCGGCGTACAAGGGGCCTTTATGAGCACCTCATGGTTCCTTCACATGGATTGCGACTTTCCTTGCTTTCTTATCGAGCGCGATGTTTGGTGACAGTGGTATCTTTCCCAGGTCCTCGCTAACAGAGTCCTCCCAAGTCTTCTTTGGCCGACCGACCTTCGCCTTAGTTGGTTGTAGTCTTCTGATATTACGAATTCCGTCATGTATCGGACGCCAGCCGCCCCGTATTAAGCGTCCAAACCAGCTTAGGCGTCGATTTCGCACCACCTCCGTGATTGGCGCCACTCCGAATGAATTGCGGATGACCTCGTTTCTAATCTGATCATGACGAATGACACCGCATTCCCACCGGAGCATACGCATTTCCGCAGAGTGCAAGCTCCTACAGTGATCTTCTCTGGTTGCCCAGCACTCCGCGCCATATAGAATTGCGGGTCTGATGACTGTCTTATGGAACTTGCCTTTCAGTCTGAGAGGAACTTTTTTGTCGCACAAGAACCCAGCGGCCTGCCGCCATCTAGCCCATCCTCTCTGGATACGCTGCTGGACATCGAGATCGATTCCCCCATTGCTCAGCAGGACGGATCCTAGGTACCGGAAAGAGTCTTTTCTGGGGACCACTTGACCTGCCAGCAAGACGTCGCTATCGTCTGCTACCAGTGTACTAAAGGGGCATTTCAAGTATTCCGTCTTAGATTGGATCACTCTGAAACCATTCATTTCTTGAGAATTTCTCCAGAGTTCCAGGCGTGACTCGACATCCAGCTTACTCTCTCCGATAAGGGCCACGTCGTCTGCAAAGAGCAGGGTCCAGGGAAATTCCCCCTAAATATCCTTCATAATTTGGTTTATATCCAGTGCAAAGAGATAGGGGCTTAAGGCTGATCCTTGATGGAGTCCAATTTGAATTGGAAATTTGTTAGACATTCCACCAATGGTTCTTACCGAGGAGGTTGCGCCTTCGTACATGTCATGGATGAGGGAAATGTACTTGGATGGGACTGATGCGTGTCGTAGGTGCAATCAAATTAATCAATATTTCCACTCAATTAAAAATAATATAATGGAAGTCAAGTTCGTTCCCACGAGGAGCAAGAGATTCTAGTTGTAAAAATTGTCACAAAAAGGGGGGTGTAAAAAGCAAAAGAAAAATAAGCAAAGCAATTAAAAGATAAAGTTGAAAGCAATAAGAGAGACAAGATCAAGGAATCCTTCTTCGTTCCGAAACAATGAATCAAGTTATGTTCTTTTCTACTTGTTATTAGTCACAAATTATCACCAACCGTAGGTAAAGCGACTAGATCGGTGCTAAACCCCTAAATCCCTTATATCACAGGACACGGAAGTTCTCGACTACCGGATTCTATTTACCAAACCACCTAGTAGTAGATCACTCAAGATGTAATTTAAAATAAACGCATTAAGATTTATGAACTTATTAGGTTGATATCAGTAGTTAGACTCTTAGATCAAGGTCTACTTGCTAACGTTATTTCTACACACAATTGCTCCACGAAATCCCTCCGCAAGGTCTCGTGTTTGCTACTTATGTAAAGAGTCAAGAAACGATTACTTATCCCCTAACTTTCACTAGCATTAGATTAAATCGACAAATCAATTTAGTTGGCCACCCAAACAATCTATCAATCAATCATGAATGTCTTTAAGATCATTCCTATTAGTAAAAACAAACGATAATCATGTGAAAAACTTCAAGATAGAATTGAAAACAAAAACTCAAAACATAAATTAAGAACTAGGAATTCATCCTCAATCGATAATAAAATTAGCTACTCATGCTAAAAGTTCACACAAAGAATAAGAAAAGAAAAGTGTTGTGTGTGTAGAGATGTGTAGAAAACTTCTCTATTTATAGGCTTCAATATTCTCCAACTCTTCCAAGGATTAAAATCCTTTTCCTTTAGCCATTCAATTTCCAAATTCAAGTCTTTCTCTTCTTCCATCTTCTCTTTCCAAATTTGAGTCTAATTCTCCATCCAATTCCAAGCCCAAGTCTTCACACCCATGAGAGAAGTCCATAGAAAATTCTGGAATTTTGGTCGTCGGAAAACTGGTATTATGGTAGGAATCCGTAGGAAAAAAGTCGCCGCCGGCCACACGAAAATTTCGTCCGTCGAGGGAATATGCGACGGAATATTCCGTCAGTCCACCGTTAGGACTAACGGTCAAACGGGTCAACCGTCAGTCAACTGTTAGTCAGCGGGTCAAGGGAGGCGTCTCAGTCAGCTTTGAGTCAGCTTCTTACTCGGCTAACTGGTCTTACTCGCTGAGTCATATATAAGGATCGGTCATCGGGATCGCTGAGTCAACTCGCCGGAATATAAATCCGGCCGAGTTTCGGCTATTTACAGGACTTCCCGGCCAAATTCAGGCCTCACTTTCTTCACCTGTTAAGAAGCCTATCATTCATCTAATTAGTTCAAACATTCCACACATTTATGCAACAGAGCTCATTCATTTCCAGCATCAGGTAACAACAAATCTCATAGCAGCATCAAACCCTAGCATCACTACCCATACCAACAGTGCCAGAACCCATCTCTGATCTCATCCTGCTGTATTCAACACCAACAGCACCAGAGAGTCGAAGCTATTCTCGTACCCATGACAAACACCATGGAAGTAGCAGATTCGATTCCATCTCACCGAGCTTCAAATCTCAGTTCAATCAACAATGAACCTTAACCCTTCCTTATCAATTTCTTTGTCTTCCAATTCGAACAACATCTGTTCTTGAATTCCTTTCCTTGATTCGATTGAGCACATCGAACCCTATCATTAATTCCAATCTCTTCTTCTCTGCTTCATTCAATTCATCTTCTCAGCCACAGCCTTCAACAACAATCGAACCCAGAACCAAAAGTAAAAACCCCCAATTCCAACTACAACCCATCTGTTCTTCATCTGAACCCATTACAGCGATCGTTCTTTACCATCTCGACCTTGTCTTGATTCTCTCGATCTCACTCAACAGCAGTCACGTCTCAATCGAATCATAGATGCAATCATCGAACCCTTAACAGACCCAAATCAGCTGAACCCATGAATTTCTCTTCAATCATAATAGCCCATCTTCTCTGCATTGTGAGAAATCAACAGCGTCGAGTCTTCTTGTTCATCACCGATCTCGGTTGAATCAACCCCTAATTCCATTTCTTTATCAATGATTCGATCCAATCTTCTCTGTCTCTCGAAACACAAAGACAAAGCATTGTTTCTTTCTTGATCGGTTTTATTAATTCTTCCTCATCGATCCCCATTTAGTAATCTTCTCAATCTCTCGAATTTTCACCTCTCAATTTCAGACACAGCCGTTGTCTGGTTTTATTTCTCAATGATGATTGAGTGAAATGAGAGAAAGAACTCTCGAATTTAGGGTTGTATAGTGGGTTTGGATTTATCCACCCAACCGTATAAGAACCATCAAGTTGGCAAGTCCCCTTAACCTCATTTGGTTTGTGTTTAATACTCCTCCAAAAGAATCGTCCCTTAACCTAGGCTAGGCTCCGGATAGTGTTCTTTGTGAAATGACAATTTTGCCCTTTTGGCTCAAATAGGGTGATTTCTTCTTCTTTTCCTCCGTGCGACTCCAAAGTAGCTATAAAACTCAAAACAAGCGTAAAATACATAATTTACAAGAGAAAAAGCAAAGAAAGCATAAACTACTAGATAGTAAACATGGTGTATTCTACACCTATCAAATTCCCCCACACTTAGACTTTGCTAGTCCTCGAGCAAATCAAACTAAAAACTCACAACGTCAAAGCGTTCAAGCGTCCCAAGCATCCAAAGAGCTATGAGGACATAGAGTTTCTGCATGCTAGTAATAAGAAGTTAGAAATACTAAAGAACATATTCTCGTTCTTAAATGTTGAGTGAGAAATAACCACACCATAATGAGAGAATGCGTGTTTGAGAAACGATCAATAAGCATTTCGCCTCGACTTCTACCTCACCAAAAAGGATTTTATGATAATTGCACTCAAAAAGACGGCTTTTTTATGGTTCTCACATGTGTGCAGGTAGGAATGAAGAGAAAATTCCTGCAACACGTTGAATGGTGGGAAGGACGACTTCCGAAATATTTTTTAAAAACCCACATCTTTTAATATTTTGAAAAAAACCATTTTTCTGACGATCTCTAAGAAAGGAAATCAACCATTTATTATTGAGGATGAGATTACTTACTCACCTTCACATCCGATCGCCAATTATGATAACACCACTCTCACGGCATCCAATAGAAACGTCTTCCGCTCCTCGTCTTGATCTTCGTCTTCGGTTTCAACTATTGATGATAAACTCTCGAATTTCACAAATCCTTGACAATTTGTAACCTTTTTACCTTAAATCCTTGTCGCTTGAAACCTCCTTATAAATTTTCCTTCCCCACGGCTTATTAAATAAAAATAAGAACAAATATTTCTCTTGTTTTTCACTCCTTTTTTTTTTCTTTCCTTTTCTTTTCTTTTTTCAAATTTTTTTTTTTTCAATTTTTTTTTTTTTTTTTTTTTTTTTTTTTTTGAAAACAAGAGAAATTAAATACAAAATAAACCATGGCCGTGGAAGAAGTATTTTACCACTTGATTCTTCACAACTTGTATCGTCTTGAAATCATAAACTTTCAAAAATTCTCACCTTTTAATTTTCTTCGCTTTCATGAATAAGTCTTCATACTTGGATATAAAATTACCTCATTGTATTGTAAGTCCTCAACATATATGTAAAAATCTGCACTTTGTATGTTGCTTTACTTAAGTTTGAAATTTGCTCTTTTTCTCATTCCGTTGCTTGTAAACCATGAACTTTTCCAACTTTCCTTGTAGATTTTAATGTCGCTCCTTGTTGATGATGAATGTGTTTCTATGGATCCGTTATTGTCGAGAGAGAGAATGGTTCTAACTGCAAATCGAACTACAAGAAGGAAGCTTTCATCTATAGACGTCACCCTCATGATTGACAAAATTAGCACTCAAGAGATCAAAGAGTAGTGCTTCTATTGGTGGGAGGTTGGGTAGCTCACCATTCTACCCGGAATTAACGTACGGTGACACACACTCAAAATAAAGCTCTTTAGTAGATGGAAAATTCTGGTCGGTGCCTCACATGATATGAATACGGGTAGTCTCCACTAATGATTGATCAGCAACTCTAATAACGCATTTCTCCCTGCACCAAATTCGCATCACCGGCATGATTAAATCCATTATTTAACACTCAAACAAGCAAGAAATCCGAATGTAGTTCTCTAACATTTCCAAGTTCAATTATGTCGGTCAAAATCTCTATGTAAACATACCTAGAAGTATGCTAGTGACTCTAAAATCTTTAAAAGTTGGAATTTATATGTAAAACTTTTTTTTTTTTTTTTTTAAATTTTTAAATTTTTTTGTAAATTTTTTTTTTTTTAAAATACATGCTTAACCACTCCCCCACACTTAAACCTTACATTGTCCTCAATGTAATTGAATCCTCCTAGTAAAGTCAAGGTGGGAGATTTTAACATGATAAGAAACAAGAAAAAGAAATAACAAAAATAAAAAGCAAAAGGATAAGAAATACAAAACCTATGGGTTGCCTCCCATTAAGCGCTTGTTTTAAAGTCGACGGCCCGACTTAGCTCTTGCATGATTCATTCCCCATATACTAACAATCTGAAAATTTGAGGATCCACCCATAATACCTGTTTTGCAAACAATAACTCCATACAAATATTAGCACAAGAAAACAATAGTGAAATTATCGCTCGATAGAAATTTCCCCCACACTTATTCTCGTCCACACTCGGAAGTGTATAAAGAACATAGAATTTGGGAATTTCCATGTGTTCCTCTTGGCAAACCTGCATAGTGTTAGCATCAAGTGTTTCCAATGGTGGATATCTAGAAACAAAATCATCCAAAAATACTTTCGAAGCACATACATTCAAACCAATAAGAGGTAAAGGAGAAGAATCAATATGCAAAGGGTTAGACAAACCTTGCACAATCTCTTGTATTATAGAATCCTCTTCATCCTTAAAAAATTCAAGTGAATTACTTACCTCTTGTATATCGTGGTCCTCTATTAAACCTTGCAACCATTCTTCGTCGTTTTCTACCTTAACCAAAGTCTCGGCATCATTAAAATCATTCGCAAGTTCAATTGGGTCTTCCACAAAATCAATGAATGTGGTTTCATCCTCTAGTATCATCTCTTCAACATTTTCATCATCGGAATCGGGCCATTCACTAAAATGATTCTCGTCGGTATAGATTGTAAGATCTTCTTGTGAGGGTGTTACACCGTTTATAACAATAGGTAAGTCACACCCAATCTCCTCCTTTTGAATAGGTGAAGGATCGTTATTATGATCCGGAGTTGGAATAACTTCCTCATTGTTGCAACGTTCATACACTTCCGCGGACTCATATCTTTCCCTAAGAAATTTCTTCCAAGCAATAAATGCATCTTCCTCAAGCTCTTCCTTTTGAATAGGTGATTGATCATTATTAAGATCAAGGCTCAAGTAATCTACACTAGCGTCATCAAAAGTCTCCAAAGGTTGGTTAATTTGTTCGTATAATTTCTCCGAATTCCTTTGAATTTCTCGATGTGATTCTTGCAACTTTTGTTGAAGATCCTCAATCATGGCAGACATCTTATCTGCTGTTGATGGGTGAAAACTACTCTGCTGAATTTGGTAATTTGGGGTGTGGATGAGGAATGAATTTAAACCTACAACAAATGCACCGGCGCGGTGAGTGCTTGTAGATTCGAGAGAACAATGTGCAAGTCCGGCCTAAACCAAGAAATGGCCGTTCCAGACTTGTTTCGGTCACAAAGTGAAGGAGATGGGGTTGATCTTAGGGAGGGAAGCGAAGAAGGTGTTGAGATTGTGAAGATGTTGGCTTGCTTATGACTTGTAACAGAAATATGAGCAAGCTTACGGTTGATGCAAGCAGGCTCTGAGTGTTTGAATACGTTTTTTGTATTAACACTTGGTTTCTGTCGACTGAACTTGTGTTGTTCTGTCGTTTCTTGTTGTTGTTTGAAATAGGGCGGAGAACCTATTTATACAAGTCATTGAGCCTTATTCACGTTTCTCGTGGGAAGTGGAGGTAATGGAATGATGGAGTGGTGGAGTTGTGTGTCGGTAGCATACGACCGGTCTTGCCCACTTCTCCAGTTCATCTCTAACCGTCCATGACTTCCTAACACGTTCTTGTAATGGCGCGTTGCACGCCGCACGTTGTAAACCGCCAGGACCAATACCCCGATAAGTATCCCCCAGTTTGTGACATGATTGATGTCTGGAATGTGGATCGTGGATCCACGGAAGGTAGCATGTAATGCTGAATTGAATAACTGCGTTATTCAGAAAGTCGATACTTGTGGAGTATCGTGTGTATTTTATGCAGTACCTGCATAAAGGTGTGGTAAAGTGATGGGTAATGACTCCTCACTATCCAAATAACTCGACCAGGTTGTATAACCAAGTTTGGTGAAGTCGGACGGATGAGATGATGTTTGAGACACTCATCTGCGACCGTTGATGAAATTAGGGTTTTAAAAGAGGTGCGCAAGCATCACTCTTGACTTGGTCGAAACCAAGCATGGGAAGGATTTTGTAGAGGACCGACCATACATGCGTGTTGACGGCATGATGGTGTACACGTCCATGTCTCTCCGTCTCATGAAGATGCAATCTAGGCCACTCAATTTGACCGTCAAAGAGGAGTGGTTGAGATCGGTTTGCATGGCAGAAATCCCTTGCCGCAAAGGAGTTGGAAACCGCATGACATCCCAAGTTTGGGCGTGCGTTCCAAGACGACCCATCTTGGTCGGTCTTGGTCGATCATACTACCGTGTAGGTGGTAGGTTGGTGTTCACACCTATACTTGATTATCCCATGAAAATGTGATCTAAGCCACTCAAATCATCCGGTGAAGTTGAGCGGTCGAGATCGGTTAGGATTTGGGAGTGTAACCGCACGAGTTTGGGCGTGCGTTTTGGGTTGGCCGGGCATGGTATGCCTTGGCCGACCGCAAGAGGAGGTAGATGGGCCCACGGTGGTCATGCTGGTATGACCGGCCTTGGTTAATCCAATCTGTGAACCTCCATTCGTACCGGAGAAGATGGACGCGCGTGATGACTTGAAACCTTAATTTTGGCTTTCAAAGCCGCGCGACCATGCTCTTTTGGGCGGACGAATTTGTTGTAACCAACCATGGTTGGCTTTGACCGATTGGTCAAGTGTGTGGCGGTCACACGGTGATCGTGTTGACATGCTCTGGGCCCTTCGAGTCTACATCTGCACCCTTCGTCTGTACTTGCGAAGATGGATGGATGAGACTGTTTTGCGGCACATGTAATATGCCGCAAACCCTAATTTAGGGTTTTCCGTCCATAATGCTTGGTATGGACGGTTTCTTGGTCAAGCAAAGCCAATGGTCGACCATGCGAGGTCGGCTGTGTGTATTCCATACCGCTTGAGGGTGATGGAATTGATGCGTGGTCATCCAATCATGCTTGTGGAGTTGGATGACTGCGATCGAATCATATCTCGGCAAGCTAAGGCCGTGGGTATTCCATACCATGCTTGGGGTGATGGAATTGATCTGTGGTCATCCAATCATGCTTGTGGAGTTGGATGACTGCGATCAGATCATATCCGGAGACTGATACAGTCAAGTCCGGATGCTCAATCGGGCTAATATAACACACCGAGAGGGGCTCGGGCTAATATAACACACCGAGCATCAGCCTGTACGGGTATTTCGTACATGGTTTCATTATAGTGCTTGGAGGTTCGTGTTACTCTATATATGAGTAACACTCAGTCTCATGCCACACCGATAATGATTCATTATAGTGCTTGGAGGTTCGTGTTACTCAGAAGAGTAACACTCGGTCGTCATGCCACACCGATAATGAGTACAGGAAATACAAGGCTGATATGAAATTCGAGAATGGGACTGTTGCTACAAGTTCCATTCTTGGTGAATCAAGTGAGGGAGTATCCAACACTTATAGATGGCTTTATCTTTTACAAGATGTCAGCGCATGATTTTCTCTGGTTTTTACAAATATAACCTTAAACGAAAATCCACCATCAACATCTGCAAAACTAGAGAATTTCTGATCATAAACAAAACTATCCTCCCATCCTTGTGATTGTCCACTTACATACCCGTCATAAGGTTGTTGATATGTATGAGAATATCCATAATGTTCTGTAGGAATTTGATCATAGCCAAAAGATTGGTTTTGATTGTATCCTAAGGATGGTTGGAAGTTGCCATAATGTTGAGGTTGAAAACCGTATTGATTGTTGTAATATGCTTGCTCTTGTCCACCGTACATGGAAAACCGATACCTGAAATAAGATTCAAAAACTTAAGTTAGATACGGTATAGAATCCAACAAAGCAAGAATAAAGCAAAAAGAAAAATAAAAACAACTAAAAATCGCCCGTTGCTCCCCGGCAACGGCGCCAAAATTTGATGCGTGTCGTAGGTGCAATCAAATTAATCAATATTTCCACTCAATTAAAAATAATATAATGGAAGTCAAGTTCGTTCCCACGAGGAGCAAGAGATTCTAGTTGTAAAAATTGTCACAAAAAGGGGGGTGTAAAAAGCAAAAGAAAAATAAGCAAAGCAATTAAAAGATAAAGTTGAAAGCAATAAGAGAGACAAGATCAAGGAATCCTTCTTCGTTCCGAAACAATGAATCAAGTTATGTTCTTTTCTACTTGTTATTAGTCACAAATTATCACCAACCGTAGGTAAAGCAGCTAGATCAGTGCTAAACCCCTAAATCCCTTATATCACCGGACACGGAAGTTCTCGACTACCGGATTCTATTTACCAAACCACCTAGTAGTAGATCACTCAAGATGTAATTTAAAATAAACGCATTAAGATTTATGAACTTATTAGGTTGATATCAGTAGTTAGACTCTTAGATCAAGGTCTACTTGCTAACGTTATTTCTACACACAATTGCTCCACGGAATCCCTCCGCAAGGTCTCGTGTTTGCTACTTATGTAAAGAGTCAAGAAACGATTACTTATCCCCTAACTTTCACTAGCATTAGATTAAATCGACAAATCAATTTAGTTGGCCACCCAAACAATCTATCAATCAATCATGAATGTCTTTAAGATCATTCCTATTAGTAAAAACAAACGATAATCATGTGAAAAACTTCAAGATAGAATTGAAAACAAAAACTCAAAACATAAATTAAGAACTAGGAATTCATCCTCAATCGATAATAAAATTAGCTACTCATGCTAAAAGTTCACACAAAGAATAAGAAAAGAAAAGTGTTGTGTGTGTAGAGATGTGTGTGTAGAGAGGTGTAGAAAACTTCTCTATTTATAGGCTTCAATATTCTCCAACTCTTCCAAGGATTAGAATCCTTTTCCTTTAGCCATTCAATTTCCAAATTCAAGTCTTTCTCTTCTTCCATCTTCTCTTTCCAAATTTGAGTCTAATTCTCCATCCAATTCCAAGCCCAAGTCTTCACACCCATGAGAGAAGTCCATAGAAAATTCTGGAATTTTGGTCGCCGGAAAACTGGTATTATGGCCGGAATCCGGCCGGAAAAAGTCGTCGCCGGCCACCTGAAAATTCTGTCCGTCGAGGGAATATGCGACGGAATATTCCGTCAGTCCACCGTTAGGACTAACGGTCAAACGGGTCAACCTTCAGTCAACTGTTAGTCAGCGGGTCAAGGGAGGCGTCTCAGTCAGCTTTGAGTCAGCTTCTTACTCGGCTAACTGGTCTTACTCGCTGAGTCATATATAAGGATCGGTCATCGGGATCGCTGAGTCAACTCGCCAGGAATATAAATCCGGCCGAGTTTCGGCTATTTGAGGACTTCGCCGAATTCAGGCCTCACTTTCTTCACCGTTAAGAAGCCTATCATTCATCTAATTAGTTCAAACATTCCACACATTTATGCAATGAGCTCATTCATTTCCAAAGATCGTGTAACAAACAAATCTCATAGCAAAGATCAAACCCTAGCATCACTACCCATACCAACAGTGCGTAACCCATCTCTCGATCTCATCCTCTTTGTATTCAACACCAACGGCACCAGAGAGTCGAAGCTATTCTCGTACCCATGACAAACACCATGGAAGTAGCAGATTCGATTCCATCTCACCGAAGCTTCAAATCTCAGTTCAATCAACAATGAACCTTAACCCTTCCTTATCAATTTCTTTGTCTTCCAATTCGAACAACATCTGTTCTTGAATTTCTTTCCTTGATTCGATTGAGCACATCGAACCCTATCATTAATTTCAATCTCTTCTTCTCTGCTTCATTCAATTCATCTTCTCAGCCACAGCCTTCAACAACAATCGAACCCAGAACCGAAAGTAAAAACCCCCAATTCCAACTACAACCCATATGTTCTTCATCTGAACCCATTACAGCGATCGTTCTTTACCATCTCGACCTTGTCTTGATTCTCTCGATCTCACTCAACAGCAGTCACGTCTCAATCGAATCTTAGATGCAATCATCGAACCCTTAACAGACCCAAATCAGCTGAACCCATGAATTTCTCTTCAATCATAATAGCCCATCTTCTCTGTTCAACAGAAATCAACAGCGTCAGAGTCTTCTTGTTCATCACCGATCTCAGTTGAATCAACCCCTAATTCCATTTCTTTATCAACAGATTCGATCCAATCTTCTCTGTCTCTCTGAAACACAAAGATGACCATGCATTGTTTCTTTCTTGATCGGTTTCTATTAATTCTTCCTCATCGATCCCCATTTAGTGATCTTATCAATCTCTCGAATTTTCACCTCTCAATTTCAGACACAGCCGCTGTCTGGTTTTATTTATCAATGATGATTGAGTGAAATGAGAGAAAGAACTCTCGAATTTAGGGTTGTATAGTGGGTTTGGATTTATCCACCCAACCGTATAAGAACCATCAAGTTGGCAAGTCCCCTTAACCTCATTTGGTTTGTGTTTAATACTCCTCCAAAAGAATCGTCCCTTAACCTAGGCTAGGCTCCAGATAGTGTTCGCCTGTGAAATGACAATTTTGCCCTTTTGGCTCAAATAGGGTGATTTCTTCTTCTTTTCCTCCGTGCGACTCCAAAGTAGCTATAAAACTCAAAACAAGCGTAAAGTACATAATTTACAAGAGAAAAAGCAAAGAAAGCATAAACTACTAGATAGTAAACATGGTGTATTCTACACCTATCAGGGACGTGGCTTTCTGCCAACGTTTTCCATAAGACTTCACGAGGGATTTTATCATAAGCCTTCTTGAGATCTATGAAAAGTAAGTGGAGGTATTTTTGCTGGGCTCTGTAGGTCTCTATGAGTGTTCTAGCAAGGAAAATCGCTTCAGTTGTGGATCTCCCCGGCATGAATCCAAACTGGTTTGGTCTGACCTTAGTCAGGCCACGTAAGCGTTGATTGACTACCCGTTCCCAAGTCTTCATTGAGTGGCTCATGAGCTTAATACCTCTATAGTTTGAGCAACTCTGTATATCTCCCTTGTTCTTGAAGACTGAGACAATCAAACTTTTCCTCCATTCATCCGGCATTTTATTGTGTGTTAGTATGCCGTTGAATAGTGTGGTGAGCCAGTCAGCTCCCACATCGCCCAGACTTTTCCAGAATTCTACGGGAATATTGTCTGGGCCCAGGGCTTTTCCTCTTAGAGACCGTTTAAGCGCCATTTTCACTTCACTTACATGGATACTATGGACTGCGGTGTTGTTCTCGGTTGGTGGGATGCCCGCCTCCAACACAGGGACATCATTCCCGTCGTTATAGAGCTTATCGAAGTAAGTTCTCCACCGGTCCTTAATATCCTCATTTCTGATCAAGAGACGGTTGTCTTCACTTCTGATACACCTGACCTCGTGAATGTCAAGTCTATCTTTCTGACGATATTTTGCTAGCTGATAAATA